>JAZKJV010009624.1:0-348392 GCA_037367405.1 Ottelia alismoides | reverse complement strand
TATTGCGATATTGTAATAATTTATTTCCAGTTGCTTGTAAAATTACTCTAAGAAATTAATGGCACGAGTTATATTCCAACAAATCGGTTATCGACCATTGTGTCAGCTCGACAAACTCTCTCTTTTGATCCATTACCCGATGGTCTGGGTATAACTCAATGTGGAACTCGTCAAAGAAGACCTCCTAAGTAATGGACTCGGTCAGGTACTCCTTGGTGCTATGTACCCAGCAAGCGAGTACTCTACAAATGATACTCGAGCACCCTCAGGTGCATGGATCATCGTCAGAACTTTTGCCACTTGTGCCATCCACACCCTTTCATTTTTTGATAAAAAACACTAAACCATCAAAACTGGGTCAGTCTGGATCAAGTCGGTCCAAGCACTCTAGTCAACCCGGTCCCACTACCGATCGGACCTGATTTTTTATTTTAATTTTTTAATTGACTACGTAAAATTGTTAGAACCGACCGAGTCGAGGCTAATTCCCGGTCTGACCAGCCGGTCCAGTCTGATTTTTTAACCCAGATATAAATAATAAAAATGTCAATATTTGGAAATTTGACATTTCGTTCTTCTTTTTGAATTCAATCACATAAGAATTTTTCTTCCAAAACAATCAACCATATAATTAGTACATGTGCATTAAATCGAATTATAGTTGGAAACACTATTGAAAATCTCGATTGAGTTGGACCATTGAATTAAATCAGCTCAGTCGAATGATGACATCATCGTTCTTTAAAATTGAATTAAACCAAATCGATGAAGAAAAGTGTTTGAACTAATTACTCAGATCGAGATAGTCAGAACATCTAAAATGCAAGATCGAATATACTTGAAGTGTATATAAGATACATGATCGATGTATATATCATGTGGTGACATGATTTTTTTCATATGCAACATCGGATTTTACGCATATATAGAACACTTGAACTAATTGCTCTAGAAAACATGTATTTTTTGTAATTATTATAATCCATATGTACAAGAAGTTGTCATGTATTCAATTTCCAACAACATGTATAATTATGAATGAATTCAAAAACTAATTATGGATCAATTTTGGTTGAACATGGTTAAATAGGTTTTGAAATAAGTCCCCCGCCCTCTAGGTTGCCGCCCTCTGTTTCCTCCCCGACACCCTCCCCTGATGATTGCATCTCCCTCCCCTTCTTCTTCCTCCTGCTCGAACCATCCTCGTCGACTGCCTCCCTTTCCCCTCTTCCCTCCTATAGCCCCCCCCCCCTCTTCCTCTTCCAACTCAACCCCCTACCCCTCCCATTCTTCCTCCTCCATCTCGCCTCACCCCCGCCGACCACCTCCCCTTCCCCTTCTTCCATCTCAGCGTCGACCTCTGCCTCCTCATCCCGCGATGTCCCTTCCTTCAACACCACCTCCTCTTCCTTTTTCCCCTCCCAATAACCCTTTTAACTCCAAGTCACTCCTCGCCACCATCTCCACCATCTATCGTTGAAGGGTTGCGCCTCGAGGAGATGGAAGCATAGGAGGGGGGAGCTTGACAACCTAGCGGGAAGAGGAAGAATGGGACGAGGAGTTGATCGATAGTGAGGAGATGATGTGGTACGCGGGAGGAGAGGAGGTAGTCGGCAGGGGGAGGGGAAGAGGAGCTGGGTGCTGGAGGAGGAGGTGGTAGGCTGGGGGGAGGAAGGGGAGTGGTTTATTGTAAACAATGAGAACATAAAGAGTGAATATGTAAAATACTTGACGGATACCGTCATAGTTAATGAAAAATTGAATGGAAGTTAACATGAGATTATGAGTGTAAGAGTTAAGCACTACCGAGGGTCCTGAGTGTAATTCACGAATACTCGAGATTGTGATTGTAATTACGAAAATACTCCGAGATATGGATGTAAATATCCCTATAACTATTTTCTCTTCAAATTTTTATATATGATCTCTCTGTTTGGTTGTTGTATGAGGAAGGTCGGTGATTTTGAAGAATAAGACGTGAACATGTCTGATTTTTTTTGTATCATAAGCATACGTGCGACAAATGATGTAAACGAGCGATAGGTTTCCTTTGCATGACTCGCGACTCTAAAACAAGATTAGATGTTTGTTATTCTACACAAAAATTCGCATATTCTGCTTCGGTGAAACGTGACACAAGGTTGCTTTTGGTGTATGACCTCAGTTTAAGGAATTCAAGATCTTATACTATTTGCTTTTTCACACGTGTTTCATGTGGTTGGCATCTACATTATTGTTTGCAAGTGATCTTCCTCGTTATATTGACCTTTTATGTTATTCCATCTTCTGTGTAAAATAGACTTCCCACCTTTTACGAGCTTTCCACTAAAAAATTGTTTCAATGTAAGTCTGCTTTATTTAAAAATATACTCAAAGACAGCTAATATAAGTTAGAGTAACTTATATATACAGAATATGTAATAGCTCGGATCGAAACATATCAATGTAATTATTCATAAATGGACTTGCCTTTTTGGCTCTTGCCCTTTATGCTCTCAATAAATAGACTTTATAGGAGGCTCCCACCTAAGGTGCAGTACTTAACTCCGCTTACGGTTATTGTGTCATTATTCATATTAAGGAAAATTCCAAATCTTCTAACGCCATTTTCTTTTTTATACGATGGTAGCTCATGTGAACCATTTGGTTCCACTAACCAAATAGGTCTTCATTGTACACAATACATAGTTGATGTATGTGTGTGTGTGTATGGGGTTAGGAGTATGCATCCAGGTGCATGTAATTTTACATGCACCAAGACTTATATCTTCCACATTTTTTACCTTTCCGGAAAATATCACCATGTATATTCATCTATATATATCCATCCATTATGCTATTTGAATTTCGTCAGAAACAAAGACTCCTACGTCCTCATCTAGAATAGGTCGATTACAACAATTATAGGACCGTTGAAATTACTTGTTCTAGATGGGAGGCATAGGGGTCTATGTTTCCGACGAAATTCGAATAACATATAAGAGGGATATATGGATGGATATACATGGTGATATTTTCAAAAAAAATAATAACGTGGAAGATGTAAACCCTGATGCATGTAAAATTAAATGCATATTGGTGCATACTCCCCAACATGTGTTAGTGAGTGAAAATTTAATATGTAATTGAGTGAAAATTACATTGTACAAAGAATTTTCATATGCATGTTATAGAGTGAAAAATTAATACCAAGTAGACCATATCATTACTAACATGATCAATTTAGAACCAGTCCACCCATAAATTAGTTCAGTTCCTTTTCCATCCTATAGGGTTGATTCGTGTATTCTGTAAAGGTTACATCATATTTAAGGTTATGTCTTTAAACAACTATCTCCTTTTCAAAACACTTAATTAAGATAACATCATAATCACGGCAGTGGACTAAGTTACACAAATAGATAAGGATTTAATGGGACTGCCCCGCCCTCCTATATATATCGGCGTTTTTTTATTTTTTATTTTTTAAATATCGTCATGTATATCCATCTCAATATCCCTTCTATATGTCATTCGAATTTCATCAGAAATAGAGACTCATACGGCCTCCATCGAGATGACATCGATTTAAAAAATCATGTTACCGTTAAAAAATGACTGTATGAATGGAGGCCACGTGAGTCTATGTTTCTGACGAAATTCGAATGACGTATAAGAGGAATATAGAGATGGATATACATGGCGACATTTTTCGAAAAATAAAAAATAAAAAATGCCAATATAAGAGGGCGGGACAGTCGTGTTGGTCGTGTTGGCTGCACCCCTGGGACAGCCCCATTAACCTCTATAAATAATACCCATATCCTGTTTCCAGTATCCACCTGCTTTTTCCTAAATTTATATCAACCGTGGTTGAGTGGGGGTTGGGTGTTTGTTGGAAATATATGTGTAACTAAACACATGACAGAGCGCATATGAATAAACCAAGGTCAGGTGTTTGTTGGAAATATATGTGTAACTAAACACATGACATATATAGATCAAGACATCGATATGGTTTTCGGTTTTGAATCATATCATGAATATATTGTGTAGCATACTCGCATAAAGTACTCTTTAATGATGGAAAATCAGGTACACGTTACAGTAATGTCTTGACCAATTGTTACACACATGCAATTATAATCTGATATCGAACAAGTTACAGTATTACCAGAAACCCAAAGGAACGTGATTTATTGATTCTCGAATCATCAGTGATATGAATGGCAAACAAATTGAGAAGAAGACTGATATAAACGAATGAATCAACTATTAATTAGCCTACAATTAAACTCGCAGAAATGCATGCATGGTAACTATTAATCGTAACACACGTATCTTCTGATTTGTATATGTGTGGGCCTAGGGGTGTGCATGGGGCGGGTACCCGACCCGTTCAACCATAAACCATCTCGATCCGTCATCAACTGGTCAACGTATCAACCCGATCCATTCTAACGAGTACCCATTCTAGTGGGTATCCGAACTAGTTGGATGGGTAATGGATATCCGCGGATATACACGGATCACTAAAATAAAAATATGGACTATGGAACGCACAAAATAACGTTAGATAGATCTCAGTATCTACTCTGGAATGTGCAAAATCTGCACCCTAGAATGTACAAAAATCTACACTTGAATGCACAAAAATAATAGTAAACACTAAATTTAAGAAAAGAGGCATGCTATACTCATGATTCTGCTGAATGCACGAACAAAACCTTTTATTGTATAGTGAAGCAATAAATTCTATTATATAAATACCATTCCTTAGTTGTCAACCACTAGTGGGTGCAAGGAATCCGCATGCGCAAATCTCCAACTATTTCTGTATGATATCACAAGAGTATGCCTCATTAACTATTTGCATTGACGAAGTGAAGTATTAAAAAAAAGGTTCAAATCAAATATCAGATCCCACATAATAATTGTTGGATGCTCATTGGAGGTCAACCAGCAGTTTCTTTCCAAATGAAATTATCAAATAGCATGATCAGGTCCAAATCAAATTCATGAAACAGACAAATTTTGATGCTTATTGTCCAATTTAAGGATGCATTCTTCTCCAGGGATGAAGGTCTTATTTAGCTCTTTGCCTGTTAGATCCTCCCACACATTCATAGCCTCCACAAGCCAAACATTATTTAGCATAGATTCAAGAAAAAAAGTCATACTCATGTTATAGATATGAGATTCACTGGCCAAACATAAACCATTGACATACACCATTTGGAACTTATACACACGAAGATCGTTAAAACCCAACTACCAAAAATATTTAAACCTTTCTCAAGTTACAACGGAGAATACTTAAAGTTATTAACTCACAATATAATATCAACTAAAAGAAGAAAAGATGGAAGAAAGCTTTACTAGATGGATAAAACTTGATCGCAACTCAGCTTCAAAGATCGTGTTGATGCTCTAGACTTCACTATTGATGTATTATCCATTGTCATTAACACACTGGATAGCACGAAGGAACGCAAGAATGAATAGAGCCTAATCATTGATATTCATGAAAATGTTGTTTGCACTTACACCTGCCATCTCTACAAAATAACGTAAATACAAGTCACCACATAATTACATCAAAGTATACATGTAAAATACTATCAATTAACATATAAAAAAGGTTACCTGAATCTATCATTTGAAGATTTTCAAGAGTTTCCTCAACTACAATTGAGCTATTTGATTTTCAAAATCATTCTCTCCCGCAAATAAGAGCCTCGACCATTCTTATACGTAGAGAGCTACGAAATGAATCTAGAGTGCGGCCACCGGCACTAAAAACTGACTCGGATGCAACTGTTGAAGTTGGCATTGCTAGTAAATCTCTAGCAATTGCAGATAAAATGCGAAATTTGGAAGAATTCACTTTCCACCAACTCAATATTTCTAAGGCTTTATTGCGATATTCACTGTATTCTCCCAAATATTTATCCAATTAATTTTTGTCATCCGTTCCTCTTTGAATTGTGTATTGTTGATCATATAATATTGTCATGAATTCTTCAATATCATGTACATCATCAATTTCTTCACCCACTTCACGTATCATGGTAGAAAATTGCACACTTGAGAAAGGCACGACCAAGGCATATACCTCAAACATTGAGGATAGAACAATTTGCACCTTTTCCTTCAAGATTGTGGCCTTATCATGATCATATGATTGGTCAATAATCCAGTTCACATAGCACAACCTATAGCGAGATCAATAACAAAGGCAAGAAATAACATAATATTTATATTTTCAACATTTCTCCAATATTTATCGTATTATGCCTTTATCTTAGAAGCCATCAATTGTGTACGTGGATCATCACTTCTACATCTTCTCGAAAGAATTAGGCCAATACCAAACATCTCTTGCAAGTACTCATTGTCGGTTACATACTTCGTGTCAGCTAATTTCAATGTAGCATCGTAGAAGATTTTCAAAAATGGCAATAAGGTGCGAGCACTCTCCCAGTCATGTATTCCTGACAAACCTCTGTTTTCAGAAGATGTGAGATCAACTACATACTTGATATTGATTGTTTCTAGCAAATCAAATGCCTTTTCAAACTTCACGGATGACTCCAACATCAAGTACGTAGAATTCCATATAGTCTCTACATCTGAAGATATAAGACTCTTTGAAAGTATTCTTTCTTTCTCGATGCAAGGTCTGAATTTCTGTTCTCGGTTTGGAGAAGACTTTACATACTTCACAGTTGAACGAACTCTAAAAATTGAGCCATCCACGTCCGCTAATCCTTCTTTGACAATCACATTTAAAATATGCACTGCATACCTCAAATGTAGATGTCCGTCATTCAGAATAGTTCCCTTCTAATTATTAAGTCTTTTCTTCATATATTGAATATCTACATCGTTGGAGCTTGCATTGTCCACGGTAATGGCCATAACTCTTTATATACCCCAATCATGTGGGCAATTCTCCACTACTTTGCATATGGCTTCACCAGAGTGACCATATATGGGACAAAAATTAATTATCTTCTTGTGTAAAAGGAAATCGATATCAACGAAACGAGCTGTGAGACACATATAGATTAAGTTTTGACATGATGTCTATGTGTCTGTTGTGAGAGAGATCCTACAAGAAAGCTTCGCAGTAGAATTCTTTATATCTCCCTTTTCTTTCACATACTCATCAAAAGCCTCTTGTGAGACAGTAAAACGAGAAGGAACTTTTAGTTGAGGTACTGCAACACTACAAAAACGACGAAATCCCTCGCATTCTACACATCTAGATGGCATCTCGTCAATAATGATCATTTTCACAAGAGCTTTACGACATTCATTCTGGTTGAATCTAGAAGACAGTTATGAATGGGAAGAAGCACCCAACATCTTTCACAGTTCTTCGTTGTAACATTTCTAACTTCTCAAATTTATCATTTCCAACAAACTTATCGCATCGCAGTAGGTGATTGCTCAAACTAGTAGTTCCATGAGAGGGTGGGCATTTGATAATTTCTTGACAATATTTGCACACTCCTCGACGTTCACTTGATTTTAATAATTCATCAACAATGCAATGTTTCCATACCCATGATGATTTCCGAGAAGATGAAGTTTGACTTGTTTCCATAGAAGACTTCGTAGGATGATGGGACATCTCCAAATGAACTGCCTCATTTTGAATTGCTTGATCATAACCAAACCCTGTAATTCTCTCTTTACTAGAGTCCACTGTATCGTTTATGCTTGACATCCAATAATTTTAGAAAAAAAGAACATAACATATAACCAACAAGCATTGTTAACAAAGCAAATTAAGAAATTATTTGAGGACAATAACATACAAGACGTACTCAAATCGAAGAATGCAAATTACAGTACATTTGAGTTTTCATGAATAAGTGCTCAAGAATTAAATCATCATACCACTTATTTACTACCATTGAGTGCTAAATAGCATGGGACACGGGGATCCTTTAATATTAGTTTAATTGGAAATCCTCTATCTTTAAACTATAGTTTTGAGCCTTCTGCTTGTAATTCTACATGTTCTATCTTTATGTTGTGCATCCAAGTTGTGCATAAAGTTCAGAAGAAGCATACAAGAATGCAGGGGAAACAAAAGGACATCTCCATGTACTCGGGAATGACAAGAAACTAGACCACAATCAAAATAAAGGTAAGACAGCCTCTCTTAATTCACATAACAGCAAAACAACCATTCTGCATAAAACGTATTCACATAATTTCTTTATATATCACCTCAAATGGCATCCTCTCTTGATTCACATGATTTCTTTGTATATCGCCTCAAAGGGAAGACATCCTCTCTTGATTCACATAATTCCTTATAACTTTTTGGACAAAATATACTAGGCCTTACTGTTATAGCATAAGGGTAAAGCCAATTACAAATAGCTCCCTCTGCAGTCCCTCTATGATCTCCAATTAGAATATTCAGAAGGACTAGTCAAACTTAAAGCACTAGATGCTGCTATAGTATGACAACTCACTCATACTAATGCAATCTTCCTCCCACTCAACTATATCATACCATCTATCACCAAATTAAATCCTCATAGTCTATTTTTGGTCCCAAATCCAACCAACCACAACACCGCACTCAAAGTTAAATAAGAGATACAACATGCTAGTACAAAAAAATTAAATCAAGTAGGAGGAAGTACATGATCATTTGACGTAAAGAATCGACAACAATCTAGGGTTTCGTCGCTCAAAGGAGCAACCCTGAGAGGACAAGCCCGCAAGGTCGATGTCGTGGTTGATCGTAGAGCCCTAGGTTTTTGTTGCTGACATGTAATGATGAATTATCAAATGAATGGCATTGTCGAAGGACCACATGGTAGGAGGGACCAGAGACCGAAACTGGTGGGATTGGAACTTGGGAGGGGCATTCTGGATACGAGTTAGTGAGGGGCGTGGCTAGAAGGAACAAGGTCGATCCGTCGAGTTTCCACTCAATCCAGATGGAGCACCGATGAAAGCCGTATCATACGGGATGGATACCCAGATCCGACTGTCTAAATGGGTACCCAATAACTCGAGTTCAAGGCCATCTGGATTGGATCAGATATCCATCCGGCCCGCTTACCATGAACAGCCTTGCGTGGGCCCAAATACACAGCCAATTGTAATTGTTGAGGATAGGATATTAATTAATATAACAATTTCGATGTGCATTGCTCATATCTGTCAATCATGTAGTGCTGACGAGAATAAAATAAGGTGTCCGTGCATACTTAGATATGAATTGCAGACCAATATCAAAACTCTCCCTAACGTTCTTAAGGGTTCGACACATACCTCGACAGTGCAAAAACACGAAGACATTTTGACTACACGGTTCCAGACTGTCGCAGACAACATTGATGTGCCTCCAAGCTTGTCCGGTCAAATTCAAAGTCGACGACGGAAAGGTCATCGATGACACTCACAGTATGCACCTCCGATTTCGTTGTATCAATATTCGTTATCGAGTTGCCATTGTTAGATATGAATATGGCAAAATACACAACGTCATCTCCTTCTCGTGCTCTCTCTTTCTTTCTCTCATCTCGTTCAATATCTCACTCCCACTCTCACCCTCTACCTGTATATATCTCTCTTTATCTATCTTAATATCTTAATAAGTGAGAGAGCGAGAGTCATCCATTTCACAAAAAGAGCCTTGCTTGCATGGAAAAGAGGGTTGAAATGGACCTTCACGACCATCTTTCACCCTTCTTTATTTTACAAATCAAATAAATTATTTTTAATCCAATCAATAATTGTTTATCTATTAATAACTTACAGGTCGCTACAGAATAAAATGAACTCAAATAAAAAATTTTATATTCATGATATATGTTTATGTATATACATTTATTGGTTTATTTTAATTTCGTTCATCATGTGTAGTTTATATGTATATGTTTACAAAATACATGTGAAAATCCAAAACACATATATACACATATATAACACATATTGCTAAAAATATAAAAAATATATGAGATAAACTAATCATGGTAAAACATAAATGCATATACCATTCAGGAGTTTTACATTATGGAAATAAACATTGGGTAAATGCATCATTAGCTGCGACAGGGGTTGTTATGGTGAGCTTGGCTCCAGCAGACCTCGTCACGTCACGAGAAATGATGGATGCGGGGACAAGACGACTTGACACAAAATTAACATGAGGATTTTTTATAGGTTGTTGGGGTTTGCTAATGGGCGACGGGACAAAGGCTGGAGGCTCCCATGGTGGCAGGAGGACGAGGGAGATGGTGGCTATGGTGTCTGGATGTGGGTGTCGGCATAAATGAGAAAGGGGAGTGGGAGAAAAGGTGCAAGAGGGTGGGGTTGACCGAGGTCAATGCCATCCCGACGACGTGGGCTGAAGGCATCCAATGAGAAGTTGATCTTAGGTTATGTTGACTACAGATCAACAAACATGCTGAAGTGGATGAGTGGTCAACGGGAGAGCACCCACACTACGACACCAGGAAAAAAGAAAAGAGAGGAACATGCATATATAAATATAAAATAAAAGAAAGCATTAGATCAAAAAATGTCCAACATAATAGTTGTAGATCTCGACAAAATCTAAAATTTCTAATAAGGGCTTGAAATTTAGGAAAAGGTAAATGCATGTACAAGTAATTTTTAAGGTGATTTATGTGCATAAAATATCTGCTTTTTTTGTTTTAAATATTCTATTCCGTATAATCCGTAATAATGTATCAAACTTTGCGGAATTTTATCGATATGCAGAGGATTAACCAAAGATTCAATATATACTGCTGGATTTTTTGGAATCGAATTCACAAAAAAATCAATTACAACACCTTTGTTGCAACTATATCAATATTGTGATATTTATGTACTATCTATTTTCTAAATTGTAAAAATAAAATAAAATAAACATGGATGGTAATACAGATGAGTTCGATTGTTCTTTTTGGCACGCTTCCTGCTATTTTTTTAATCTTGATTTTTTAGTTGGGTAATTTATGAAGCAAAAAATAGGCATAAAAAATAAAAATAAATGTGGAGTTTTTTACATGATATAGTAGGGCTCTGAATATATTTACGTATGTTAAATGTGCCTCGATGACGTGGAATCGCTTCTATTGTTGAATGTACCTCAAGAATGAATGCGGAGTTTTGTCGAGGCATTGATATTCTCTATGAAATTCTCTCTCTCTCGTAAACTTAATGATGTGTTTGATTCGTGGGTTATATGGGGAGGGTGATTTTTTTTGTATTTTGGTGTTTGATTGGTGGGTTTAGAATTGAGAAGGTTTGTGTGATGTGATTGTGGTTAATTTTTGAAAAGTGAGTAGTTATTGTGATACGATCATATTGAAATTTGAAAAAGTGGGTAATTATTGTCATGTGATCGTATTGAAGTTTTAAATAGTGAATAGAATATTTTTATTTTATAAATTTTAGATGATACAATGATATAATATATATTTTTTATGGAGAGAGAGTGGGCCCGATAAGAGGGATAGAGAAATGAGCTTTGGGTGTAACCCCTCAAGTGGGGGGTAACCCCCCAAACGAATAGGATCTAATGGTGTGTTTGGTACTCAGGTTATGGTGGGTTAAATTGTGGGATGGTAATGATGAATCTCCATCGCATCACCTTTATTCTATCATTTTGGCCTTAAAACCCCCAGCAAATGCGTATAAATAACATTAATTTATACATATTAGCATTCATTATTTATTATATTTATTGTATATAAAATAAGGTTTTTAACGCAAAAACTATAGAATAAAGAGAAGAAAATAAAAAGGAGTAAAATATTACAAATATTTTATGACCCTAACCCTGAGACCATATCTAGAATGGAATTGGTCGACAAGGAATAAAGTACGGGGAGATAATGGCCAGAAAGACAATAAATACCTCATTTATTTATTCACTAGTTATGCATTTTTGACACCTATTTTATTATTTATTATTTTTGTATCAAATAAAGAAACTTTGGACATGAAAGTTACAAATAATAATATAAATAAAAATACAAAATTGAGTTCGCATAAAAATAATACACAGTGTACATTTTATACTCGGAATAAAAAGCCAAAAATCAAACTTCACACACCCTTATATTTTCAATAAAATCTCAAAACTTAACAAAACCACCTCTAATTGTATATAATTGTCCATGAGATATTTTAATGGTGGTGGTTTTATATTTTTTGAGTTATTGTGTAAAAGTTAGGTTTTGCGCCCTTATTGTGCATAATACCGATTAAAATATTCAATTTATTCATTATTCATTATTTTTACAAATTCATATTTTTATAATTTTGTAAACATTATTTATAACATATGTGTATATTAAAATTATAATTAACCAAAAAAATAATGTAAAATGGGAAAAATATATATAAAAACGTAGATGAAATACATGTGTTCTATATAAATAAAAGGGAAATACATTCTTTAATACTTGTATTCTTTCATATTTTTATAATATTGTAAATATCATTTATATTCTATTAAAAATACAGAACCAAAATTAAAATCATTGAAATACATTAAAATAAAATGGAATACATAAAACATAGGTAAAATACATGTGAATATACCAATATAATATACATCTCTATTTATTTAAATATACAAATAACATCATAAAAATCAAATAAAAATATAATTATACTCACAAAAATAAGTTGTAAATATATAAAATAAAATAACAAAATAATAAAATAAAATATACAAAATATAAATAAAAAGGCACAAAACATAGATGAATATACCTCTAAATACACAAATAAAAATTAATTACTAATAAATAAAGCCAAAAAAATAAATAAAAATCATAAGAAAGAACCAAATAAAATAGTAAACATATCTTATTTTATACCCCCATAAATTAATAAAATCATTTGTTATTTTTAAATAATTATTCCTTAATAACCCTACAATTTTGTCATGTAGTGAGCCTACATGGACCAATGGCAAGGCTCCCTCTGTTGACCTCCGGTCAACTCAGCCTTCAGCCTCTGCAACACGTCAGATCTGTCAAACCTCGCGTTTTCTCCCAATTTTCCCAACCGATCCATCGCTCAAATTGCATCGATCCCTTCACTGAAATTACTTCCAAAACCATCATGATACACGCCCATGGCTTGGATCCCTTATAAATACGCTAGATTCATTGATTATGATCGGTCAATACGGGTACCCCCATAATGTTCATAAATAACTCATCCTCCAGCCCGTCAAATCGGCCAAATCCCATGTTTTCTCCCTTTTTTCCTAGGCGCACCATCCATCAATCGCACTCGCTTCCTTTACAAGAAATGTTCCTGGCACATTGTAGATACACGCCCACACCCTGTACACATTGTATATAACATAGATTCTTCACCATCACCTGGACAATAAGGGTGCACACCAATGTTTATAAAAATAAAGACCTCCTCCTCCATTCTCAATTTGGCCATTTCCCTAGTCCTAGAACTCCCACCTTCGACCTAGTATGCGTCCAGGTGACAGATGGAGGTCCCCTGAAGGTCGTGGACGCTCGTTGAGGAAGGAGGTGCGCCGCAGGCCACCGCTCCGGCGAGGTCTCTGCTCCTTGGCTAATATTGAGGTAAGAGCTGCGCTTTTTACCACTTTTAGTTAGATTTTTACATATGTAATTTAATTTCGTCATTAGCGTAGTCTATAGAGTAGTGTTTTAGCGTAGAAATCGAAATTCATAGTTCGCCGGAGCGAAGCTCCGATCGTCTTCCGACCACCATTTCTTCTCCACTCCGTACCCCTTCCATTTCTCTACGCCTCAGGCTGTTTATTCCACCCAAATCCCTATTGGATCCAGAGATCAGATCTCCCCTCTCCGCCCTTCGCCTCCGCTTCACCTGACGCCATCTCCACTAAATAAGGTCCCATGACCCCCTCTTTCTCTTGTGCGAGTTTCATTGCATGACCAAGAGCGCCAGAAGACAAGTGTAGGGTCGATTTTTGATGAATAACAGGCACCTGGAGCTCAACATCTTCTTCGACCCCGCTTGAGTTCGCCTGAGCTCTAGGTGCTTGATGGAAGCCATCAGTAGATGTCGAGGACCTCCAGGAAGGCATAGAGACATTTGGCGGTGACGGAGGTGGCCGGAGGAGAGCACGCCGGCCGATCAAAGGTCGCCCCGGGCACCCCAGAGCCATTCAATCTTTGAGGACTCCCAGTTCAAAGCAGAGCCGTTGGACGATGTTGCCTCTTGACCGTATATCTCATCCATGAGATCTAATCTCATGCGTCCATCGACGAACCGTCATCGTGCCACCGGGTGCCGACACGTGAATAAGTGAACGCATCAAGACCGTCCGCCCGCGCGCGTTAGGGGTAATTTTCACTCTTTGCCCCGAAGTTTTGTAATTTATTTTTTGATATTGTAAAAAAATATTAGCGTTTAAAAAAATGGGACTTTTGCAAATAAGACCTCATATTTCATGTATTTACAATATGGTCCCCTCCCAACCTCATGTGCAGTCCCACATGAGGCGTGTAAAAATTACGCATATGGCATGGTGACTCTTATGTATTGTGAAATAGTTCTTAAATATTAAATAAATGTTTTTATTATGTTGGAAAAATTGCAAAGAGCTCCCTGCTATTTATTTTTACTGCAACAATGCCCCTGCCAGGACATATTATTGTGTGACTTTTCTCTATTTATTTTATATAGCCAACTTGCTCCTAAAATTCCAAAAAAATGGGGTAGATGCCCCTACCATGCGATTGATGCTATCTATTTATTTAGCAATTTTGTGCATTTATCTCATTATTAAAAATTAAAAAGGAAATTTATTCACTGTTTAATTTATAAAATACCAAAGAAATAGAAAAAACTTTTTGAAAAAATACAAAAAATACATAGAGTATATTCATGTATTTATTGAGTCCATAAAATAAAAATCACTGGAAATAGGAAAAGGAAATATTAAAATTTCAAGAAGCTCCAAAATCATAAAAAAATAAAAAACTCTTCAAAAATACCAAAAATATGTTTTTCTATTTTATAATTATATATATATTATTTACGTACTAAAATTATTTTGGTTAATTTGAGACCTTTTTACTATATTTTAAAACCCATATTAATTCCGAACTATTATTTAATCCTGTATTAGTGATATTTTTGACATTAAAATGCATAAAAATTAGTAAAATCCTAGAAACATAACAAAAAATAGAAAATTATGAAAAGCCTAAAAATATTATATGTGATATATTTTGACTATTTGCACATACATCTCTATATATATTCTCTCTAACCCTAGTCTTGTACATCTCTCTCTCTCTTTATATATATACACACACTCCTATATTGTATAACTAAAAATATAAAAATAAAATATAAAACATATAAATATAAAAAAATAAACTCATAAAGCAAACAAATAAAAAATATAAAACTAAAAACCCACAAAAACAATAACATTGACAATGTAAGAATTGAATAATGCTGTGCATTTATTTTCACTCCCAATCGTTCGCTCCCAGTGTTCGACCTCTACTTGTGCTTACACCTATACACATTTGGATGTAGAGTTATAATAAATCTTAATTCCACATTTTTTGAGATTTAATTGGTTTATTCTTACTGTGGGTTAATTGCCGATTAACTAAGGAATTCTGATAGGTCACCTCAGCGATTGGATATTTATCTAGACCCTTGGAAATCCGTAGTTATCAGTAAACCATTTTTTGTGCTTTGATGTTTGTATAGAGGGTTAGGAATTGAGTGGATTTATTGTGATGTGATTGTATTGAAGTTTGGAAAAGTGGATAGTTGTTGTGATGTGATTGTATTAAAATTTGGAAAAATGAGTAGAAGGGGAGTAGTTTATAAATTTTACATGATATAATGGTATAATATATTATTTGTTGATAGCATTGATGAAAATGAATTGATTTTTTAATGTATTAAAAAGGAGAAAGAATGGGACCCATATGAGAGAGAGAGAGAGAGAATGGGGCCTAAGGGAAATTTAACCCCCTAACTGAACAACCCCTGAGTCTCCTCGCTATGTTATCATCGGAGCTTTCTAGCTTGATCCTCTACTAACAAACCGTATAACACGCCAAATGAACAGATGGATCGTCTCGAGAGATGCAAGAGTTATCTATTGACAATCAATGATCAGAAGTTGTTAAAGAATAAGAGATTGTTGAGAAGTTTATGCTGGCATATAAGTAAATTTAGCCAGGCAAGCAAGCGATATAAACAGAGCAGAAGGGTTGACAATGTTATTTATAAGATGCCTTTTACAACCTTGTAATTATTTATTACAAATCTTTTATTGTATTTTACACCTTCACGTTCAATTGTTGCATGTATGTGCCATGATTTTACATGTATTGAGTCTGCTTTTACAAATTGTCATGCACATGTTTATCTGTTTTTTACTCTCATTGTTCATGTATTCACAACCCATCTGTCATGTCAGTTACTCCATGTTATAATATTTACATGGAGCTACTCCATGTTATTTGTTCATGTATACACAATGCTTTTACAAACTGGGCTCGGGCTCGTTCGAGCCTAGCTGAGCTGGCTCGGGCTCAATAAGGCGCGAGCCGAGCTCCTTATCAAGCCCGATATGGGCTCGAGCTCAAGGTGAGCTCGTTAAGGAAAATGAGTACTTTATGGTGAAAAAATACTTTATGGTAACCAAACGAGCCCTTAGAGCTGACAAAACTGAGATTTTAAATGTGTTCGAATGTCAAGATGGGTTTTTACTCGAAAAGACAGAAGAAATAATCCCATTTCTTTTATAACCACCGGATTAAATTTCAATGGATTTCGTTGATAGTTTTTAAGCAACCATTAAAAAAATCCCCTCATATGAACTCATGTGAAGTTTCCCATATGTTTATGATGCAGTTGACAGTGAATATCCATCCATATTCATGGCTTTTATTTACATTTTTATGCAACATGCACACATATATAATTAGCACATTATGCTCTAACTTTCCATTTGTATTCTGCCCAAGCTTGTCCTTGTGACTGTGATGATAGATTTACTGGGGGCGACTCGATGAAACTTTTATTGGCCACGCAAACAATCGTAGAATTTTTCGAACGATTTTTATCTGCATTTTAGTGTCATCTTTTGTTATATGTATTTTAATTATCTCCCTCCTAATACCACCCCATCCAACCCACCCCGTCCAAGCTATTCGTGGTTGTTCGTTTGGTTGCAGGGTTAGGCAGGGTTGGGTTGGGTTATGGTACCCCTGTGAATAGTAAACTGTGAGGAGGAATGGGAGGGTTGGAAGGAGGGGTACCCTGGATTGGGCCAACCCAACCCTGCCCAACCCTGCAACCAAACGGAGCCATACTGTCTTAAAATGACCTAGGTCACTTTATTAATAGGTGTTTGTGTCTTTTAGGACGTCATCTTTGCCTTTAAAGATTTCTTTTTTGAATTCACACAAGGGATGTGAGGAGATATTGTTTCTATTATGATATCAATTATCGTATGCTATGATCTATACACGAGTTTAGCTAAGGTCAAAATAACTACAAATACAAGGATAAAACGTAAATGAATCGTTGGGAACAAATCTTTATGTTCTCTGCTCGGATACCGGTTGGAAGGGACAACGAACCACCGGATACGGATGTAGATGCACAAACAACCACCACCACAGAAGCACGTAAAGAAGAATAATAGGACCATGATGCAGCGGTGGTCGATCAGCTCTAGCGACCATCGGAAAAGAAAATCACCAACGAGTAAAATGAGTACAACTCTCACCGTTCCCCCTCGGTCTCTCTATTCCCTTCTCTCGCCTACTTTGTTTTATCTTGTGGCATTCTCTCTTGTTGTGGTGTAGAGGCAGTTCCACCGATCCCCTCTATTATTGCCCAAATAAAAACTGCAATCATATTCCCAACGAGATTATATGCAGAATACTACTCGACTATAATTAGGACTAGGACTCCAATAACATTAAGATCATGAATCAGACTATGACGGCAACTCTTAATAATATTCCCCTTGAGTTGAATCCCAACATAATCTCTTCAATGTCTCTAGTTTGCACCGGGTCATCCTCGTAATTTGCATGTCTCGTTCACAAAAGTTAGGAACTCATAGCCTCTTGGGGACATACACATTACTAGGTACCCTCGTTGTGCCCCCTCTTGGGCACGCTTGCACAACTCAGCATTTTGCCTCCTCACGTGGTACCACAAATCTCCCGTGAATAGAAATTGTGTGATCATCCTCTTCTAAAGCAAACCACACTCACTTCTCCTTGTTATGTGATTATGTAGTAGAGATGTTGATGACATGTCGCTCCGCCGCCGTACTGCCCGTCCTGCGAATAACTGGAGCTTCGTCACCTGTCATGATCCTACCCTCGATCGACTACACCTTGTTCAGCATCCTCGTCATAAATATTACCATGCATGCTCCCTTGCTCTCTTTGAGAACTCCCATGTCAACAACGACTCGATGTCCTCATCACTCGGTCGTTCCCACTGAACTCATATTATTCTTGGTTGTAAGAATGTGTATGCCACCTGTCAGAGTTCCTATTGATCCATTAAACATGTGAAATTATACTGGTCTGATTCCCTTGACGTGATGTACCTCTCCACCTCTCGTCTTGACCGTGCTATCATTGCTTTACTGATATGTATTGAACTGCTCCCTGGATGAACACACGTGATCTAAATCGGTCGAGTCCATAAACTGTTTTGAATCTTCTTTAATCTCCCAAGGGCACACTAGCAAGTTTACATCGCATAATGCGCTAGAATCCTCTTGGTTGTATTCATAATCATCGTCTGATTTGATTAAGGATTAACAAATTCCATACCGTCCACCACCACTACCCTGAGGGATAGAGTCGAGAGGAGAAGAGAGAAGAGGGGAAGAAGCGTTGTCGAAACGCTGCCGAGAAGAAGAGCATAAGGAAGATAGAGCGCTCCTCTCCTCAACGGCCACAAGAAGGAGGTAGGTATATTAATGTTTCGATCCGTATTTTTGAAGGCTCGCATTTTCTTTCGAGTTTCTTTTGATATAATGGGAAACTCTGAAAAGGTATCCTTGAAATAACATCATGTGTAAGGGAAGACTACGTTGAAATTTCCCTTGAATTACCACCCAATGTAAAGGGAGACGCTGCCGAAATTTTCCTTGAAATATCACACGATGTAATGGAGAACTCTGCTGGAATTTCCTTGAAATATTACCTGATGTAAGGGGAGAGTCTATCGAATTTTTAAAGAATTCATGTTCTTCGCGTTATTCGTTCGTTCTTGGTGTTCTTCATTCGTTCTTCGAATTCTTCACGTTATTGACATGTGAATGGGGTTTAGTCATTTCAAGAGTTAATAAGCCCTTATTAAACACATATCATGTTATATCGGCTCCTTTGAGAAGTTAATGCGGTCGAGTAATGAAATCATGTCTCTTGTTGTCGGGTCTTGATGCCATAATGGATAAAAATAAAGTTTATTATGTTCTTTATTTTGAAGAATGTTCACATGCTTGTTTCATGATTTATTCAAAAATAATTGTTATAATGATAAATCTTCCCTGTGATTGTCGTGATAATTGAGCGATATGATATTGATACTAGTCGAGAATTGATATGAGATAGATGAGATCTACTTTCAAATATCATATAATCTTTTCGTGATAAGGATGACTTGTAGTAGATACTGTAGGTTAAGCATGCAACCAACATACTAGTCAAAAGAACATTCGTACTGACAAACCAAACCTAGGTGGTACCGGGGTGCCCAGACACGTTGAGCGTGCGAAATAAATTATTTGCAATGCATGGTACTCGGATGCCATTATGTAGGTTGACGAACTGAAGATGGGAGTCATGCCATGTGGAATCACGGTCGCACGAGTGGTTTGATAGTTGTTGGTGTTGGTCTTGTGAGCCTATGGCGAACCATTCCTACAATAAATGTTATTGTAATATATATATATATATCAATAAAAGTTATTTATGTTTCACTCTCTTTCTGAAATTGAATGAATGAATGCACTATACGGTCCCTCTGTACAATCAGGGTTATGTACCATGGTGATCTTGATGATCATATAGCTGTCGATTCATTAAATGAATCATAGAGGTTGGTGTTTGGATGAATATCTAAAGAGTTAGATAGAGGACTCATCAAGCACCGTCAAATGATTATTAAGAGATGATCTCCAGCCTGAGTAGGAGATGGCAATCATTTCTCATATAGACTGGTATCTGACCGACCTCTTGATGCAGGTCCTCTGCATGAGAATGGTGATTCGGATGTGTCGGATTAGTTAGGTCAAAAGGTTGACTTAACGAGATCGAGATAACCTAAGTCCTATGTTGAATGTTGTCATAGCATAGGCACACATCCTCTGACCGGAGACAGATGTGCTGCTATATGTCTGACTGTGTATATTTGGCAGACCAATAGGTTGATGACCAAATCAAGGTCTATACACTGGCGCGCTGGTGTGCATGTAAGGGCATATGAGTAATACGATCTCTCAAAGGGATCATACATGTTCACTTATGAACCGGAAGACATGAGCTCACTCGTGAGGTATTGGGACCGATCAAATTCCATGCATGGTCGTCGTGCTTTGGAAGCATGACAAGAATTTGAAAGCATGATATGTGCTTTGGGAAAGCATATGATCGATACTGATCCCCAATGACCACGATTGAGAAACTTGGTGATCAAACCCTGAATACATATTCATATTGATCATAGGTCTTCCAGTATGCATGATGTACAGGTATTGGGAATACCTGAGGGTGATGTGATCATAAACGATTGTATGACCATAACGCTTCTACTCCGAGGGTAGTGATGAAACAGTTTTGGATTTTAGTGGCTCCTCTCAGTAGAGAAGCAATTTGATCTTGGTCCAAGTATTGGACATTGGTCTGAATGAGATTCAGATGCAATGAGAATATTAGATTTGCGGTCTTGATTTAATCAAGCATCTGTGGGAGGTCCATAAGATCTGGATTTTTGATGAGATATCAACATCCAAGTCACTATACATGGAACAGTACAATCGCCATGTCCTTATCTCCAAGTATCTGCGGAGAAAGCACATTATTCTTGAAGGAGTTCAAGAATAATTCATTTGATGAATTATGTGTCCAAGCAACAAGATGTTGATAATTAAATGATAATTAATTATCAAGAATAATATGAGTAGGATTCATATTGTGAGAATGATTATCCAAGATAATTAAATGGGATTTAATTATCAAGGAAATGCAGATTGTGGATGGTGCTATCCATAATATCTGAGTATATATTATAATTATGATTTATAATATATTATAGAGAGATCACCTTTGTAAATAGCACTTGTTAATGTGAATTGGATTCACATTAAGCAATTAATTGGAAATGTAATTTACAACTTAGTTTGGGTTGTGAATATGATTCTCATATTTTCAATGACATGATTGGAATATTCACTAATTAATTTGGAATTAATTTAGTGGATAATGTTGCAAATAAATAAGAGATAATGATGTGAATTAAAAAGAAGATAATCCACCTAATGACATGAGCCCCATGTGTTTTGGGTGGATAATTATCTTTTTAATTATCATCTCTTTATCTTATGATGATTTATTTATTTATTTAATTAAATTATGTTGATGATAATGTAACATATATTTAATTTATTATAAATTAATATGTTGTTGTTTATGAGCAACAATAATCATGGCCAGTGATTAAATACACATATCAATCTAACCATTGATTTTGTGTATATCATGGATTGTAATCCATGGACTCCCAAACTAGTATATAAAGAGGGCAACCCCAGCCCTTTGAGAGAAAATATTCTACACGCCTACTCTCTCTCTCTCGTTTCTCATCCTCGCCATCTCTCTCTCTCTCTCTATCTTTAAGGTGGCCGTCCACCTTGTATTTTGAGAGAATAGCAATCACCTCTACGTAGTTGTGTTGTCGCTTCGATTGCTCGTGGATCTCCATCTTCTATGTAGCATCTTGCTCTTGAAGAAGACGTCGGATTTCGTTGAACGAAATCAGGAGATTCAAGGCTTGGATCTTCATCAAGGATTGCGGGAGGAACACGCCTCATCATCGCGCTCGCAAAGTGCCATCTTTGTAGATCGGACTTGAGTCAGGAGGATCTCTTTCTTTAAAGATCTAGTGATCGCAACCATGCTTCAAGAGTATTTCTAATACTTTGTGGTTTGATGAAACGATCCAAGAAATGTTCTTGTGATCATGTGGTTTCATCTCTTGATTTAAAATTTTCAAATTCTGCTGCACATAGCGACTAGTTTCCCCGATTGCATGAGATGCGATCAACACGCTTCCGTGATGCGCTTGAGGATTTCTCGTATCCTTCAGTTGGGCCATGATAACATGTATTTAAAGCCGTTGTCATATGCGATTAAAGGTTAGCACACGGATTCTAGTTGCCGAGTCCTTGAGGACAGTGTGCTTCTTTTATTGTCAAGTTGAAGACTTTGAACCCTGGTTATTAAAAGAAAAAGAAAGATGTCAGGGTAGTATAAGAGAATTAATTGGGGTGACATTCGACGATGTATGCTCACCATATCAATGCAACTTCAATCCCAGAGAGTCCACAACTTTAGGGGTCCGTGGAGGGAAGACGATAAATCCTTGACGTGGATTAGAATGAATAGAAATTTAAAAGTTATGGAATAAAGGAACAACTGTATAAGTTAAAAAGTAATGCCCGCCCCAAACCCAACCCGCTGACATCGCATGATCCAACAGTCCAGGCTTCGTCTTCTACCTCCAACGTCTCCCTCTCCCCGTCCGTTACGCCTCATGACACACCCACCCCCTTCCATTTTCGCCATCACCCCGACGTCCTCTCCTCGTTATAACGCCACCTCCGGATAGCCCTGCATATCCCTCTCCCTCCCATACCCCCCCACAACACCTCCTTCCATCACTCCACCAGCGGTTACCCCCCGTCGCCATTACATCATTGTAACTTCCTTATACACCTATAAATCCCTCTGCTATGCCATCGATATTCCTTGTCCACCAATTCCGAGCAAGAGTTGTAGCCCACATATGTCGCCCTGTGACAGATAGAGGTAGAGGAGGGCCATCATGGCCTCCCCCCCCACTATGGTGACGACACATGGCTTAGGCCATGTTGCACCGCCTCTCCGACAGCTGCTCGAGCATGGAGCATCGGTTGACCTCGACGTGTAAAAACCCGAGGCTCAATCAATGCCTCGACCCAAGCCAATTCACCAATCGTCTTCCTCCCCGAATCCTCGGGTGTGCGTTCTTACTTTTCTTATTGCTTTCTCATAATTTTCCCATCACCTCCAGCCATTCTCACTGTTGTTGCCTGACCACCTTATCATCTCTACCATTCGTCCTTCATTTATGTGTTACCTTCTATCTCCACCTTTCCCTTCTCCAGAACCCAATCACCCCCATCCCCTTCTTCTATGTTTCGTCGGACAAGAAGCATTGGTTCTACACCTTCTCTGCCCGATTAGGGCCCCACTCCACTCGCCTCGTACCCACACACGATGCTTCAGCTATGCTAACATTGCATGAAATGCAATGATCGGAACCCGTGCCTCCTATCCGGTCTCTAGCTCCGCCTCCGATGGTGCGACGTCAGCAACCTCGTGGCTTCCTCTCATGATCGCTATCTTTGCTAGGTGACAACCAAGTTCAGACGACCCTTAGTGAGCGTAGAGGAGCACAAAGGGACTTTGGCGGTCATGTCGGAACAACATTAATGTCATCGCTCCTCCGACTGAGAACGAAGTGCAGGCGCCCTTGCGGTGGCCATCTAATGGCCCAACGAAGGTCATGTCACAACATCCGAGGTTGCAGGCTTGGAGAACCAAGGTTCCCCCCCTAAGCCATCCACAACGGCCACATGTCGCTCGAGCCTCACCGCCTCTCGTACCTCGCCCCGCGCACGTGCCTTGTGCGTGAGGGCGAGGTTATTTGCAAAGACTCTCCGGCCTTCTCCTGAATTACAATGAGGTCCCCAAGCATGTGCCTCCAATGCAAACATGGGGTAAATTTCGTAGAGGTCCAGTCGGGGTTCAACAATTACAAAGAGGCCCCGTGTACAAGGAGAAATTGACATAAGTCCCTCAGTTTTTGCTATTTGTAAATGGGTACCTCCATGGACCTATTTGCAATATATATTTATTTTGTTGTGCATTTTTATGACATTTATGCCCATAACACTGTTTTATTCATATCTTGAGCGTTTTAAGCCCAAATTAAATAATCTCAATTTCATTTTGATGCTTGTTTCGTTGTCTTTCTAATGGCATAGTGTGATGATTTTTGATGATATATAATGTCTCCTGCTCTTTGATTTAAATACCATTCATCGTCATTAATTCTCAATTCGACTATGAAATCTATCTCTTTTTTCTTGCTCAATGATTTGATTAAATTGAGGAATATTTGTATATCATTTCTCTATTATCATATCACTCATATTGCATCTCATTTAGTTGCATTTTAAAAGCGACAAAAAATTGCATGCATCACTTGTTTTTGCATTATATTATATGCATATTATTTTGCAACTGCACGAAAACATAGGATTAGAAAATAATCACTCAAGAATTAATCAATAATTTTGATAAATAGACAAAGAAGCTCGTGTCCATGTGTTCGACCTTGGTGTACTTGTGAAGTAAAACTAACTTCCGCCTTTTCGAAAGTGTGTTTTTTGTTGAACCATTTTCGTCACATGTACTGTGATAAAATACGATTATTAACGTGGTGAAAACGTGATTCATCACACATCTGTTAGATTCACATGAATTCATCGAAGTGTGCCTAGAGCTTTGTCCCATCAGTTGTGTTTAGACCATGGAGCTCCTTCTTCGTTGATAACTGACTTTTCAGAGATTTGGACTTGCATCGCCCCTCGAGATTCATCGTGTCCTCCGATGGATCCTCTAACCCAATGACTTCATGAAGATTGTTGTTTGACAAGAACAATTGTATTGCAATGTTAACAAGATCCATAGTCTCATTCATCATTTCATCTTCTCCACCTTCTTTTTCTTTATCCCAGAGAGATTTCACAGATCCTTGACACATGAGTATATTCTTCACATGTTGTTGCCACAAGGTGAAGCCATTCATCCTTGCATGATCTGAAAATTAGAGCAGAATCCTACCAAACCGACCATCCAACTCGTGTAGAGCATGTAAAAACCTCTATTCGAACTCCCGGAATATCTCAACCGCATCATGGATATTCTTGATTTCAACAATTCATCGTAACATTCGTAACCATTGATTCTTTGTAGCTTTTGACGAATGCACGCCTATTTTGTCATGTCATCGCGTCGACGTCGAACCTTTCTCTGGTCATCCGCATCATATCCCTTAGTGTCATCTACCATGCTCTAATACTGGTTATCGGGACATGAACTGGTATCGTATCTGCTCGGCTACTGGTTGGTGGGGTTGACGAACCCCCACCAGATACGGATGCCGATGCGCAGTCGACCACCGCTACATTAACACTTGAAGAGTAAGAATATGACCACAATATAACGATAATTCAAATTTAAGGGATAACGATTCACATACCTAGGTATGCTAGTATAAGATGTCCTACACCGGTATCCGTTCATATACTTAAAGTACGTTGGTATAAGAAGTCTTGTACGAGTGTCCGTGATACAAAATGTACATGACAAGAATTGCAAATGGAAGTACTCAATACAATTACATGTAAAGTATTCGTGATTTTGAAATACTATCAACATTTTCACCATACAACTGTGTAAGATAGGGAAGATGGCATCAAGATCTCTTGTTGTCTTGAATCATAAATTCTTTTGTCACATTCGCTTCTAATTACTCTCGAGCATTTATATGCCTTGTTAATTCGATGTTATCATCTCTAGTCCGTATTTCTTAAAGTGCGAGAGATCTAACTTTGTGTGGCAAGTGTTTGAATACATATAGAGTTTTAATAGTTTGTTTAGGGATTTTCACATGAAGGTCCGAAATTTACAAATAACTGTTGACTTGATATCTTGATGCATTCAATTATTCTTACTAGTCGCGGAGATTACTCTCGATTACGATCGATATCAACAACACAGTTATAAATCAAAAGTAGCACGCAACAACCCAGGTAATGCACCTAAACCTTATATTATACCTATCAAGTGTGATAGCCGTGGGATGCAACATTCTTTTGAGACATGTAAGCTTAGATTGTACCTAAGTAATGCACCTAAACCTTATATTATACCTATTAAGTGCCATAAAAAACTTCTAACATTGTCAAACAAATAAATATGGATGCACAACTATGATCATCCACTGCATATGTGATAGCCACACAACATGCATAAAAACATAAAGGAAATGCACACTACCAAACATTTAATGTGCGCATCGAGAAATAACATCCACACAATACAAGTATTAAGAATACACAAGGTCTTTAAGAAGGCATTTCATCTTGGATCGAACTTCTCACCCGAGAGGAGGAATCTTTGGACTGAACTCAGTCAGCTTAACCCCTCTATTGAACCACCTTGGCTAATCACAGGAGACTTCAATGTGGTTAGATTCACTTCCGAGAAATTTGGGGATAGAGCGCCACCCCATTCTTCTATTGCGAACTTTAACCGTTGCATCGATGATAACAGTCTGATTGAGCTTGAACCATGGGGGAATTCCCTCTCTTGGAACAACTCCCATGTTGGCCCCAGAAGAATCGCGGCAAGGCTTGACAAGGGCTATGCGACTCGCATTGGATGGAGGCTTTCCCACTCTCAAAGGTCCGCTATTCTCCATTGCCTTCCAGTGACCACGCTCTCCTCTCGGTGTAGCTTGTGAAAAGGGAGCATCAGACCAAGCCTTTCATATTTTTGGACCTTTGGATGGCGAGGGATGGTTACTCGCCATTGGTGGAGGCCGCTTGGGACAACTATGTCAGAGGGAACCCTCTGTTTGTTCTTGCTAAAAAATTGAATGCTGTCAGGCGCTCCCTTAAGGCTTGGACTGCCTCACATGGGAGGGTGGAGGAGGACCTCATTTCTGCATCAGCGACCTTGGACCACGTTAACGGGGCCCTCGCCTTCTTCCATGGAGATCCTTTTCTTGCCCAGCTTGAACAAGATCTTAAGCTCTATCTTTTGGACCTTGAGGCTGACCGTGAATCTCTGTGGAAACAATGAAGCCGTATCTCCTGGTCGAAGCTTGGGGACCGTTCCTCTATATTCTTCCACCTATCGGCCAATATTAGAGAAGCAAAGAACATAATCCCTTGTCTTATTGACAATGCGGGTAATTTCGTGGATTGCCCTTTGGAGATTGCCTCCTATGCTCTCTCCTACTATTAAGCCCTCCTCACGGATCAAAACCCTTCGACCTTTCTCTCGCCTCCCCCTCCTGATAAAGTACTCTCTATTGAAGCTAGGTTTTGGCTTGAACGCCCGTTCCTGGAAGATGAAATCTTGGACGCTTTTCGCTCAATCAACTCATCTAAGTCTCCTGGACCTGATGGTTTCAACACTAAGTTCTTCAAATTTCATTAGAATCTAGTTAAAAAAGAAGTCATGCATGCCATGTCCTTCCTCCAATCGTGTGGTGCTATGTTGAGGCAAGTCAACCATACCTTCCTGATGCTTGTGCCTAAGGTCCCCTCTCCCTCTGGCTTGGGGGACGTTAGGCCAATCTCCTGCTGTAACATCGTCTACAATTTTTTTGCGAAACTTCTCTTGACTAGGCTATCGGTTGTCCTACTCACCTTGTCTCCCATAATCAAATGGTTGTTAAAGGGTGCGCATTGGGGACAGTGTTCCCCTGGCGCATAAGCTGGCTTTGGGGGTTGGGAGGCTTAGGGGACAGCCACGGGCATGTGTCAAGGTGGATATTGCTAAAGTTTTTGATTCGGTTAATCACCTTTTCCTCCTTAACAGATTATCTGCGATGGGTTTTGGATACACCTGGTTGACGTGGATGCAAAACTGCATTGGAACTGTTTCTTACTCTGTCCTTTTTAACAGCTTGCCCAACAGTCTCCTCATGGGTACTAGAGGGCTCCGCCAAGGTGATCCCCTGAGCCCTCTTCTTTTTACGATCGTCATGGAAACTCTCACCTGCTTGGTAGATCAGGCTGTGGCTGATGGATCTATCACCCCGATGGGCAGAGGTTGCAACAGGGCTCCCACTCAGTTGATCCATGCCGACGACCTTCTCTTCTTTACTAAGTGCAACTCTCGGTCCCTAAATGCTATTGGCTCTACAATGACGAATTTGGGGCTATGTCTGGTCTTTGGATGAATGGAGCGAAGAGCATATTATTCTTCTCAAAGAATGCCAGGACCCAATTTACTTGGAATCTTGCTCTGGGCCTCCTTGGGGAAGCTTTACCTACTACCTACTTGGGCATCCCGCTCTCGCACAAATTTGGTTGTTCCTTGGCGGGAAAGGTTCTTTTGGACAAAGTATGGGGACAGCTCTGCGGCTGGAAGTCTAGATCCCTTTCCATGGCGGACGTATTGAATTAATTAATTCTGTCCTTGCGGGAATCCTGCTCTAGTGGTCGCACTGTTCCGTTCTTTCATCTTTGGTTATCTCAAAGATCTCCTCTCTCTGTGCGGACTTCTTGTGGGACTACAAAGGCCACGCCTTGGCCTGGTAGAATGTTTGCCTTCCTAAAGACGAAGGCGGTCTTGGAATAAGGTCCCTTGGGGACCTGGCTAAAGCCTCGAAAGTCGCTTGGGTATGGAGGTTCCTCTCCGCGGAGAATTCTATATGGGTTGACTATCTACGTGCCAAATATCTTCGGGCTGAGTCTTTATGGGATATACCTCTGACGTCAAATGCTTCTTTGATCTAGAAGGTTCTATTGAGGAACAGAGATACCATTGCGCCTGATCTTGACCAGCTTGGTCCCCCATACAAATGGACTCTCTCTCCGACGGGTTTCTCCTTCCGTTCGTGTTTTGATATTGTGCGCTTTAGAGGGTCCATCTTCAGTCATTTGAAGGAAGTTTGGGGTTCAAAGGCACCCCTAAACATAAATGTTGTTTGTTTAAAGCGGCTCGTAACCGACTACCCACTCGTGACAAGCTCCTGAAGAGGGGAATTGGCGTGGATGCCAAGTGCTTGCTGTATGATCACCACAGTGAAACTCGGGACCACATCTTTTGGGAGTGCCCTTACTCCAAGGAAATCTGGATCCTCATCGTCGGGCCGCTACGACTGCCTCTCTTTGGATATGATTATGCTAACTCTGATATTCTGGATTGGGTGAAGAGGATGCATGGTCTTGACGTTGAACTCTCTATCAAAGTCAGATCTGCTATGGCGACTTCTACTTGGTGGATTTAGCGGGAGCGCAACCTCCGCTGGACCAAACATCAAATTCGCTGGCTAGAGTGACGGCGAACCGAATTTTGGAAGGCTTAATGATCATTTACAATTGATTTTTGGCTAATTCCCGCTGTTGGGGTTTTGTATTTCAGTTTCACAATCTGCTCTCAACAACTCGCTCTCCCATCCATTGGGGTTTGTGAGGAGGGAAAATAGATAACTCTTACTGTAAACAATTTTTTCATTTTTAATATACTTGTTTACCTTTCAAAAAAAGTATCAAGAATACACAAGCTAGAAGAGGGGCACTGAACCCGTGAATTAAATACACTCTACAAACGGGAAAATATCAGATCATGTGGATGAGATCCACACTAGTAATGGGATATTCAAATACAAAACAAACATATATTTGGGAGGAGCTAACTTGGTTCCCCCGCTCAATTTCATCCGGTTTTTTTATTTTTTTTGAAAATTTCTTCCATGAAGTTTCATCACTATGTCCTTATATTATGTCATTAAAATTGCGTGCGAAACAAAGACTCCTACGACCTCCATCTAAACAGTCATTTTTAACGGTAACAGAATTGCTAAAAACGATCCCGTCTTCTGGATGGAGGCTTAGGAGTCTCTGTTTCACATAAAATTTTAATGACATAATTTAATGATATATTGATGAAAAATTACGGAAGAAATTAAAAAAAAACGGGCGAAATGGGTGGGGGAACCCTTATCGGGTTGTCATTATCTTGATCTCATCATTATATTTCGACGTTATATAAATTATCGCTAAAGTAAATTAATTTTGTTTTATCACGCCTATCAAAACATGAAAATAATCACAAGAATAAATTACACGGAACTTATATTTATCCGATCACATGATGAACCTTCCCCGAAAGTGTAAATTTCGTTTTTAACTTGTATAACCAGACATTGCGGTGGTTATTTTCAACTCGGTCTTTTGAATGTAGGCCTGAAGTGAAGGGAAAAAAACTACTTTCCCATCGGCCATTTAATTTCTAAAGACTTTATACTGTTTTGCCAACAAATAAAGGTGTCTTTTCCATTTAATCGATTGAGTAAATTTCCCAATTGTCATCCCCCATTATATTTCTTAGTTCGATTGATAAAAAATCACTTCGAAGCATTAATTAATACTTCTCGGCACTTTTTTACACACCCCAACCGACCCTCGTGTGTAAATTAAATTGATATTTTTAAGTAATGTTAAGATTGTCAAGACATAAAAATGCACTTGGTTGTAGCTTTAAGCATAACCTTTTTTTCTTAAAAAAATAAAAGTTCTATCTTAAAATTTAAAACACTAAAACACTGACAAAGAAATGGGCCATACAAAGAACGAAGCACTATTCAATTAAGATGCTAGGTTTCCCTGCATCTTTTAATTTCACAGGTAGTAAATGTTCATTAGATAAAAATAGACGATAAAGTATGCAACGAGGTCCATGTTTCCTTTTCTAATTACTTTTCATATATACGGGTGAAATCACAAACAAGGAGAGTTTAGTAAAAAAAACATGTTTCTTTCAATTTTTCATTTGTTTTTCTTATGGGAATTGTATTGGGTCGGTGACAGAGAATGGATTATCAACGATGCTTTGAAAAAACAAAAAAAAACTTGTTAGAATTTTCGGACCGCGAACCTTATAAACTTTGTCAATTACCTCATCGATCATTATTATTCATCATTTCCCAGAACCCCTTCAAACTTACCAACTCTTGCACCACGCCCCCCATGGTTAGCTCCCATCCATCTGTCAATTAATGTGGATGGGATCCATACAAAAACGTCAAATGTACTCTTATTATTTATGAAATTTATAAAAAAGTACAATTCTCCATCATCCTCCCCCTTCCATCCTCCATGGCCTCCTTCAAGAGCTGTTGCGGTCTCATCCTCCTCCGACATTCCTCACCGATCTCCCTCGCCATTCGACCTTCATAGCATGGAGGCCCTCCTCTCCTAGGGCGGAATGAAGAGCAACAAATCCAACTCACCAACTGCCTTGTCAACCTATACAACATCCACATTCACTTCCATCGCAGCCCTCCTCAATCCACACAAAGACCATTGGAAGAGGATGCCTATCCCCCTTCCGTCACCGGGATCTATTGCCCTAAACGCATCCATTGTCTCCATCCTCTCCCCATCAACAAGACAACAAATAACAACCATAGCCTATCAAGAAGATGTGATGCGACATGGATTGGTAGGTGGGTCCCTACATAGCCCGACTCCTCCCTTGAACTTCAACTAGAACAACTCTAGCCCGACACCTTTCCCACCATGAACATCCCCCTCTTCTTCTCTGCCTTCAACTCCAACAAGGTCGGCATCCACTACGATGTCTCCCTCGATTTCACCCGCATGTATCGTGACGTCCCTCTTGGTGGCTACTCTATAATAGACAAACCCAATACGAAGGTTGAATAGAACCCTCTCATTCACCCCTCTGGAGCACTATGAACCCACCATGGAAACAAGGCAACCCATCTCAGGTTGGGGACTCAGGCTTTCCTGCCATCCTCTCTGCTACTTCAGCATAGTCACTCGCGACCAGCATTGGATTTTCCGAAAGGGAGATGAGAGAAAGAGGAAGAAGAGAGGAGGAAGGAGAGAGAGAGAGAGGAAGATAAATCCACACTTAAATTTTGACGTGGTTCGTGTTACTAAACATCAACTCAAGAAGAATCAAATTAATGAAAGGATGTGCGGTATTAAACATAGCAAGCTGGTGATAATTACGAAGAATATATGATCGAGAAGGTAAGTGATAAATGTTATAAGGTGCAGGGTGTAAAAATCCCTGAATCAAAATATGGCATCACAATCTTTTCCACACCCCATGGCATCTTCTTCTCTTCACACACACACACTCATATCCCAAAACTACCCTTCCAGCTCTACAGCTCCTTCCACAGCGAGGAGAAGGGAGATCCCGCGCATTTCTTGAACTCCCGCGCATTTCCTCTCACAACCGCTCCCATCTCCCAAAGCCCTAGATCACTCGATCTCCTCGTCTCGATCAGCTCTCCGCGCGTCACATGCTCGATCTCCACCTCAATTAGGGTTCCGATCTCGTCTCGGAATACGTTTTCTGGCATAAGAATCTGTCGCTTACTCGTTTGTCGCGTCAAATCCGGTTCTCTGGGCGTCCCGGAGTTGATTTTTCGCGTCGAAATCGGTTCTTTTGGCGTTTTCTGCAATGTCCGACGAGCTGCTGATGCACATCTCGTCGAATTCGAACCCGACCGACCCCGCACTCCCGACGAAGCTTGCGAAGCTGGAGGCGCGGATGGTCGGGAGGGGCCCCTCGCCTGCACCTTCGCAGTCCTCGCGGAGTTCGACGGCATCTGGGATTTTTGGGGAGGCGGGGGAGCAGTCGGCCTCGAGCGATTCTGACGATGACGTGCGCTTGTGGTTTTATTGCACGCAATTATTTGTATGCGCAATTTAAACTTGTGCAGTGATTTGCATTTCTGTTGATGTGTTTTAGGTTGGAGAGGCGTTCCTAATACAAGCGAGCACACGCAAGAGGCAGCGAGGTTTTGACGATGACAACTTATTGTCGAAGCAACAACCTGAGGTTGGTTCAAGTTTTTGACATGCTACTGCTGGAATTAGATTTTGTGACCTGGTGTTTTATACAATACCATCCTTGAAATTGCAAGCTATTTCATTAGTATGTTAATAGAGTCTTTGTGGTGGACTCGAGGTTATTCTACACAATGTCAACAGAGTGTTGAACGCTCGTCATAACGATGATTATCTCTCCATGCTTACAGTGGATTTTTCGAATGCCTCCATCATGGTGGATAGATCTGCCTTATTACGTTAGGTGAGAGCAAGATGCCCATCTATATCTTTGTGGATGGAGTTCTTATATGGACAGACAACAAGGTTGTACCTTGGAGACATACATATCTTGTCTTCTGTTGGAGTGCAACAATGGAATCCTCTAGGGCCGCTCCTCTTTTCTTTCGTACCACACACACTTATCCATTATATCAGGGACAACTGCAAAGTACTTCTTCATACGTAGTATCTTGATGATGGTACGGTTATTGGAGATACATATGAGGTGGCCAAGTAACTGAGTATCATCCAACAACGTGGACCAGACTTAGGCCTAGTTTTAAATATCCATAAAACAGAGCTCTTTTGGCCTACATGTGATGGCAAGAAGCTTCGCAAAGGGTTGTTTCTAATCGGTATTGGAAGACCATTATTAGGCGTGAAGTTGCTTGGAGGAGCGATTATTAGAGACAAATTTTATTGATGGTTTGGCTTCAGAGAGGGCTACTAAACCGGTGAAGTTGATGCATCTCCTTCTTCAATTGAATGATCCCCAGAGTGAGCTTTTTTTACTTCGTTCATGTATGGGTGTATCAAAACTTTTATTTGGGTTGAGGACTTGCCAACCTAAGTAACTGGAGGAGGCCGCATATTTTTCGACAAATGCTTACGAGATGCTATTGAAGACATTGTTGTTCGTGGATGCTCTTTTTTTGGAGACTTCCAACGGAGGGTGGCTTCTTTGCTCATTCGGCTTGATGGTTTGGGGCTTCTCTCAGCTGTTGATGCTTCTTCGTATGCCTTTGTGGCTTCCAGGGCGTAGTTTTGGGAACTTCAGGATCACATCCTTCGAGACAGTGAGATTTACAATGTGGACTCCGACTTTGATTGTGCTCTTCAAGGACTTCATGACATGATTCCCTCTTTCGACCTCATTTATTTCTCTAGCCCCTCAAAGACCCAAAATGTTTTGATGAGTGTTCTTTTTAGCAAAATAATTAAGGACATGGAGGTCATTTTTAATATGTCCATTAGACAAAAGGCTATTTTTCGGTGTCTTCAAGCTGACCACGCTCAAGATTTTCTCCTTACTTTGCCTATTGACGGGCTTGAGCTACACATGTCACCAGTGGAGTATCGCAATATTTTCAGATATCGTCTCATGGTTTCCTTATTTCCAGCAGATGAGGTATGTCCAGTCTGCCGTAAGACATGCTTGGACAATTTTGGCGATCATGCAATTCATCGCAGGGAGCTTCCGGGTTTTAAGTACAGACATGATCTTGTTAGGGATGTTTTATTTGATGTACTCAGACGTGCATGTGTTGCTGCTATGAAAGAGGCACCTGTGAACTTTTTAACTGATCTGCAGAAGGCAAGATCCACACTTAGACCTGTTGATATTTTGATTTTTGGATAGGTCAGAGGGAAACATGCTTGTGTAGACTTGACAGGAGTTTCTCCACTGGTAGGGTTGAAGAGTGGGACCTTCACAACAGGACAAGCTTTCCTTAAAGCTGATTCAGAAAAAGTGATGAAGTATGAGAAAGCATGCATTGAGAATCATCATGCCTTCATCCCTTTTGCTTTTGATACTTTTGGTTTGTTAGCACCAGAAGCTATTGAGCTTTTGAAGAGGATCCAAAAATTCATGAGTAGTAATGTGATGGTTCCTAGATTTATGGATGTAGTGTTCAAAAGGATTGGTTTTGCTATTCAAAAAGGACTAGTTCCTAGATTTATGGATGCAGTGTTTAAAAGGATTGGTTTTGCAATTCAAAAAGGACTAGCGGCGCAGCTTGTTGCCTGTTTGTCTCCTATTTCAATGTAAAGTTACTGGTATATAATTTCGTCCTCAAGTTGATCTTCGGAACAAAAAAAAGTAGCATGTCATACTCTTCCTCTTATCCATGCTGCACCTCTTCTAGTATTGCAATTGATTTCCAGTTGCGTTGAGATCAATACAATGCCTTCTTTATTTAGTGGAACGAGGAAAAGCTATCGATTCTACGACACTTGGATTCTCATGTTGTCACACCTTGGTAATATTGTTATGGTGGGTGGTACTGTTCCAACTCTTCTAGATTAACAGGCTAAATAAGGAAAAGATGTCATGCAAATGCAACTGAAGGTTGGTAGCTTGGTCATAATTTATAAATAAAATGAGTGAAGTTATGACTCCCTTCTTATGGATGCAACTGAAGGTTGGTAGCTTGGTCATAATTTATAAATAAAACGAGTGAAGTTATGACTCCCTTCTTATGGAGAATCTCCCCATACGTGCTTCGCAGATTGCTCATTGACATCACATTGTCTACTGTAGTATCTCAATCGTAAAAAGAACGCTATTCCTCTCATATGCCACATGCCTCTTATGAACTATATAAACCTTTCTTCACCTGCACCTATATATTCTCTCAACACGATGGTCATTGGATACTCCTGCATTTTATTTTTCTTCCTCTGTCTTGCTATTTTTATTTGGGTGCCTCATTCATCTCCTCTCACAAATATATGATACCGTCAGAAGAGGGAGAAGAGGGTGAGGGAGATTTTCTTCTCTTTTTTTCTAGATACCGACTCCTTGCATGTATGTATTGGACTGGTTCAGAGTTACTACCAAGATAGTTCTGCAAGCGTTGGGAATGGCTGTCGAGCACTAACTTCATCCAATGCCTCTCACTGTGAGTATGGCTTCAACCCATGGGCTTGTGCCCTGTGTATTGGAGTGAATAGGCAGTTGTCAAGAGGGAGGTTCTTCCCCTTGGAGATGTCAGTCTTCGAATATATTTCAAAAAAGTCGTGGTCTCATCAACTCTTTGACCTAACTATCACAAAATGCTTAATGAAAGGCTTAGAGAACTTATCATAGTTTAGTACCTAGACGGGACATATTTTTCCATAATTCGGGCTTATTCATACTTTCCATCAATCTTTTTTGCACAAACCATGCACTTGATAATCACAAAAATTTCATCCTCAAGGCTTTGGTACGTTAGATATGATATTGTTGTTCTTTACTTTTTGTAACCGGTCTTCTTTACTGTAACCGGTCTTCTTTAGCCGGTGTTCTTCACTGTAACCGGTCTTCTTTACTTTTTGTTCTTTAATAAATCGTTGGGGTGAACACCATCGAGTGTCTCCCCCTGATTTTGACTTCAAAAAAATGATATTGTTGTGTCTGATTGTTCACATCCATATCCTACTCCTCTCCGCTCTCCAACTTTGATGCGGAAACCATTTAACACCTCTTCTTCAAGTGCTCCCTCACCTCTCAACTTTGGTCTGCATTTGAATTGAACTGGATCAATACCCAGAGCTTGGAGTTATTCTAGAACTCACTGATGGTTTCCAAGGATAGACAAAGGAACAAACTCTTACAACCTCTAGCTCTTGTCTGGGTAATTTGGTTTGCTAGAAATGATGCAATTTTCTCTTCACATCGATTTTACCGTGAAAATGTTATCTCTCACTCCAAGACTATAGTAGAGTCTTGGCTTCTGTAAGTACCTCTTTACCTACTTTTTTTAATAAAATGGGACGAACACTGTAACGTGTTACCCCCTCTTTGGATAAAAAATCTAGAAACAACAAAATAAGTAGTTAAATGAAGCTTACAAGGGTAATATTATTGATAAATAAATATATATATATATATATCGGTAAAATATCGACGATATCGGTCGATATCCAAGAAATCTTGTACTGAAACCAATTATTTTTAGCGACTTGGCGTAATATCTTCGACATCTCGTGAGATATCGGTTTATATCCTAGAAAAGGATACATACATACATACATACGTACATGAATATCGGTACCCACATCTCGTCGATATCGATTTATCGGCAATGTATCGTCGATATACCACGGTATCTTAAACCATGCCAATATATCAGCGATATTTAAATACATCGCACTTCCAATGTTTTGGAAGGCGATATGCTGTTTTCATGCGGAGGGGTCACTGCATAGCGAGTATATGGTATGCGGGAGAATATGCAGTTTTAAGCATTTTGGTATTTTGTATTATTTAAAATATAAATAAATATTTAACATTATGTTAATATATTTTTTTAGACAGTTTGATTGGTAGTAATAGAATCTGAATAAAATCTCCCACTGTATTATGTTCAAATATTTAATTTATGTGCAAAACATTCGTTATAGTAATGTTTCTTAACAACAAAAAAATGGCGAAGCCTTCTCCCACTATAAGCAGGGTTGGCTACATGGATTCTTACTCAAATCTATATTGAAAGATTCGACTATTTTTTACAATGGCGGTTGACTACCTAACACAATCCCCATTAGGGGTGATTTGAACCCTGGTCTTTTGGGAGGTAGCCACACCGCACTATCACCAGACCATTTAAGTGGGTACAAAAGCAAATAATGGAATCATTCAGACCTTAATTCAGAGTCTAGCTGATTGTATGCTTTATAATAAAAATCATCATACTTCTATGTATAAAGATATTTGTATTGGGTAACCAAAAAGAGAGGGACATGAAAATACATGCTAGATAATGTGGATGTACACAAAAATATTTGAAAAGGCTGATATTAATGTAATCTGAAGAAGATTTTTCAGATGCTTGAGATAACAAGGTTTAAAAAAGGAATACAAAAGAAGAGAAAACATCAATTACCTGGTGCTTCCGGAGGTGTTGGCGAAGCCCGTGGAGGTATTGATGGAGGAGCAGAGGTGCTGGAGGATGTGAGGGGAGATCGCGAGCTGTTGGCGGAGCAGTGTAGGTGGTGGAGGCGAGCATTGAGTGGGCGATACTGTGAGGGGTATGGAGGCGATGGTGGTGTCCGTCGAGCGGAATCATAGAGGCGGTGGAGGCGTGCGTTGAGCGGAGCTCGAGACTCGAGTTCCTGAGTTAGGGATCGGGGTCAGATGATACTGTAAGGGGTGTGGGATGCGTGGGAACTGGGAGGGGGTTTAGGGGTCAAGACGGGTGGGGTTAAGGGTTAGGGTTAAAAAAAGGGTATATTAGAAAAGCGGCTGAGTGGGTGGCCACATATATGATATACTTGGTCGAGTATGCAGCTGGCCCGCCTAGAGGCCTGTTTGACCGTACTCAAAGCGGCAAGGCTTCCAAGTACGAGTATGCGGTTGAGTATGCACTATACTCGGCTTTTTTCCTGAACACTGGGCACTTCCTAGGAAACAGTGCGGATGCAACCATGCAATCCAATTTTTTGAAAATCTAGGACAGTCATCATCATGGGATTTCATCCAAGTTTTTTTCAGATTAAAAAACAAGTGCAGAAAAAAACCCCGGCAATCTCAAAGTGACCCATGATTCATATAGCACCTTTGCGATATGCACCAAAATTTCGACATAGTATCCTCCCCTCCTCCGTGAAGGCAAGTGAGTTTCGCTCACTTTAAACGACCCATAAAACTGTCACTAATCTGCTTCTATCATGGTTCCTCTATACTCCTTGACTAACCCAGGTCTCTCCTAGGATGAAGTTCATCCAAAAGCTTTCCGCTCTAGCCGCAACAATCCACTGTATTTCCACGACATCGTAAATCTTCATACTTGTGGACACTTGAAGAATAGATAGTCAACATTCTCCTTCCCCAACTCACAAATCGGACACTTTCCGTCCAAGCCTGTGCCCAACCTTCTCCAGACTAGCATGGTAATCGTTTGACACCTCCTGCCCCTGACTAGTTTTGCCTGATTTATGTAGTTCACGGATGCAAGAAGGTGGGATGGGTCTTGCTTAAGAGAGGTGCCCATTAGAGATGCCATCTCGTGCCTTGCATCATTTGATGTTAGTATTTGCACTTTGGAATGCACAAGAGGGTTGGGTACGGTCACAGACAGACCCCATTTTTTAGCATGCACATTATACGAATATATTTTCCAGAGATCTATCCGCCACGTGCTCCTTTTGAATGTCGGAGTGAAGACCCTTCTGGATGTCAGAGTGCAACTTCTGGATCAAAGTGCGAATAGCTTGAAATCCTCTTTTATACTAAGTGTCCCACTTCTCCTATGGGGATGTGTGCTAGAACTTCTGGGAGTTGCGACTTCCCTTTGTACCTGTCCTTTTGATAAGGTGCTTGGTTTGCACTTCAACTAAATATGTATGCTATTTTTTTCTTTGATTTCACAGATTTTTTGAACTTATATTTTTGCTTTTGTTTGAACTTGTGATGCGTGGAGTGCATGATTGTCACATTTTTTTGGACCTTTATGTTTCTTCTAATTTTAGTACTGATCATGACAAGTGTAATTAAATTAGGGAACAGACGGGTTGACTGCACCAATGGAATCAACAGATGTTAAGCCCACATCCGAGGATTCAAATCGGAAGAAACATGGCCGTGGCAGGGGTCGTGCAGCTGCTGGAAGGGGCCGCAATTCAAAGACTGCTGATCAAGCCAAAAATTTGATTGTACCACCCACAAATGGCCAGCTTGATATTCCAAGGGTATACATCTCTAACTGCCATGTTATGTAGACGTTTTTCTTTCTATATCCATGTTTTTCTTTCTATAGCTCCCAGCAATACTAAATTTATATGTTTACTTTGGAACTTGATTATTTACATTTTTCATCAGTGATTTCTTTGGTCTGGGAGCATGCAAAAATGGTGTAAGGATGTACTTTTGCACACCACTTTGAATTTCTTTCATGTAACATGGGATGCCTAGTGTTAAATATTACAGAAACAATTTTGTGATAGTTGCATCAAGATGGTTATCCTTCTTTATCATAGGCGGTCCTCCTATCTTCATTTAGATCAATATGCGCATGCTGTCCTATCTTCATTTAGATCAATATGTGCATGCTTTGGTTAATTGAGGAGTTTCTATTCGCTACAAAGCCATCAACACCATAATTGTCGTTTTATTCTAGTTTTAGTTGCATTGACGTTCTTAATTTTTTATTGTCTTTGGTTTTTCCAATGGAATTAATGTCCTTTACTTATCTTATAGGAGAGCCGTTCAAAGGGACAACCTGAGAATATCGAAAAAGCTGCTTTACAGGTATTAAGAGATTGTCTACAAGTTTTTGGGCACACACCTACATGGTGGACATCCTTTTTTCTTTACAAAAAAGGACCTTTAATTGAAAAAGTTCAATGCTGGTCTAGAGAGTCAAATAATTTGTGGTGCAAATTAAATAAGGAAACAATTAGACGAGAAGCAAAAAGTAAATTGAAGATGACCCAAAAAAAGATGGGACTGTTAAATATAAGGAAGGCGATAATCAGTTAAATAAAGCAACTATCCGAGCAACATATCGTCAATGTAATCTGTAAGTATGGCAGTACCAGTAGCTCGTCATCTGACAAAGTCAGAGAAATCATATGTTGTCCTCTGGAACCCAAGAGTCCTGATATCAATAGTAAGTCTATAAAATCATGTCTGATGACTCTACTTTAGGCTATAGATGGCTTTGTGAAGTCAACACACATACTCCCTTTCGACTTAATAACCTAGTGGCTACATCATGTAAACTTCCTCCACAAGATTGCAATAGAGGAAAGCATTCTTCACATTGAGCTGAAAGATGTGCCATCTCTTATTGGCAGCCACTGAAATAATAGTGCGGATAGAGCCCATCCTTGCTATTGGGGGTAGTATCAAAGTAGTCAACCCCATAAGTTTGTGTAAATCTTTCACAACCAACCTTGCTTTCAATCTGTTATTGGACCCATCATCATAAACCCATTTGCAAGCTACTGATCTAATCCCCATGGGACAGGGTACAAGGTCTCACGTTCCCTGGGATGTTAGAACATCCATTTCCTCATTCATTGCTTGACGCTATCCATAACATTGTAAAGCATTGTGATGATCTTTAAAAACGTAAATAGTCACGAGAGCATCCGCATATCTCTTGTATATTTCTCAAGAGTTTTGTATATTTCACACTATTACTTGTTCTTGAGTTTTTCTAATTCCAGTCTATGATTTCTAGTGTTTATTAAATTTGTAGGATATGGTATTAGAGTTTTCAGTTTATTCATATTTTTTCTTATTTTTTATTGCTCCTAAACTTTCCATGATATCACACGTGTTTGGATATTCGATTGTATATAAAATTGATGATTATAGTACAAAATTTCCCAAGTATTAGTTGATATCAATCAATACCATCAATATTGGGCAAATATTGCTCCATATCACCCATTTTTAATTTTTAATCTACTTGCTTGAAATTTTGCCTTTGTATCTACTCCCAACATTAAAAACACAATATGAACCCCATTTTAAAGGGGAGCTCTGTCCCCTTTTGGCGTGGAGATGGAACAACTATAGAGCTGATTAAGGAACTTCTGCATACATATAAGTTATTATGCTCATTAGCTTGTTCACATCATATGATATCCGATATAGATGTACATTTTATTTACATATAATATGCGATGTGAGGTAAATTTAATGTGCTAAAATATACTTCCTTGATGTCACTAAGTTGTTATTGTTTGAATTTCATCGTTTTCTTTTAATATCTCTCAGCAGCCAGAGTTAACAGTCAACAATTAACATTGACAAATGCGATATGTAAGATATAGTATGTATTGGTGTGCTAAATACATATCATTCTTGCATATAAGTGTGCATTTGTATGCTATTTAAGTTTTATGATCACAATGATTTTAATATGCGAAAAAATTACTTTTTTGTGCAATTTCCAAGATTTCCACCGATATCATTGATATATCTTGATATGTCCCTCTTCGGGCCGGTCGATACGATATCAATATTTCGAACCTTGGTGCCGACTCGTTGTCTGATTAATGGATGATAGATGCTATAGGTAATGCTGGAGGGATGGTTGTGGCATGGAAAGTTTTGCTTTTCTATTTTATCTCAGAGATGAGGGGTAGATTTATTTTGTCGGTTTTGTTGGAGAACTTAAGGTTTGGGTCGATTGTGGCCATCTCTTGTGTTTGTGGCCCTTGCTTACCTCCTGAACGAGCTGAGTTATGGGTTGTTCTCCAACAAGCAAGTTCTTATCCGGTCGTAGCTTGGTTGGTTGGAGGTAGGGGCGCTAATCGAATCGAATACCTTCGAATCCACTAGGATTCTGATTCAATTCATTATAAAAATTTTGAATCTGAACTCGAATCGAATTATAATCGAATTTGCTAACTTAAATTCAGATTCAATTCATTTTGAATTTCGAATATTCAAATTTGATTCATTTTATTTCGAATTAGAAATTTAATTGCTGTTTTAATGCTTATATAAATAATATTATATGAAAAATATTATAATTTTTATATTTTATAGTCTAATTTTAATTTTGCATATAGATTCCTAGGATAAGTTGAAAAAAACTATATAATTAAGGAAAATATGAAACCAATAGAATCCAATGGATAAAAGTACTCAATTTCTAATTACAATGCCTTTTACAATTTAAATACACTATTTTCTATATGAAGAAGAAATATATAATATAATAAAATTATATAATCCTATCAAAGAGAGAGAATATCACTGACGAAAAAGCTGAACACACTACAATTACCATTGTATGTTAAAGCAAGACAAGATCAAGCATATATGGAAAGTTGATCCAAATTAATATTATTATTTGAAATAATGAGAATACTAAAAATAATGTATTGAAAGATAAAACATCTTTATTAAGTGTGAGGATCTTAAATATTGAAAAACTAAAGCTATGAAAATGAAATATATTGAATTTTTGATGTGTAGAGGAACATCTTACATTATGGTAAGAAGAACTTGTATTATTCATGTGATGATAATGTCATCTTAACAATGACAATAATCGATTTTGTCATGCAAGGAAAATCAAAACAACAAAAAGGCAGAGGAGAGATATCTAGATAAACTTCAAACTACGACAAATGTTGAGAAGCTCAAAATAGCTAACCCATCATTTTCATATGCAAGGAGAAAGGCTACCGTTATCTACTCTGGGTTTTTGGGATCTTTGATAGATAATGAAAAGGAGGAATGGTAAAGGTAGCATAAAGAATGTGGGAACATGAAAATAAATGTGAAAACTTTCCTATTAGATTCTGGGAACATGAAAATAAATGTGAAAACTTTCCTAGTAGATTCTATGACTAATATTTCGTACTTTTTTTTCATATTCAATATTTTGTCTTCAACTAATAGGATTTTATATGCATAATTGGGTATGGCTTAGAATTATCATGTTGATGTTAAAAAAATCCTGAATATCATGCTAAGATTGATTATTTTACTCATACAAAGTAACTCAAACCTAAGCTACTATCACTAGACTAAAATAAAAATTAGAGATGGAAACTTAGATGTTATGTATAATTGATGCATGAAGGACCCACATCTCTGGCTCGTAACATATTTAGGAGTCGAATCACTTGAACTTAGTTATAAAGAGAAATGGAAAGAGATTAGGTCTGACTAGCAGTGCCTAATGTTGTATATTACGTCACACATTGACAGGTCACGTTAGTGTAATATTATGGGATTAACGAAATCATGGAGATGAAATATGGACATCATAAATCATATCAATGGGCCTAGATATGGTTACAAGTTTAAGTGACCACTCAACCGTTGTAGTAAGTTGGTTTGAGAGTATATTTAAATGCTTTCTATAATGTAAATTTGGTGGTACTTTTTTCTCGCGTACTTTTTTTTGAGGCTCTTTTCTCGCGTACTTGGCAACCAAAGTATGATTAACAATTTTATGAATGATGATATTAAAATAGAAATGAGAAATTGCTTATTTTTATTCTCATACTTTGACATGTTTTGCTTAGTGATATATTTAATGTGAATTAAACGTCATAATATTTTTAGTAGATATTCATATATAGTTTTCTGCATCTATTTACTTACAGATAAATCCATGTTGAAAAGATCCGACTGTCATGAGGTAACTTCCTAAATAGTATTTTTTTTTTTATAAAAAAGTACTATTTAGGAAATTGTCTCTGACTGTTTTACACTGGCTGTCGGCTACCTAACGCAACCCTCGTCATTTACCCAGGCTTGGGACCAGCCATGGGATTGGCCCAAGATATATCTGAATGGAGGCGGAGAATCCATGTACCCGACCCTACTTAATTGTGGAAAAAGGCTTTGTTGTTGTTGTTGATTTACTTACAGATAAAATCAAATAAATACATGTCAACTTTTGATGCAATTATGCTATAACTCTTTGCACAAGAATGTTCGGAAAAGATCTTAATCGATCCAAAGTGGGGTTGTTACATGTATGTAAGTAAATATATATGTATTATATGCATGTATATCTATATGCATTATGTATAGTAATACAAATATGTGGATGCATACATACATAGATACGTATATTGAATCGAATAGAATTATTATCGAACAAATTCAGGTTAATTCAGATTCGATTCATTTGGTAATCGAATCCACAAGTTCAATTCAAATTCAATTCATTTGGTTTCGAATCAAACTTTTTTCGAATTTTTATCGAACGAATCATAATCGAATTCGAATGATTCAATTCAATTAGCAGCCCTAGTTGGAGGGGAGTTCGTTGTCACCCTCATTTCGTCTTATCTCCCTAGACTGTGAGGGGGGCAGGATCCTGGTTCGGTGGATTTTGCATAGCTGATTGATGAATTGGTGCTCAAGGTGTTTGATGCTTTTGATACAAAGTGTACTTTAAGGAGCTCTGGATCGCGATCTCACTTTGATCGATTTCTGGTGTCGCCAGAACTGCAGGAGTTTCCCCTCTCCTTATCTTCAGCAAGGACTCGTACCCGGTCAGATCACACTCCCTTGGTATGAGACTTTGGTGGAGATGTGGTTCCTAGGGATTTCTTCAGATTCGAGCGAGCATGGCTCCAAGAGGAGAATTTCAGAGAACTGATGTTTAATCATTGGGCCTCCACGACGTGTTACGATTCTGCGGTTGCTTGTTTGGCACAAAAGTTGATTTCTCTTTGTGACATGCTCTATCTGTTCAAGAAGGAAGTGAGAGTCGAGTGCATCGAATCGAGGCAGAAACAAAGATCTGCCGACTTGATGGGCTAGAGTATGGCAATCTACAGGAAGAGATTTACATGCAGTAGCCTCATGGGTTTGCTGCTGATGGGTAGTATCCACATGTTTGTTGGCTTCTTAAGGCAATATATGGCCTTAAACAGAGTCAAAGGGCATAGTTTCAAAAGCTCTTGGATTTAATTGATAAGTAGGGATTTTAGAGGTTAAATGCGGATCATTCACTATTTGTACAGAGAATTTCTAGAGGTCAGTGTTGTCAAAGGCGTGAGGCGCTCCAAGGCGCTACGGGCCCAAAACGCCTGAGGCGCTAGGCGCTTGCCTGAGACAATCGAGGCGCTAAAGAAATATTGTATGTATATATAATATATGCACACATTAAATTATTTACATTACTTATTCCAAATAAAAATATACCACAAGTATAGCACTAGCATGTAATGAATATCATTCAAACATATATTAGAAAAAAAATAAAACTTCAAACACTTCTAGAAATTGTTTAAATTTTCAAATTACACAAACAAAGCATTGTTTTCATCTTCATCATTCAAACATATAACTAAAAATTGAAATGTCTATGGATCCGTAAGTTCTTCGTCTTCATCATCACCAAAATTGATTTCACCAGCATCGTCTTCATCTCCACCTTCATTCCCCTCAATCTCTTCCATTTCTTCTTCTTCATTGTCTTATGAAGCAACAACTCGTCTTGAAGAAGATCCCACAATAGGTGCTCCATGCTTTGTACGTTGTCGCGTATATGTTTGTGCTTCTGCAATTCCAGATGCTCTTGCTACATCTCCCCATGTCAATATATCATCTTCAAAGATAAAATCTTCCTCTGCATTATTCGTCTCCATTTCACCTAGCAACCATTAATTGGCATCATTGATCTCAGTAAGAGCGATCGGATCTATGGTGTCTCGTAAGTCATATCGATCCTTCAAAGCCTGGTTATATTTGATGTACACCAAATCTTGCAACCTTTGATGTTCAAGCCTATTTCTTTTCTTTGAATGAATCTGCAAAAGTGTTCGCACTATAAGAGTTAAAATCAAAGACTCAAAAGTTTGGATTAACATAAAATGTATACACGGATGCTGTATATATGATATTGAGGTATCTCAAATTTTCTCCAGGTGCATGATTGTTATTCAGGAAAGGGGCAGCACTTACTATTTCTGCATGCGTTGATGTAGATTATGTAGGATGTCTAATGGATAAAAAGTCCACTTCGGGCTTTGCGATTTTTGTTGACAGTTCTCTCGTCTCTTGGAAGAGTAAGGAGCAAACTGTAGTCGCCAAGTCCAACATTGAGTCTGAATATAGGGCTATGGCGCAAGCCAGTACATAAATGATGTGGATTCGAGCAGTACTAGCTGATTTACATATAGATGTTCCTGTTCCTATGCAACTACAATGTGATAATCATGCGGCTCTATTTATTACGAACAATCTCGCGTTTCCTGAGAAGACTAAGCATATTAAAGTGGACTGTCACTGTATAAGGGACATGATTCAGAAAGGTTTTATCTCTACCTCGCTTGTCAACTCTGGAGATCAAACAACTGGCATCTTCACCATGTCTTTACTCAGAGGGCCTTTCCAGAAATGTTCATCCAAGCTGAGCATGATTGACATTTATGCTCCATCTTGAGGAGGAGTGTAGATATATATATATATTTATGTCTATGTATTGTTTATGTATTTTCCTGTTCTTTTTGCCTCGTTCGTTTTTTCCCAACACTCCCTATTATGCCAATAGAGCCTATGCGAACGCTTATGATGCGGAAGAGGTGTCTACTACTACAATTTCCAGTGGCAAGATGGTACATCTCAATGATGTAGTTTATTCACGTCTGATGCAGATTCTCCATAATCTTGGGTCCACTTGGGGATGGGCATGGGCCGGACTCTAAAGGGTCCATGCCCAAGCCCATTTAAAAAATTAGGGCCTCCGACTCCTATTTTTTTTGGTTCGGCCCAAGCCCAAGCTCAACCCAATTCCTATGGGCCAAGCCGACCCATATCCACCCATTAGAGATTATTAACTTTGAGTCTTTTGTTTTAGGTCAATCTCAATTCAAGTTAGACAAACCAAATTATTTAAAACACATGCCATAATACTTGTGAAACACCTAAAATTCAATTTACACAAGTGCACTCAATGCTAGATACCTTGAATGTCTCTCATGTATAGAAATTGAAAGAGTGAAACAAATTTACACAGTTAACAACAACAGGTGCATCATGCCCTGCATGTTAAAAAAATGGGCATAAGACTCATATTGGGTAAATGTTCAATAATAGAAAATGTCCTCATCGAAAAAAATAAACATTGACATATTAAAAAATAACCAGTAAAGTCTAAACCGGAGACTTATTAAGGAAACTTAGTTCTGAATTGAAATACAATGATCATCAACTTACATGTCCCACTCCTATCCTTTTTGATTTATAAACATTATTTGATGACATGATAGAAGATCAGAGTGTGCTTGCAACAAGTGGGAGTTTTTGGGCGTGTAGGATGTGGGAAGGGGTTCATGCCCTCTTCGAGCCGGGCTCTTGGGTCGGGTCTGGCTGGGCCTAGCCAAGCTCGAGCCCAATTCAAAAAAAATTTGGGCTTAAATATTGGGCCCAAGCTTGACCCGGTGTTCGTTTGGGCTTGGGCTGGGTCGGGCTTTTGGTTGGGTCTAGCCCAATGGTTATCCCTAGGTCCACTACCTCCATTGAGACTACCACTGCTCTAGCTACTCCTTCATGTACACTTGCCAACTCTGCTATCACTACTGCTTACTCATCTGATTGGAGAAGGTAGTCATCTAATCTTCCCCATACCACGGGATTAAATTCGATCGAATTTTGGTTTCGTTGGTGACCGAAATTCGACCTAAATGGCCTATATCGACCAAAATTTGGGGTCCTAGTTCAGAAAATGACAGAAATGATTCGGTCGAAATTTTGTTTCGGCTAGTCACCAAAACGAAACCGAAATTCGACATTTAAGGCCGTACTCCGTACCCTCTTCCTTGGTGAAATTGGTTCGAGTCGCCAACGAGACTCACTCACCTGTTACTACCGTCAGAAAAATGAGGTTCTCCTCCAAGCTCCGACTGTCTGGGTTCACCGTGCTCCTTATTTCCCTCTTAGCATACTATCTGTCCACAAGCTTTGTGTGGAGCTTAATTGTCGTACGATATATTGACGAATTCTGTTGCTATTTTCAGGACATCCAGATGAGACAGTTTCTGGTGGGAGTTATGAGAAGAATATCTTGTATTATCTTGATATAACATTGAATTCCAAGATTGTTGGTGCTGCATCCATCTCCTAAGACTCACTCCTATGACATCTGCGCCTTGGGCATCCTTTTACAAGGCTCTCTTCGTGATATTCACTTAACTCTACTTTGAAGCCCTTGAAGTGCGAGGCATGTGAGTTCGAGAAACATCATCGAGCTTCTACTCCTAGTCTTTTTGGTCCTGTTCATTGTGATTTATGGAGTCCTTGTCCTGTCAGAACATTGAGCAGTCATCTCTATTTTTGTCTTTGTGGATGATTATAGTAGATCTTCTTTGGTGTATCTAATAAAGGAGCGTTTAGAGATTAATAAAATTGTCAGAAATTTCTTTTAATATGTTAAAACCTCATTTTGGTGGTCTAGTGCCTAGTGGTAGTACAGTGTGTCTACCACACAAGAGACTAGGGTTCAAATCCCACTTTTGCAGGGGCTGTGTTAGGTAGTCGATGGCCAGCGTTAAAAATAGTCGAATCTTTCAACATGGATTTGAGAACGAATCCATGTCGCCGATCCTACTTATAGTGGGAGAAAGCTTAGTACATTTTTATGTTAAAACCTCATTTTCTACGTATGTTCATATTATTCGAACTGACAATGCCCCTGAGTTCATCCAACATGACTTGACTTTTTTCTTTGCGTCTTAGGGACTGTTCATCAAACCTTTTGTCCTTATACATCACAACAGAATGGGGTCTCGGAAAGGAAACTCAGTCACTTGCTTAATATTGCAAGGTCTCTTCTTAGTCACATGAATATTCCCAAGTACCATTGGGGGGATGCCATCCTTACTTCTATCCTTCTCATCAACATAGTTCCATCTTTTGTTCTCAATAGGGGGCTCCATTTTCTTTACTATACCCTACGGAGTCCCCTTTTCCTTTACCTCTGAGGATTTTTGGTTGCATTGCATTTGTTCAGAACTTCCATGTAACTGACAAATTGTCACCTAGGGTTATTAAGTATGCCTTTCTTGGGTACTCTCATACTCAGAAAGGCTATCAATGTTATGATCTTGTTGGACGTCGGTACTATGTGTCGGTACTATGTGTCTGCCAATGCCACTTTCTTTGAGCAGAGATGCTTCTTCACATTGATGTTCTGATCTTGTTGGATATCAGTACTATGTATCTACCAACGTCGATTATAAAGTATGCCTTTCATGGGTACTCTCGTACCATTGCTGCCTCGGGTGCCCCTAAAGAGCTTCCGATAGCTCTCTGCAAACAAAAGAGAATGTAATTTCATCCTATGTCCTCTTTTAATTCAACTGATGGTTTATGTAGTTATGATAAGAGGTTTGCAGATGCCTTGAATGCTATTTCATTCATCGATGCCGGACCATGATTGATGACATGCCGTGGATGAGGAGATGGATGCACTTACCTCTGGGGGGATGCGGTATCTTGTGCAGTGCTTCCCGAGAGTTCGACCTGTGGCTTGCAGATTGGTCTTCACGATCAAGCAGTCGTTTGATGAGTCCATTGATAAATTGATAGCGCGATTAGTTGTCAAAGGTTTCACACAGACCTTCGGGGTTGATTACTTTGAGACCTCTCCAATTGCTAGAATGGGGTCGATACCCACCATTTATTCTGTTGCCTCTTAATAAAGCATGGCCCATTTTTCAACTTGATGTGAAGAATGCCTTCCTGTATGGTGACCTCGAGGAGGAGGTTTATATGATGCAGCTGTCGAGTTATGTTGTCAAGGAAGAGTGTGTATGCCGACTACACAAGGCCATATATGGCCTGAAGTAGAGTCTCTTGGCATGGTTTGACAAACTTACTACTAAGATCAACACTCTCGGGTTTCGGAAGATGACATCTGACTATACTGTCTTCGTCAGACAACAGTCTACTGGCATTGTCATTCTTACTGTCTATGTTGATGATATGGTCGCCGCTAGCTAATACTGAAGCCGTCATTTTAGAGATCAAGACCTTCCTCTAGATTTTTTCACAAAGGATCTTGGCGAACTCTGTTACTTTCTCGGCGTTGAGGTAATATACACTACAGAGGGACTCCATCTTTCTCAGAGGAAGTATTGCCTAGACATTCTTACTGAGGCTGGACTACTTGGGTGCAAGCCATCTGGCGTCATTGCAGGAGTGTGTAAAAATTCGACACCTATTGATCCTGTCTTTGAGGATACTACACATTATAGAAGCTTGGTGGGTAAACTTCTCTATTTCCCTGTTACTAGGTCAGATATATCATTTGCCATGATCAGAGCCAGCCATCACATGGAGAGATCTCTCTACAGTCATTGGCAGGATGCACTTCTGATCCTTCGATACTTAAAGGAATCTCTCGGACGTGGACTCTTTTATGGGTCAATGGTCGCACTGATGTCTGCGCCTATACATATGTGGACTACGCTAGTTCATGCAAGGATCATCGATCCACTACATGCTACACACGCTTGTTGGGAGCAATCTGGTCACTTAACGAAGCAAAAAGCAAACAATAGTCTCCAGATCAAATGCTGAAGCAAAATACGTGGCAATGGCCCAAGCCACATGTGAGATTACATGACTCGTCTCTTTTCTACAAGAACTTGGACTTTCAGTTGTTACTCCAGTTCTTTTATACCGTGATAACACGCCTGCTACGTACATTGCCATGAATCCCGTTTTCCATGAGGGAACCAAACACATTGATGTTGACTGTGACTTCATTCGTGATGCAATATAAGGAGGAAAGACCTCTACTCTTCACATCTCCACTGAACTTCAACTTGCTGATATCTTCACGAAAGCACTGCCGAAGAAGCGCCTCTCATGTTTGATTGTCAAGTTGGGCGTGATCGATAGATTTGCGTCAACTTGAGGGGGAGTGAGAGTTATCGTATTATCTATTTATTTACATCTTTTAACTCTTCAGGGTCATATATGTACTTTTCCCTTTACTAGCTATTTAGGGTTCTCCCTTTATGTAAAAGATGTTAGACTCATGGAATAATATACAATTCATTCTCTCCTTGACTACACAATATTGGAAATTTTATTTTTTTGAAAAAAATTACGTTTTCAAGATCCCTAATTTTCGACCATTTCACCATAATTCCACTGTATTTCTCTTTCCAGACTTTATCGAAACGAAATTGAAATCCGATATTTAAGTCCTTGATTTTTCCTGCGATTATTGAGAAGGGGATATGTGATGATAAGAGAGTAGATATCATAGATCTTTCATGGTTGTGATCTGTCCATGGTGTTCGACCATCTTGGAGGTTGTGGACCACATGTTCTTTATTACGAAGGTTTGGCTTGGCGCCACGATTTATTATGGGAATTGCATGGATGATCGGGTTCGTGGGGATCTCTTGGGGGGCAACATTGTTGGTTTATATAACAATAACATCAAAATGCTGCTTATTATTCGAGCTATTGATTATTATTTATGCTTTGTGGTTGGCATGAAATGGTTTGGTGTTCCAACATGTGAGATTTTATGTGGGGAATGTAGTCAAGCATGCCAAGGTTCACTTTGAGTATTGATCTTCACGAATCATCTTTTGAGTTTGTGAGTTTATAGATCAGGTACGCACCATCATGGGTGCTCACCATGACCATTGTTATTGATGACATGTCAATGATATGCCTAAGTTGTCGAGTTAGGGACATAAAAAATGGGGGTATATATTTTTTACACGGGTACTTGTAACATGTCGGCGATTTGTCATCGATATTGTCAATATTATTATTTTCAAAATGTGCCTTGAGGCGCCTCAAGGCTATAGCCTCGAATAGCCTCATTGAGGAGTACGCCTTGAGGCACTGCCTTAGACCTCATCTGATTTTTCATTTGTTTTATGCTATATATTCTTCTATCCTCTTTGATTGTGAGCATTTCATCTTTCGTAAACAAGTAGCTTCAAGTCCTTGAGTTCACAATTCATAGAAAGGTATTTAATTAACAATCCAACATTGGCAAGCTCGTGTATTTAATGCATTTCGACATATTAATCTCATTTTTACTCCGTTATTTTTAAATCAACATGAATAAAAAATTTACTACGTCTATTCTGCACTTAAGCTTATTTTTATTTGTTCTGCATGTTCTTTATAAATCAACATGAACAAAAAATTGAGTCTTGATTCCTTGGATTTAATGCCTTTACTTGTTAATATGAATCAAGCATAAATACTTTCTTTATTGAAATGTTTGAATGCAAGCCCCCTACTTGGACCTAATGTTAGAATAATATGTTTTGTAAACATGTGTCATCTTTGCTTCTAGAGTAAATTACAAAAAAGTTCATGAACTATACTCATGATTTCAATGTCATACCTGAACTTTGAAAGGTGACTATGTGGTACTTGAACTTTAAGGTTTGTGTCAATGTGGTCCTCGACTATTGACATTTTATTGATAATTTTATCATTCTAATCATATATTTCAATAGTTAAGGACCTCATTGAAACAAATTTTATAGTTCGAGTACCATATTATTTCCTTTCAAAATTCATGTATGACATTGAAATCATGTATATAGTTCAGGGACTTTTTTGTAAGTCACTCTTTTTCAGTCAGTGCCAAAAAAAACACATCAAAGCATGCATGATCTCAGATGATCATAATATGTCATATTCAAGTATTTTATTGCTCAATCCTTTATGGTAAAGTAAAAAGTGGTCGCTGCTTACTCTCTCTTCTTTGTCAATTGATTGGCACACATATCTTAACCAATTTTTTAAAAAGGGCGTGGGTGTACTTGCAAATCCATATTTACCCGACTCTTTATAGTTTGAGAGTCCAAAAGATGTGAATAATTTAACAACTTACAACTTATGCTTATATTTAATTTTCTCTTGTTTGATTAGAGATGTGACAACGATGTTTAGAGATGTAATGATAATTTATTTATGTTTGAATTTGCTTTATTAGCCTTTCTATATTTTGATGATCAAATTATTTAATTCTTTGAACTTTTGTCCTCGTTATTGTATATTAAAGATAGTTTAGCTCCCACGTAGTTTGAACATGGATGTTCGAAAAATGAAATTAGACCTGAAATGTCTTGGAGCTATGTTTTTTCTATCACAATTATTTACTTTCTAGACATTGCGAAATGTAATTATGATTAAATATCGTGTTTTATGATTTTTTTCTTAGGTGATACTGAAAAAATACCTCAATACGCCTCACATTTTTTAAAATCTTGCTTAGTATATCTCTGAAATATTGATAATTGTGAAAATTCCTCTTGTTTTTAAGATAGATTTTGCATGATATAGGTGAGTATGAATCACATATTTTTCTCAATTCACTATATTTCATACAATGAACGTTCGCGAATGCCATCGATACAGGGATATCGATATTGACCTCCTGGTTATATGGGCAAGACCTATCACATACCTCCCCTATTTTGTCATATTTAGCACAATGAGCATTTAGGAGGGCCATCAATATATGGAAATCGATATTGGCTTTTTGATGAGCACTTGTGTTCAAGGCCATGATTATTGTGGATATTTGAGGCTAATTATTCCCGGATTGGTTTTGTCACACATGTAGTTGACCATGAATATGTGCAGTCTTTTATGGACAACAAAGATATACCATTTTATAACTTTTGAAAAATTATATGAAACATAGAGACTGGATCTGATGTAGATAAATGGATGAACAACAAACATGTTAGATGTATCCATTCAAATTCTCTTGGTTTTAATGAGCGTCGGATCAATGTTTCGAATATCGCGATATCTCAGTGACATATCACAGATATATCGAGTATTGACGGGAGGGGAGTATCGATATCACCCCTCTCGATTTCTTGAGTATTGCCAATATGGTCTTGATATATCGGTGCTATATCAGTGTCAGTGATATATCACTGACCTATGGAATCTGCGTGCAGTAAATTCCATCCAATTGGGCGGTATGCTCGATATTTGGGAGGAATCATGCCGTTTCGGTCTCTCCTACTGGGAAGTTGAAGGCTTGCCTAGCTTCAAGTAAAATGCCAGATCTTCTTCAATTTTTATGTTGAATGAGTGAATTTTTTCAGGGTTTTTATTCCTTTTGGTTTGATATTGTGTATTCTTGAGTTTTTTTTGTAAGATTTGAACTATTAAGTGAGATATTTGGATAATTAATTTGTGATTTTTGAGGTTTGTTGTCGAATCAGGCGAAGTTATGAAAGGAGAAACTCTGATTTCATGTTTTAGACATATAAAACAATATTTTAATAACCTTGATGTTAACTAACAATTAGTAATTTATTAATTCCGCGAATTAAGCATTAGATGTATAGTTTATTTTCATGTTTTGTGTCTCATGCGTGGTTTGTCATGAAATTTAAGATGTTTTTTTCTTAAAAATCGAAACATACAAACATAGACAACATGTTAAACACTAAATATCTAAGACTTTATGCATATTAAGCATCTTAAAATAATAAATATAGGGATTTTTACCCCTGGAACCTATAATAAACTTTGTAAATGACCTTCTCGACCTTTGAAACAATGTAATTCCCCCCTCGACCCCTTCAGTGGGGTAGAACAATGTGCCTACCACCCAAAAGATCTTGGTTCAAACACCCCCCGGTAGAGTTGCGTTAGGTGGCCGGCATGTAGCGTAAAAGACAGTTGGATCTTTCGACATAGATTTGACAAGAATTCATGTGCCGTCCCTACTTAAAGTGGGAGAAGGCTTTGCCATTTATTTTGTAACCGATCCTATTTAATGTGGGAAAATGCTATCTTTTTGGTGGTGAAGTATTGTATGCCTATACGTTATGAATTATAAGTTTTATTTATTATTTCAACGTTTTTATGTATTCATAACTAAACTTCTTATATTGAAATCTTCAAATTTTGACTTGTATGCCGACTTGTCGCGTGATATCGATGGGATATTGGTCGATATCATGTAAATCGATATGCGAGCTAGTATCGAAACTTTCAACCCGTCGAAATCGATAAATCGGCAAATCCGATATATTGCAATATTTAGTACCGTGATACTTGCACCTGACTTCACCTATCATGTTGAATGCTTGGTTATGATATTGTACTTGATATGTTTATTCTGTATGCTTCGCAGTTAGTTGAGCAACCATGTTATTATTTTTACAAACCGTTTTAAACGGAAGCTAGTGTTTTCATGTAGTTGAGCATGCCCACCGCTATTTCATCTCCTCTAGCGTAATCGTCATACTTTTATAAGTTTTCAGTGAACTTGTGAATGGCATCTTTTTATTGACTTTTAATTTGCCAAATTAGGAGGAGATAACATTACTTCGTGGTAAGGTTTCTTCATTAGAAGAAGAACTATGGAAAGCAAAGGAGGAATTAAAAAAATCAAGCCAAGAACAATCTGAAACTAAGATGCTCTTGCAACAGGTGGAAAAGGTAGTACTGTCTTTTGTAAATTTGTGTGGGACTTTTCGTCAATGTCAAGTCAGTGGACTGAGCAATATTTTCTTTGGATCAGGAATTGAAAGACATCAAAGAACGGGACCAGCAAATGCAAACTAAGGTTTTTTTTTCTGCTTTCACATCTTATTTTGGTAGATTCCACTCGTGATGCGCTCATTGCTAAGAGAACTTATTGCTACTTTTCTTTATGCATCACCATTTAATCTTGATGGCTCTTATGCAACTTGCTGTATTTTTTTATTGTGTGCAAGTTGCAAAATGATTTATCCTCCATGTCTAAGCTTTACTTGGATGCACCTCAACTTTCTGTATGAAGGCAGGCCAGGAAGGTATTAGTTTTTTGGGTGGAAAATTCAGGAGTTTATAAATGCTTCGCAGGACATTGATGCAATTGGTTCAAATTGGACGTGCATAAAAGTTGGCCTGATAACACTGAGCTTATTGAAGCTTGTCATGCAAACAAATGATGGTCGTCCAGCTCTTGTCATCTATCTCCCCCGAGACATTTCCCCCTCTTGCTTGTCTCCACACTCGAATTGCATTCTTTGGTTGCTGTCAGCAAGCAACCGATTCTCTATAAAAATGCCTTCTTTTTTTCAAAAGGAAAAATGCCTTCTTTACTGTGATTCCGTTAAAGTTCTGTAAGCGCTTATGCTTTTGGCACCTGAATGATACACTGGATAAACAGAGATTAGAACCTGGTTTGTGTACTAGTTTTTTTGCAGATTACTGTCTGTATTGCATGTGTAAATTAAGGGATATTTACATTCATACAACTGTTTAATGTTATATTTACATGCCAACCCTTCTATAATGACAGCATTACATGACATGCCCCCGTGTTATCTTCCTTGCACTCGTCTGTAAACTTTAATGGTATATATAAAGTAATTCAGGAGGACGGCAAAAATAAGGCGGCATGATCGAGACAAAGGTCGAGGCTTAAGCGAATCAAAGAGGGCGATGCAAACACCGGATCCTTCCATGTGGTTGCTAGTTATAGGCGATGTCGGGTGTCTTCCATTCTATACTCGTTAACGTGGTCCGCATGGAGGGAGATCGTCAAATGGGTCATGAAATTGTGGACTACTTTTGTAGGGTCTCTAGTAGAATGCCACGTATGGTTTGGAGGTGGTTGGGCACATGGGCCCCACTATTTTAGATAGTCAGTCTTGAGTGTTGACGTGGAGATTTGAGCAGGATGTGATCAGAATGATGTTGTTTGATTTGAATGCAAATGGGACACCTGGCCTGGTAATTTTCTCGATTTTCTTCTACGATACCATGAGTGATGATATTCTGGTCATGATGGATGAGTTTGCCCAGATAATGCGGGCTAATCAATAGAGCCCTCTTATACCTACTATCGATGGAGGTGTTAGAATAGGTGGAATCATGAAAGGTTTTCGATCCAGTGCACTATTTATTGCCATTTATTTGGGGTGCTAAGGTCCTCGGTAATACTCTCATGGACTTTCTCTATGACATTATCTCCTCGGTACATTTATCCCAAGGTCCCCTATTTCTATATAAAAGACTAGAAAGTGAAGGAGACTGGTATAGTGATCGAATCACCTACTTGAATCAACCTGACTTAGTGGCATCCCTATATGGGTTGACTGGTTGTGGACTGTGATTTGCCACCCTTTTTGAGAATGCTAGCCTAGTCATCAGTGGGTAGCCACATGAAGACTGGGTTTGGCTTGTTGCATGAATATATAGTTTAGGGTGAAAGCACAACCACTCGACCACCCACCCTTTCCCTCTTTCTTTGTGGCATACCGAGTCTATCTAGGCTAGTTTGGTATCAAGGAGCGCTTTCATTGGCTTATAATGCTTTCTTGACTTCTTTCTAGATCTCTTAGTATAACGTGAACCTTCGGGGCAGTCCTTTTTTTATTTTAAGGAGCCATATTGGAGATTATCTGATAATGGCCACATATATTTTGGCATATTGAAAGAGATGACATGCTAGAAGTCTACTCTGGAAAGTTGATTTTTCTAAAGCATATGATAACATTGTTGTTTCTTGTGGTCTGCATTATTGGCCTGCCATGGTTTCTCAAATACACAGTTTTCATGGATGAAGAGACATGTCACGTGTCACGATGACATCTTACTCTGTGTTGTTAAATGAACATCTAGAGGGAGGATTTTTCTAGCCTTAGTGTAGTGTTCGACAAGGTTGTCCTTTGGCACCCTTGTTTTTTGTTGTGGGCACAAATATGTTTGCTTTTATGGTGGATCAGGGAGTTGGCCATGGTTATTGGTGGTTTACGTGCATGGCGGTATTCTTATCCCCATTTTTCAGTACATAAATGATATAGTTCTCTTCATAGAAGGTGGGAAGGATGAGGCAAAAGACATGGTTACAATGTTGAATATTTTTAGGGAACTTCATGTTCGAGGATTAATAGAGACATTCCTTTTGGCCTCTCGGTGGAAGATGTGTGTGAATGTGGTGTGTCGCTGGGCACTGTTGGACTTGTAAGCCCTTGGCGACCCATTAATGTAATGCTATTTACTGTGTTTTCATGACCATCTAAAGTGAATGTTTATCAATGCACTTAATTATAGGTCCCTTTGTACAAATAGGGTTATGTTCTCTAGTTATATTGAATACCATGCAGTTGGGGGGACACAACTGACATTAACATGTGATATTCAATAATGATCTCCAGTTTGAGAAAGAGATGACAATATTTCTCTAATGAGTGATTTCTGACTGACCTCTTGATGTTGATCCTCTGCATTGGAATAAAGACTTAAATGTGCCAGAATAATCAAGTCAAAGAGTTGACTTGATGAGATCGAGATAAATAAGACATGAATCGTAACTGTCACGATCTGGCACACATCCTTTGACTAGAGACAAATATACATCTATATGTTTAAATGTGCACATTAGACAAATCATTAGGTTGAAATCTATATACCGACACGTTTGCATGCATATGAGGATATATCAGGTTTATGATCTCTCAAAGGAATCATACAGATTCATACTTGATGAATTGAGAGATAGAGCTCACTCATGAGATATTTAGAGTCATATAGAATTTCATGCATGGTCATGTTGTTTATGAAATAAGGCATGAATTCGAGATATTAATATATGCTTTTGGATAGTATATGATAAATATTGTTGTTCAATTATCAATTGAGAAATTTATTGATATACCATGGAGGAGACAATCAAACAAGAGTTTGAATTTCGGGTATATCAGCGGCATCCCGTATGTAGGAAGATGGAGTATTGAGAATACTTTGGATTAAAGTAGTCTTAGTAGCTCATCTACCATGACACTTTCATTTTGAGGAAGTGATGAAAGCGGCCGGATTTTAGTGACTCCACTTGATGGCTTCATGGTATGAGAGTTAATTGGATTAAGTTTCATTTCATCAAATTCAATTCTGATTTTCAATTCTAAATTTAATGTCCAAATGTTGGAAATAGAAATGGAAATAGAGGTGGACTTACTTATAGAACTCATTTCTAAGCTCCAAAAGGTTTGGACAATGATTATGGATGAAGTTGGAAGCTGAGTTCATCACTGTAATCATTTGTTGAGCTCATGGAGAGTAATGCCTGTCATTGAGCTCCGTTGTATTGCGAATCATTTCAGCTCAAGATCGAAGTTTGTGAGTAATGTGTTTTGGCATAAGTGCTCTGAATCCAGAAATTATATAGTTATCCAAGTTTCAAGTCACTATACGTGGTAGTATGATCTTCTGACATCAGGATGCAAAAAATGGTCTAAACAACCGTTTAAACGTATGCGGTGCTCGACCACATCGTTTAATCAAAAGCAGGTCCATAAACGGGCGAGTCACGTAAATGACCTTAAACAACCGTTTAAACGACCTTAAACATTCTTAAGCGGTCTTTTAAACGGCCTTAAACAACCTTTTAAGAACATGGATCTACTCTCTTCAAATGATCACCATTATCCATGACTTTTTGGATTCGGGCTATGAATTGTAATTGTTTATGTTGTCTATTTTGACATTTGGCTATGAATTCCAGTTGTTTATGTTATCTATTTATGCTATCTATTTTGACATTTGAATGAAAATTCCTTGAATTTGACAATATTTTATATGTGATTACATGTTTCTTATTTATTTATACTTTTTTTATTAATTATAAATACGTAATATTTTTTTATTAATTAAAATGCAAAACCGCATTACCTGTTTAATTTTTGTTTAAACTCCCGCGTACGGTTTAACATTAATTAATGACCCTACCCACTGAATATCGCATACCGCTTTTTGCAACCTTGCCTGACATTATCTCCAAGTATCCACAAGAACTACTCACTGGTCCTAATTGTATTAGGCTCGTACTTGATGATATCAATTATGAGTAGTAATTATTATTATTATTATCATATATATGAGTTTGAGATTTCTTTATGTTTGTCCAAGCTGAGCATCGCATGCTCCATCTTGTGGGGAGTGTTGGATATACATCATATGTGGTATATGGGTAATTGGATCCCTCCAGGGTCCAATTTCCACATCTAGTGTTTAGTCCCACATCTATCAGTGGTGGGACTTGGAGGGTCTAAGGAGGCTATATAAGAAGTCTCAGACCTCCCGTATCATATGAGAAAGTTGAATGTAACAATCGACCCTTTGAGGCGTTCTCCCGTGGTTTCATCCCGCTCTTTGGGTAGTAGGGTTCCACATAAAAACCTGGTGTTCTTCATTTATTATTCTTTTTCTCTGATTATGCTTTTGCATTTCATATTTCTAACATGGAACCGGAGCTATATTAATTTTCTAACAGAAACTCCCTCCTTGTCGATACCATTATATATCGGCAATATGTCGCCCGGTATATCACAGTGTTTAGTTCCCTGTTGACCTCCCAAAAGAGAGATGTTCTTGTAGCTGCAAATTTGATTTAGCTTCCCATCAATGCGTTCTTTTTGAACAATGCCCATGCATGCCCATTTCGGGTGGACTTTCCTTTCCTTATGCTTCACTCAGAGGTTTCAACAAAGCAACCGAACCTATACATGGGAGAAATCTCCCTAGACCCGTTGTGTGAATTGACATGAAAACAGGGATGTGTATCTTTGTTAATGGTCATCATTGGGGATAACCTTGGTAAAAGACAAATCTCAGTTATATGCTGATTGTTTGCAATTGGATGCATCCATTTGGACCTTCAATGGAAGGGAAACATAACTATAGGTCGAGTTAGCAGGGTTGAAGTTGGCGTGGTACTTTTAAAAGATCAAATGAGCAACTTATAAGATGGTTTGAAAGCCTGAATGAGAGGTTGAGTGGTGCGGACTTGAAGGTATCGCAAGTGGGATGGTCGGTAATGCAAGTTGTTAGGTGGTTTGGGAAAATTGAGTTAAGAGTTAGAAGAACTCCATTAACTATGATGCTGCTTACTCGGATCTAAGGCTGGGTATGACCAAGATAGGTCAAGAACATGGAGATGAATCCATTTATGGGATCTCATTTTCAATTGGGAAAATGGTTTTGTTTTTGATCGGTCACTATTGAGGTAAACATTAAGAGTATTCAAAATATTTTTGTACGAGATTTCCATCTATAGAGATAAGAAGTACTCTCTGCTGCCTACAACACTTAGATATTATCGCTTTAGTCAGTTTACTATCACAGATTCTTTGTCGAGTATGGTGTTTTTGGATTCGTTGCTTATTCGGTATTTCTTTCTATTAATATATGATTAACGAGTTTTGTAAGCCTGTTATTAATCTATATTTTCCTCTGAGAATGTATAATCTTCAGTCATTGTTAAAGGTGAAGGCAGATATTTCTTCTAATTGTCCTTGAATATTGTGCATGGCATTGTCACAGAGACTTAAAGTGTTGTCCGACTTACTGATATCCGTTTCAAAAGCAGAGAGGCAAGAAGCAAGGATGAAAGTGAGGCAAGAATCCCTGAGACTTGGCAATGTGGGTGTAATCAGGTAATACACATGTAATTTTCTGGTTGGGTTGGTGTTCTGGTGACTGTGTATCAGATTCTTCTATCAGTGATGCATGGGGAAGGATTGCCATTATCAGGTCGATATGGTGCATCCTTCTATTTTCAGAATAGGCTGATTTCATGACTCAAATATTCACATGAATTGAACTGGCCATCTGGTGGTCATTTTTTGTGGACTGTTGCTTGATTGTTCACTGGTATCAATAAACTCAGTATATTTATATAAATATGTGAATATTAAATAGAACTTTTATCATATGAACGTTGGAAAATCTTGACCATGATGAAAACCTTCTAGCATCATTGATTTTATTCCTAGATTTCTTTAAATGAAAACTCATTAAGAACAAGTGCACTTATATTCCTCGAGATCTTGTTAATTGCACCCGATTGAGAAATAATATTAATTTACACTTCATGTTTGCCAGATAGACTTTCCTGATAGAGCGCGCCATTGCACTCTTTGTGAAGGAAGTTGGTAACTGCTTTGTGGTTTCGTTTTCATATGCATCAAGTTCTTAATGACCTTTCTATGATTGGAAATGGATATCATCAAAGACATCTCAAATTTCCTTGTGAATGGACGGAGAAAAATGCTAATAGGTGACCATTGGCATCTGTCACAAAAAGGGCCATTTTATGGGTCTGGATATCTTCTCGAGCATCATTTGCCCTAGAATTGCCCCCAAGAAGAGAAAGCTTCAAGTCCTCTGTTTTTAAAGCTTGCAGACTATGGGAAATACAGAAACACTTGTCTCCAACAAAAAAATCATTTGCCACTTTGATAGTGAAATTCCACCATGCAAGTCCATTATATTTAGGCACAATCATCAGGCAAAGTTGTTGAAGACTACATCGCATGCACATAGATCTTGTAGACTTTGTGTGCATGTTGTTTGGAGAGTGAAGCTATACAATTGGCCTCTCAGATAACTCTGTTGAATATGGTTAGTCCCATGTAAATAGAAACAGTGGCAGGCATCCTCTACTACAACAACAATAAAAAAGCCTTTTCCCACATTAAGTATGGTTGGTTACTTTGATTCTTTGCCTCCATTCAAAATTATTTTGCGTCAATCTCGGACTTAGCTCTAAAAAATTAAGATCCCTTCATATAGTCTCATTCCAACACTTCTTGGGGCTCAACATCCCAAAACTCGCATACCTAAATGGTGTATTAGCCGACCTCATGAGTTTCCTGGTATTTTTTCGGAGACGAATCCTTAGTAATGTCCCGAGACTATGAAGTTCCCTGAGTAGTGCAAAATATATTTTTTACTTAACGCATCAATATCACATGTTTGAAATGCGACACTCTTATCGCATTTGAAAAATACGATATCTGCATAGCGCAGAGTTTGGACTTCAAAAAAAAAAATAAAAAATGAATGTCACATTTGGAACATGTGACATCCAAATTGGACAATATGGATGTCGCATGTTCCAAATGGAACATTCATTAAAAAAGCGGATGTCGCATTTGGGATACGCGACATCCATATTGTCCAATTTGGATGTCGCATGCTCCTAATGCAACAATTTTTATTTTTTTGAAGTCCAAGATAAAGAATGTATAGAGAATGTCACATTTTTCCGAATGTGGTTTGATTGTCGCATTTCCAACATGCGATATTGTTGCACTACTCGTGTAAAAAAAATATTTTGCACTACTCATAGAAACTTGTTGTCCCGGGACATTACTAATGGATTTGCCTCTATTTTCCGTATAGGAAGTTAGATCACGTATCACAACAATGAGGTGAAACCCTTGGCAATATTTTGGCGATCACCTTCCACAAAGTAATACATACAAGTGACCTAATGTGTGGCAGATGCGGAGAGGAACGTGAAGACATGTAGCATCTCTTTTTTAAATTCAGAGCTGTGAGGTTGGTTTGGGAAGAGTCTGGTTTACAATGGCTCATAGCTGACTATGGCAATAATTTTTGGAGTTCGGTTGGATCGAGATGTTGCAATTCTCAGGAGGGCGCCTCCCCGGCCAGGAATGAGCAGATTTTCATGGTGTACGCTTCTATCCGGAAGATGTCCTGGGTCATTTCAGGCCCCTTGTTTCGGCATGACTATACGTATGATTGCAACTTTTATTTCGTTAAAACTTTGACAAGATTCTTGTTCTTCCAGCTACATTTCTAGCATACTGGAAGTTCTAGTTCAGGAAACTAAACCTGGGACCCTTTTTTTTTTTGAACCTTGACACATGGGAATAGGCACAGAGGTATCTGGTTTATCTGCTAAAAAAGAAAAGTCAGGCAAGATCTCTGCTGATAGAGGTCTTTCCGAACTTGCAAAAAGTTAGCCTCATTCATTGATATGTACACCCTATTTAGTTTTTATTTTTTTTATAGTTTTTATGTTGCAAGAGCCTTCATATTTTCTTCCTCCTAATCCACCCAGTTCGCACAGGTTTTTGTATAGGTAGCTGATATACTTCCGTTCCTTTTCTAGAAACGGCTCAGATAACGAAACCCACTTCTCCCCCAAGAGATCTGCATCTTATTAGAAGACAAGAAAAGCTTTTAGCCTTTTACTTACGAAAGTTAGAGCTGTCACTTGCAAAAGTTATCCTCTCTTTAAAAAAAGACATCCATGATGGTACCTTAAGTTTTATATTAGCATTTCCATTTTCATGTAATATATGACGCATTGAGTGTGGGGATCGTGAAATTTCTAGACCTGTGATTGAGGACATTCGACTGAATGTAGGAGGGCATCAAATCAATTATATGGTTCCCGACCATAATTTATCTGTAAACCTTAAAGCAATTTCAAATTCTTTTTGTCGAAGATAAGAATTTTCTTGTTTCACAATGATATCCCAATTCTTTTATAAGAAATATAACTTTTCAAACTTCTACTGTGATAACTAGAGCTTGGTTGGCCTAGATAGGATTTTCAAAATTCTCTAAGCACCTGTCTGAGTGATTTGACACATACCATGCACACAAATTTGGGTGTATAATTCATGACCTTGACCATTATTACGACAATGCCTACACCCAGATGAGAAACCTCCACGATTAGATAGGGATGTCTATCGAGTTGAACGAGTCAAGTCAAGCCTAACTTGAACTCGATAACGAAACTTGGTCTCGAGCGTAGACTCCGTAAGATTCGAGCCTCAGAATGCTGGAGCCTCTTAACGAGCCTTATGTAGTTGACTAATTTTATATTCCTTGTTTGTGAACTTTCTTTGAAGAAGCAACTGAACTCATTAGTAATCTCATTAATAGTAATAATGTTTTAGTTTTTTAACAATGTATACAAATGTATTTATCCATGTGCATTTAATAGAAACTATGAAATTGGCATAAATTAGGAGTATAATAACAAAATGAAGAAATGTGCCAGATATCCAACAAGTTCTCCACCATTATCACTGAATTTTTAAATGGAATAACTTTTCTATCTCTTTGATCAAGGATTTGTGCCAAGGATGCATGCGCATGACACAACCTAACAATGATAAAAAAATAAAAAGGAATTAGAATATGTGCCCCTAATATAACAAACTTTTAAAAATAAATCAATCACAATCAAGAGTATAAATTGAAACTCCATGCAACTAGATTATGTAACATGAATCGACGTGGATTGGTCAAAGACTTGAAGCGAGCCATGATCCTCGATTCATCAAGTGCATCGACGATCTGGCTTGTTTCAAATCTTTGAGCATCAAGCAGATCGAGGATCATGGCTCGTTTCAAGTCTTTGACCAATCCACATCGAGCACTCTTCTGAGTCTGTTGGCAAGGTTGCAAAAAGTGATACGATATTCAGTCGGTAGGTCACTGATTACTGATTAAATGGTATGCGAGAGTTTAAACGGAAATTAAATGTGTTATGCGGTTATGCATTTTTAATTAATAAAAAATTATTACATATATATAACTAATAAAAAAAGTATAAATAAATAAGAAATATAATCATAGATTCACAATATAGATCAAATATTATCAAATTCAAGGAATGTTTCATCCAAATATCAAAATAGATAACATAAACAACAAGAATTCATAATGAAATGTCGAAATAGACAACATAAAAGTCATGGATAATGGTGATCCTTTGATGAAAGTAGATCAATGCGTTTAAAAAGGCTGTTTAAGACCGTTTAAGGCTGTTTAAACGGCCGTTTAAGACCGTTTAAGCGGCCTGGCCGTTTATGGGCCATTTTTTATTAAACGATGTGGTCGAGCACTGCACGCGTTTAAACGACCGTTTAAACGGTCGTTGAGACCATTTTTTGCATCCTTGTCTGTTGGTCAACACCTTGGCCACAATGGGTTTAATAACATTAGATAGTGTTATGGGTTAAAATTCGTGATCTTGCTCAGTACCTTTCTTCTTCGGGAGTAATAAGAGCATGGACTTGTTTAGCTTCTCCAGTCCCCTATTCTCACCCTTATCTCTAGTAGTAAACCCATAATGCCATCCTCTACCACCTCCCATAATTCCTTGTAGAGGATTGGAAAGCTATTTGGTTCTGGGTAACCTCTGCATTGAGGTCAAAGATCATCCTACGAACCTCCTCTCTAGTGAACTTTGAAAGAAGTGCTTCCTGCTGGCTTGATCCTAGGGTTCTGGCTCCTCTTCCAAACCACCTGACACTAGAAGATCCTTGTCTTTTGCTAAAATTCCAAAAATGCTCCACGATTGCTGCTCCGGCATGGCCTCAAATTTCAGCGAAATTCGGTCGAATTTCTGTCGAATATCAATATGCCGTCGAAACCGAAGTTCGATCGAATTGGCTGAAATGACCGAAATATAGGGGCCCTAGTTCAAAAAATGACCGAAATGACCGAAACTTCGGTCCCAAATTTGACCGAATTCTGTTTCGGTTAGTCACCGAAAGGATGATCGAAATTGACATTTAGGGCCTTGTGCTCCGATCGCCATGTCTCAATGGATTCTCTCTCCTATTTGTAGGTCATGTATCAGGTTCTTCTTTCCACTTGCGACCATGTGAAAGAAACGTATGTTCGCTCCCTTTCCATTTATGTCTAGATCTTTGACGCCTGTCCATCGCCCTCTGCTTGTCGTCCTTAGCAACCACATGTGGTTGTTTTTCTCTAGCTCATTGGCAGCTTTGTTGTGTCTCTCACCTCTGCTCACTTTTTTCTTATGCTCCATCAACACGTCTCGTAATTTCCTGATCTTTATGCCGATCTTTATGTCATTGAGATCTCCACCTGCAGAGAGCTCCAACAATTCGCCACCATCTCTCTGAACTCATCATCTGCCATCCAAACCCTTTCAACTTTGACTATTGTCCTCGGAATCGTCCCCTCGCTCGAGTCCCAATAGATCGGCTTGTGGTCCGAATTGAAACTTGGGAAGAACACATACCACAGATAATGGGAACACCCCCATCATCTCACCAGACGCCAAGAATCGATGCAATCGGGATCTTGAGGAGCTATTATGCCGAGTGTATCTCCCATTCGTGACATCCAACACCTCCATTGCTAACTCCCCAACACAGTCCATGAAATCATCCGAGCCCGGATCGCATCTCCCCACAGTCACTTGAGTGATCCGACATAAGTAATGTCACATTGGAATTGAAACCAACAAGCTGAGGGTTGCTCGAAAATACGCTTCTAGTAGCCTTCAAATCCTCTCACAAGATGGTGTCGCGCTCTCCTCGAGAAACACCATACACCCAAGTAAATAAAAGTTTGCCAGCCCTGGACTTGTGCTCCAGCAACACAGACACATATTTGAGCCCCAATCTTTCTTCTATTGGAAAAAGCAAATCAACATCCCGTGCTAGAATCATGCCACTATCGCTCCCGTCTGCTGGAACTGCGATGAACCCCGAAAGTCTATGACAACCCATCGACCTCCAGGTAAAAGGTCATCATCTCACAATCTTGGATTCTTGCAAGAACACAATATATACTCACCAAGAACACAACATCCCTCCAATCACCTTTCTCTTCTCCCGATCGCCCAACATCCTCACATTCCAGATGATAGATATATGATTGACAGGAGAAGATATAGAGAGATGATGGGAAAGCTTCTCTATATTACTATCGTTAGATCTGATATCGCTTTTTTTTTGAAACTATCTGATATCGCTTTTGCAATGAGTCAGGTGAATCAATTCATGGAGAAGCCCGTACAAGTACATATGGATGCCATATAAATAATATTGAGATATCTAAAGTCTTCTCCAGGTGCAGGACTACTATTCAGGAAAGAAACAAACATTTCGATTTCTGCATGTACTGATGCTGACTATGCAGGATGCCCTAAGGATCAGAAGTCTACTTCATGTTTTGCAGTGTTTGTTGGTAGTTCTTTAGTTTCCTGGAAAAGCAAGAAATAAAAGTGGTGGCTAGATCTAGTGCATAATCTGAGTATAGCACCATGGCGCAAGCAAGTACAGAGATAATGTGGGTTCGAGCTGTGTTAAAAGATTTGCATATAGATGTACATCTACCCTTGCGGTTACAATGTGATTATCAAGCAGCGCTATTCATCGCTAATAATCATGCATTCGATGAAAAAACAAAACATATTGAGGTAGAGCGCCACTATACTAGAGATATGATTCAAAAGGGCTTGATTTCTACTTCCCATGTTAGTTCAGGAGAGCAGACTGCCCACATTTTTACGAAGCCATTGCTCAGAGGGCCATTCCAGAAGTGTTCTTCCAAGCTGAGCATGATTGACATCTATGCTCCATTTTGAGGGGGAGTGTAGAGATATTTCTATGTTCTATGTACCCTTTCCGCTATTTTTACTTTCTTGTATCCATCCTATGTACTTTACCCACAGGCCTTCTTTATATAAGAGAGCCTAGGGTTCTCTGGAATAAACAATTCATTCTCTTCTTCCAACAACAACCACCAAGTTGTTCCCCTCACCCATAGGCAGGGCTGCGGATGCTTCCTGCTTAAGAGGTTCAGAATGTCGAGCTACAGAGCTCTCTGACCCAACCAAAGCACATGCTGGCCGTTTAACGGGAACCTCCTTCCCTTCCAAGTCACCACTCCCTCACCTTCTCCTAATATTGAGGGCTCCATATCCGACTCCAAAAGAATCGAAACCTTCAGAAGGCATTCACAGGAAAATGCCATAGCGCCGCTGCCTCCCACCAATTTCGAGGACTACAACTCCGAACCCACAGGGCCATCACCTCCTCCTCCCATCTTTGAGGGCGCCCTAGTCGTTTCCAGGAGATTCACGAGATTGAGAAATCCTCTACTCGAGCTCGGTGTCGAGAGAGAAAAGGCGCCCGGATCCGAAGAAAACCCCACCACCCGATTATCAATCGGGTTTAGAAGAGGGTTCGAACTAGAGTTTCCAAGGGGTTCCCCAGACGAAACTCGTTAACAGCAAACGAGTCAAGATTCGACCCAACACTGTTGGCAATAACAGCCCCTTTTCCTCTCAAAAGATTTCGTCTTTTCGAAAAGAGGTACCCTTGTTTCTAGAGAAGGAAACCCCTCAACAGACTCCACATCACTCAGCCGGAAATTAGGGAAAGGAAATGATTAGTCAACTCGAGAATCTTGCGCGATCTGTTGTTGCGTGCTCGTAACGACCATCGGAGTTTGCTTTGTCACTGCCATCAACCATGGCTTCAAATTTCATTGAAATTCGATCGAATTTCTGTTGAATATCGATATCCAATCAAAATCAAAATTTGACTGAAATGACCGAAATATGGGGGTCCTAGTACAAAAAATGACCGAAATGACCGAAATTTCAGTCGAAATTCCACTGAAATTCCACCGAAATTCTGTTTTGGTCGATACCGAAATGGTGACAGAAACCGACATTTAGAGCCTTGCCACCGACCATAGCTTCGCCGTCTTCAGCTCTCTGTCGGAACCGCGATAGAATTTGACACCTTCGACTCCAAGGGCGGTGCCTCCCGACTCTCTTCCATGTTCGTCTGGTGGAGTACGCTCGTGAGGCGGAGGATGAAGTTCACCCGTCCAACATGAAAAACCACCTCCGACAACACTGGGCTTTGATGACCGTTCGTCAACATGACGAGATCCCAACCTTCTTCCAGGCGCAACCCTGACCGAAGCACTTTCTCAACCTTACCCACCCTCCGCAATACATCCTTAACAGCCTGTAGTCCCTGGCACCTCACAGGAAGCCCCTTCACCTCCAACAACCACCGCGAGGGAGTTTGCTCCATGCCATCTCACAATCGCAGCTTCCACCAACTCACCGATGGTGGAAACAAACCACTACCATGAGTCAAGAAATCAGAAAGCTCTTCCGCCTCCACACCGCGGACGCACAACGTCGTCTGCGAGAGCCAGATTGCATCCTCCACGCACCCAGTTGTGCGATCACCAGGATGGCGACCACCACCCTTGGTTCCTCGTTGTGGCCCTCCGCGATCAGGACGTCGTCCACAAGGTCATCAAGGTTCCCCAATCTTCCTCCTGCCCATAGCCGACGTCAATGACCATGTTTGAAGTCCTCACAGGACAGTCTCTATGATTATGACCTTCCTATCTGCAGCGGTAGCAGACTGACTTCTGCGCAGGACACCATCTCGCCAAGTGGCCCATCGGACCACACTTGAAGCTTTGGTGACCAGGACGAAGGATTGCAGCGCCCTGAGGGCGGTCCACCGCCGCAGCACGACCTCCTTCTCCTGCACGAAACCCTCCAAGGTTGGCCCTCTTCCTCACCTCTCCCCCCAGCCTATCCGACTCCTGATCCGGTGGCCGCTTGGCGGGCCCCTCGGGGACTTGAGGCTGTAAGGGCATTGGTTTTAACATAAAAACATTATTCTGGGGATTTCGCATGAGTAACACCAATCGTCTGGAAATGATTCTGTGGTCTTCAGATCAAGGATGGAAAGAGAACACTTGGTGCTCAGTTATCTGACGGAGAGGACCAAAACCCTCTAGACATCAATCCATTTGCCACTTAGCTCTCTGCGAAGTATATACTATGATTGTCACAAGTTACAACGTGGACTCAAAGATGGCCGTTCCTCTAGGAACTCCATCGTAGTGCAGTAGTATGTCAAGACATAATTCAGGACCCAGGCTGGTGGATCAGATCATGCAATAGATGCCAGAAATGGTGTTGCTGAACTTCTGAGAGTACTCCAGATTCATCCAGATGTTCTTGGCAGTATACTTGTGAAATAAGTTTGCAAAAATCCTCTGCTCTAGTATGATGTTAATGAGCCCATTCAGGACAACATTGTTGTTCTGCTCCCATCTCTCAAGGGCTTCATTTGTAGGATTTATAATACTCCTTGTCAAAATGTATAGTTTCTCATGGCCTCCTACAAATCATGGAAGGCCGTATCCCGATATATCGGCGATATATCGGTATCGACATGTCACCGATATATCGCCGATATGTCCGATATCGGGTATCGACAGGCAAAAAAGGCGAGCTTAATCCCGATGTTGGCGATAGGGTTGTCGATATATCGCCGATATATCGGCGATATATCGGTATCGACATGGTCACGATATCGATACCGATATCGATATGTCCTTCCATGCTACAAATATTTGGGACCAAAGAGTATAATTCTGAGTTTTATGGCGTTTCTCTGAACTATATGAGATAGAGAAGAACCGAAGGCTTAGTATCAGTTAGAGTAGTAGAGACATTTCGGGATATGGTAGAGGAGGCTGACATGGCATGAAGGCAAAAGTAAACGACTCATGCCAACCGAAATTCAGTAGGGCACTACTTAGGGTGCAAGACATCACTATGGATGCGGAGAGCCTATTTAGCAGGTGTGTGCGACACCGGAAGCTTAGAAGATCGTGATGCAAGGGGATGGAAATCCCGTAAACCTTGCTTACAATTTTTGAAAGCCGTTGTTGCTGATGTCCATACATTGACAAGAAGGTTGGATTTGCATTAGAACTCCCCTTAGATAGCATGCCAGTGGGCCACTAGCATGACAAACGTAATTAAGCTTTGAACCATAATCCTTATTATCCTTGGAATTGGGGTTGTACCTAGTATGATAAATCTGGGCGATGACAAGGGTTACAGCTTTCACCTTCTCCTGTATTGGGCTTAAGTACTGTGCACATAACAGGGGGTCGTTTTAGGTGCTTGTGTTACTAACAATTTGTCCCAAGAATTTGTCCTGAATATTTTAACCTTGAACAAAAATGACCTTGAACCTGCAACAACCTTGAAACTGCGACATAATAACCATTTTGTTTTTAAAAAAATAAGAAAAAAAACCTCTACATTTTGTCTTTAGTTGTTTTCTTATTTTATTTTTCTCCACTGCAGAGCTGGAACTGTTATATCAGAGACATGGGAGGAAGGTCAAATTCTAAAGGATCTCAATGCTCATCTTGTAAGCCATGATCTCTGATTTTGTTCTGCTTAACATTGTGATCCATCGTGACTAGACATTGTCATTCCTTCACAGGGAAAAACACTGGTTCATCTTATACATTGTGATATCGTTAATATAGAACTCCGAAATGAAATTTGTTTTTAATAGCATCTGATTTAATGTATTTGTACAAGTTGCAAGTTTAGGTATATTTTGAAAAAAGAACGAGTCCATCACTATTAATCCCGCCATGTTGTTGAGAATCTGCTCTTCGTAGTGTGACCTTGGATCCTTGAAGGAACTCGATTTTCTCTAGTTGTTATTACTATCCGATGATGATTTCGATGGAGTATTTTTTTCCTGTCTTTGTTTTAGATGTTTTAGATGGTGGTGGATGTCCACCAATACCAAGCATAGCTTAAAAGAAGCTTGACGATGGAGTAGAGTTTGGATTTCTCAGAAGCATATATTTCAATATAGGGTTTTTATCAGTTGTGCCCCTTTGAGATATTACAATTTCAGTTATGTCCCTCGCTTTTTGGAAATATCAATTGTGCCCTCGACTTCTTGCCGTTTTATCGCTTGTGCCCCTCCATTGCTTTTGCCGTCAATAATTTGAATCTAACCATGGTTTTCTCAAACCATGGTACTATTAAGAGGTGCATATCTGTAAAAAATCCACATATCCCTTTCACTATTCCTCCCTACTCCTCACAATCCAACCCTTCCTCTTCTGACCACTCCTCATACATCCCCTTCTCCCCTATCATTCACCATCAATAGCGACATGTCGATGACGAGGTCGCAAGTTCTCGACAATAAGACCAACCACCTCCTCCTTCATCCCTTTCCCCTCCGGGGTTTTGACAACTGCAGCAGAGGGGAGGAGCTTGCCCTAGGCGGAGGAGAGCGCAGGGGGAGGACCTTGGGGCAGAGGGAGGACCTAGATCTGGGTGGAGGAGGGTGCATGGGAAGGACCTCAGTGCGGAGGTGACCTGCTAGGTGGGGGAGGAGCCGGGGGTGGAGAGGGAGGTGCGGGGGAAGAGGGGAGGTGCAGAGGTGTGGGGAGGACCTGGGGGACAGAGGGGGAGGTCTGTAGGGAGATGAACTTGAGGCGGAGGAGAGGAGGGCTTGGGGGAGGAGCGTGGGCGGAGAGGGAGGCATGACAACGAAGGCGCGAGGGCAGGGGAAAGGTGCTGAGGGCGAACAGGGGGTCAAGGAGGAGGGGGGCGGAGGTGCGAGGGACGGGGGAGGAGCTGGAGGCGGAGGGAGAGGCGTGAGGGCAGAGGAAGGAGCTCGAGTGCAGAGGGGGAAATGCATGTGCAGGGGGGAGGAGCTTGGGACGGAGGGAGGTGCTAGGGGCAAAGGGGGAGGAGCGGGGGCGAGGGCGGGGGGAGGAGCTCGGGGGCGGAGGGGAAGCCGGTGGAGGAGCAGGAGGCGAGGAGGAGGAAGAGAAGGGGGATGAAGAGGAAGATCGATGAGGAGGAGGAAGAAGAAGAAGGGGCTGAACATATCAATCTATTTTTTAAAACTAATTTCCGTTGTGTTTTCAAAGTTAACGTCCCTTTGCATTGGAAGTTGACAACTAATCCGAGGGGTACAAGTGATAAAACGGTAAGAAGTCCAGGGGCACAATTGATATTCTTAAAGAGGGAGGGGCATAATTGAAATTGCAATATCTAAGAGGGGCACAACTGATAATAATCCTTCAATATATTGGTCTTATCCTTGACATGTATTAGGGAGAAGAGATTTTTAGATATTATTGAATCCGATCGATGAAGATAACTGTAGTTTTTTTTGCTTTATTGTTGACTTATTGTTAAACTTTGGGGTGGGTGGATATAAACATGGAGGGAAGACTCAGTCTGGGAATTGCACAGATTTTGAGGGCAGTACATGTTCATCATTGCTTATGGTGCTTTGGAGTTCCAAGTTTGTGAGGTAGGTTTTTTCAGGTTTCGGATTTCCCTGTGGTTGGCACATTGATGCCATTCCTGAATCCTTTAATGTTCAACAAGAGACTTTTTTAGAGGGTTTGAGGTAAATGTTAATGTGTGGAGAGAATAAAATGAGATGAATTCATAGAGAACCTAGGTCTTTTCTCTTATATAGGAGAAAAGACCTAGGGTAAATTACATACAGTGGATTGAGAGAAATATAAATAAGAGAAAGTAATAAAAGAATACAAGTATCTCAACACTCCTCTTCAAGCTGGAGTATATCTATCTATCATGCTCAACTTGGAATAACATATTTGAAATGGGTCTCGAGCAGTCTGATCTTCTGTTGTGATATGGGAGGTGAATATGAGTCCCTTCTATATCATATCTCTGGTGTAGTGGCAATCCGCCTCAATATGGGTGGTTCTCTCGTGGAATGCTGGATTGTTGGCAATAGTTAGAGCTGCTTGATTGTCACATTGGAGCTGCATGGGAAGAGGTACCTCAACGACGAGGTCAGTTAGAATTGACCTAACCTACATCATCTCTGTGCTCTCTCGGGCCATAGTTATATACTCGGACTTTGTGCTAGATTTAGCAACAATTGTCTGCTTCTTGCTTTTCCACGATGCTAGGGAACCACCAACAAAAACTGTAAAGCCAGATGTAGACTTCCTGTCTCTATGTCATCTTGCATAATCTACATCTGTGTATGTTGTCAATGCCACAGAAGTGCCTCTGCTAAATAGAAGGCCAATACGTTGTGAGGTCTTTAGATACCTCAAAATCATACAGACTGCATCCTTATTGTGTCTATTTAGGCTGGTCCATGAATTGACTCACTTTACTCACAACAAAGGATATATCTGTCTTGGTAAAGGAGCTTCCCAACTAGTTCCCTGTATCTCCTCTTGTCTACCTCCTCGGTGTCGTCATCATATAGTTTCATGCTTGGATCCGTAGGGGTAGTGGCTGGCCTATAGTCTGGCATACCTGTCTCCAGTAGAAGATCAACCACAAACTTCCTTTGGGTCATCACAAGATCACGTTGAATCCTGACGAACTCTAATACAAGGAAGTAGCGTAGGCTACCAAGGTCCTTGGTCAGAATTTGCTTACCTAGGAACTCCTTAGCATTCTGAATACCTTGCTCATCATTTCATGTGATAATTATATCTTCATCATAAATCAGAATGGCAACGGTACTTATCTGTGTCCTCTGAACAAATAAAGAATGATCGGCAATAGATCCCACAAACCCTTGTTGCTCTATCAACTCTGAAAGCTTCTGAAACCAAGCTCTCGGGATCTGCTTGGCTGTAAATCGCCTTGTGGATCCTGAACACCTTCTGAGACTCTCCCTCAACAGCGAATCAGGGTTGGATGTTTGATGTATACCTCCTCCTGTAGTTCCCCATACAGAAAAGTATCCTTCACATCAAGCTGGAAAAGCGACAAATCCCGAGTCACAGTAACTGAGAGGAGAATCCGCATAGTAGAATGTCTAGCCACTGGTGAGAAGGTATCTTGGTAGTCCACCCCATATGTATCGGTGAACCCATACGCTACAAGCCTTGCCTTGTAGAGTTCCACACTGCCATGTGCCTGTTGCTTTACTGTAAAGATCCATTTATACTCCACCACCTGGGGGAGCAGAAACAAGCTCCATGTACCATGGGACTGTAATGCTGTCATTTCCTCTTCCATAGCAAGTCGTCAACTGCTGTCTTGTACTGTCTACTGGTATGTTCGTGGGATAGTAACATCCAAGGCCTTAAATGTCGGTTTCGGTCACCATTTCGGTGATCGACTGAACGGAATTTCAGTGGAATTTCGGTCAAAATTCGATCGAAATTTCGATCATTTTTTGTATCAGGGATCTCATATTTCGGTCATTTCGGCCATTTCGGTCGAATTTCGATTTCGACAGGATATCAATATTCGACAGAAATTTGACTGAATTTCGCTGAAATTTGAGGCCATGGTAACAACTGATAGACCAATTACAATCCTCCTATATTCCTTTGAAAGATGATCCAAGGAAACACGGGCAACTAAAGGGTAAGCAGTACAAGTGCGATGCGTCTTTCGCAAAGCAATAGGCACATCAAGATCATCAACCTCTTTTCTCTCTGGAGAAGGTATCAGCTCCACCTGTACAGTGTCCTGTGGAACAATCATGTCACCGGGATTTATCAGTAGAAAAATGTGTTCATTACATGTTTGAGGCATGTTCGATGATGGGGAAGGTGCATGAGCAGGGAAAAGAGTAGAGGGTTTGCGAATGTAAAAACATGGTAGAAACTGTGCAAGTGAAGACGATGGTGGAGGTGATGGTGGTGATGAAGGAGATGACTGTGGCAAAATATAGAGGTGGTGGTGGAAGCAACGGAGGTGATGGAACAAAAACATCTTTGCCGAAGTCAGAGTTAAACAACCTCTCACATGTAGGAGAAAAATACATGACGGACTTAAAAAATGTTACATCAACACTCATATAATACTTTCTTCGGACATGGTCAAGACATCTATACCCATTTTGGGTACAAGAGTAGCCAACAAACACACATTTGATAGCTCTTGGAGTGAGTTTGTCACGACTAGGAGCAAAATTGTGGACAAAGACCACATACCCGAAGATCCTTGGAGTAAGAGAGAATATGTCCTTCTCGGGAAACACAATCGAGAAAGGAACATTCTCTCCAAGAACCGTGGAAGGCATGCGGTTCGCTAGTAGCAAGCAATGAGAACCGCATCACCCCAAAACGAATGATGATCCCGACTTTGAATCAAAAGAGTCTCGTGACATCAAGAAGATGACGGTGTTTGCGTTCAACAATACCATTCTACTGCGATGTGTATGCACATGAAGTCTTGTGAACAATACTACGACGATGAGACTGGAGGAAATCAGACAATTGTAAAGTGGAGAACTCCAAGGCGTTGTCAGAACGTATAAACTTCACATAAGCAGGAAAAATATTCTTTATTTCAAGAAGAAATGATTTGATGATAGGACCGACTTCACACTTATTCTTTATCGAGAAAACCCAATATAATATAGAGAAATCATCTACAATGACCAGACAGAAACGATGTCCTTGATGGTCAGGAACTCGACTAGGACCCCAAATATCAAAATGAATTAACTTAAATTACTGACTACTGTGGTGACTCTGGTGACTCGGAACGGAGGAAAGATGATGCTTCTCAAGCTGACATGCCTCACACTTTAAGGTGGTACGAGGAGAGGTTTGAGGGAGGATCTGACATAGCTTCTGCAGAGGAATGTGTCCAAAGCGAAGGTGCCACATGAACAGAGAGATTGATTCGATAGGAATTGTCGCAACACCGGCACTAGGAGGCTGGTCCAGTCTGTAAAGCCCTCACTGCACACGGCCACATCCAATCACCCTGCTCATGAATATGTCCTCAAATACAAGAGATGATGGGTCAAATATGGCACGATAATGTAAATCTTTTGTAATCTGACTGATAGATAAAAGATTCATTTGAAAAATTGGTGTATGCAAGACATTCTGCAGACACATTGAGGGTGCTATAATAATCTCCCCCTGGCTGACAATGGATAGGTGAACCCCATTTGTAATCACCGCTGATCTTCCAGGAGGGAGATATCTCTAGGAGCTAAACTGTACTCTATCTCCACACATATGATGAGTCACTCCAAAGTCCATGATCCAATCAGTCAAGTCTGAGCTGCTACAACTGGTAAGTGCGTAGCTATACCTGAGGATCTAGTGGAGGCTTTAGCAGCAATAGCAGTATCTGAAGATCCCGTAGGAGGTGCAGTAGGAGTAGTCATTATCTCCCTTAATCGAGAGGCAATGTCATTGGGCCTCGAGTCCCGAGTAGAAGTAATCTTAGTCTACTCAGCCACACGTGCAGATGGTGGGTAACCATGCTTCTGATAGCATGTGTCATCTGAATGACCCAACCTATGACAATATGTGCATGGACCTCGCTAACGTCCTCCTCCTCGACCTTGTGGGCCACGACCACGAGACTGCGAGGTACCCCCTTTGTCGCGAGAAGCAACCATTGCAGAGGGGGTCTGAGTCACTATAGTGGATGAGCTGATGATCCTTCTTAGCTTTTGTAGGCTTCCTCCATCTGTGGAATAATCTCTCCTGTAAGGAGTTGAGTATGTGCATCATCATACTCTGAGTCAAGAGAGGACAGAAGCACTCCCGTCATAGTGGCATTCATGCAAGCATGCTGCTGCTCTATACTGGAAGTAATAGGCATGAAGCCGTGAAGACGCTCGAACATACCTCAAAGATGTGAGAAATGGACATAGAGAGGTCGACCATTCTTCTTGGTCGAAAAAATATATTGTAGCTGTAGGATCTTGCTCTCATTCTTTGCTTATCCATATGTGGCAATTAGAGTGGCCTGCATGGCCTTGGTTGTGGATTGATTGACGATGTCGTTAGCAATCTATGTGGTGAGCATCCCAGAGAGCCAAACCCATGCATAAGCATCATCCTGCTTCCAAGAAGCATTGGACCCAGTCTTATCCATCGGCTCCGAGTTAGTCAGGATGTGCTCCTTGTTATTGCACTGTGTGATGGCGAGAAACTGCATGGACCAAAACGTGTAGTTGGTCGAGTCCATCTTTACGATGGGAGCCATGCTCTTGAAGGAATCGAACAAAGAAAATATATCACCCTTATTCTCTGACATGATAAAGAAACTGACCGAAAAACGGAACTCCCGACTGAGGAGTAAACCGATTTGAACGAGTCTACATGATCATACAAAGGATTGGTTGTAATACAACCATCCCCACAAATCCTTATTGCGTGCTAGGATCGGAAAGCATGATTTATAGATATGAAATCACATTTTCCGGTCAAAATCAGACCCGATTCAGACCACATATTGGCCTCCGAGAGAAGCATTGAGAAGTATGGAGAAGCGCGGAGGAGCAACACCGCCCTGGGAGTGCTGCTGCGGCTCAGGTGGCGGCGCATGCGTGGCCCTAGTGGCCCAGGCAGTGGCACATGCAACCATTGTGATTCGCGGTGGTTCGGGCAGCGGTGCGGATAGGTTAAAATGAGTCTAGGCCCAACCCATGAACCCATATACTTAAATGAGTTTGGGCGGGCCAACTCAAACCCGACCCAACTCGGTTCGATGCCCAACTCTAGGTGCAGGAACGATCGTGGTGGCCCAGACAGCGGCGCTGGCAGCCGTTGTGATCCCTTGGGTGCTGCGGCGACGCAGACAGTGCCTAGGGTTGCATGAGAGGAGGGGAGGGTGGCTTGCGTTATGGGGTGGATTTTCAGTCAAGGCTCCGGTCTAGGACCGTCGCTCCGATACCATGTGGAGTGAATAGAATGAGATGAATTCATAAAGACTCTAGGGCTCTCTTGTATAGGAGAAAAATCCTAGGGTAAATTATATACGATGGACTGAGAGAAATAGAAATAAGAGAAAATAATAAAAGAATACAAGTATCTCAACATAATGTGCTATACAAAGAAAAATCTGTGCCCGCTTCTGTTCAGATTAGATTATTTTGAGACATTTTGGGGTTGGAGATTAATAATTATTTCAGAAGAAAACAATATTATTGGTCATCGAAGTTGCAGTAAAACTCCAAATTTTTTTATTGGATGATTTTATTTGAAAGGCCGAAGGTGGTCACCAGAAGTTAGTGACTTCCAAAGAATTTTATTCACATGACAGAAATATTACATCAAGAAATTACAAATTGTCGTTTGAAGAGCTCCGGTAGTATTCACTGTAACACATTTTCAAAGTAAGGCCCGGCTAATTTTATGTCACTTCATTTCTCTTCCCATGTACGACCCAGTACCCTTGTTTCTTCCTTCTTTGAAACTATGTTAGATTAAATCAAATGAGTAAGTATTCAACCTGAGAATATCAACTTTCTTCGAACTGAAGGGGTATTGAAAGAAGGCATAATCAGTACGTGGTGATGAAAGAAGCCACAGGAGCCCGCCATTTCCATCAACCTCAGTGATAATGTACTTTCTTTTAAGAAGCGATTTAAAATGCTGATCTTATTCGAGACTTTGGTTGTCTAGATGCATTTATAGTCACATATAGTCTATATTAATGGGAAGGTTAGCCATTGACATATAGTAATAAAAAAATTCTCTCTAATTCATTCCCAGCAAATTTTCACGCCAACCTGAGGCTCCAACCTCTTTATCATGGATAAAAACTTGCAGTAACTCATCAAATCTTGCATGCAAGAAGTTGGATTCAAATATGGGGAACTGGGCGCTATGCTCATCATTTAGGCACCTAAGGATAAAGGTCGACTGATGAGAATTCCTACAACAATTTATATCGATTGATGATAATTCCTTGAACAATTTATCGAACACATACTCTCAGCAACATCATTTTTCTCATGCAAAATTTTTAAAAACTCACATTTCTTTGTTCTCGTAGGGATCAAAGGACCATTATAGGGGCTTCTCGTTGGCCATTTTGCTATGTTCACGTCATCTGAAATAGTCTTTAGAATGTTCATGACAAAGTTGCCATGATCTTCACACACTCCGTCATTGCTTAAACTCATCTAGTTAAGGCATTCAACTAACTAATGATATCTTCCTCCTCCTTATGACTTTGCTTTTCTAGTCCATCCTCCTGTAAAACTTGCATTGTTTCATTTTGCGACCAAGGTAAAAATTTAAGGACTCAATGTTGATGTTTGGTGCATGCCCATGCTGATATCAAAGTTATATGCAAACTTTGTTTGCGTCGTTATACAAGATAGTTGCTTGGTCATAGATATCTAATTGATTTCAGGGAGAGAGAGAGAGAAAGTGAGTTCCTTGGGATGTGGACGATTGCCCTCTATTTATATATAATCGGTGTGGTGGGGCAATACGAGGTGCTAACGATGTGGTGCTAAACGACTATCAAACATGGACAACAAAACAAGGACCCATAAACCATCTATTCTAGCAATCCCCCTCAAGTTGGAGCATGGATGTTGCTCATGCTCAGCTTGTTGCGACATCGTTCAAATTGTGCTCGGACAAGAGGCTTTGTGAAGATATCTGCAGTTTGATCTTCTGAATAAACAATAGTTGTAAACAGTAAGTCCTTCTGAATCAAGTCCCTGGTAAAATGGCAATCCACTTCGTCATGCTTCGTTCTTTCGTGAAACATAGGATTATTTACAATATGCATGGCTGCTCGGTTATCACATCTCAACTCCATTCTGTCTGTCAATGAAACACCCATGTTATTTAAGACTGATTTTACCCATACCAATTCAGATGCGTCATGTGCCATTGCTCTATATTCACTCTTTGCACTAGAGCGAGATCAAACATTTGGCCTTTTGCTTCTCCATGTGATGTGACTGCCTCCTAGATAAGTGCAAAAACCAGTAGTGGATTTTCTGTCCATTAAGCTACTAGCATAATCTTCCTTAGAATAAGCCACCAGGTGAAGACCCGACTGCTTGGAATACATAAGCCCTTTTCCTGGAGATGATTTGATGTACCGTAGTATCATCATGGCTGCATCTATATGGGACTGAGTTGGCTTATCCATGAACCGACTTAATTTCCCAACTACAAATGATTGTCAAGTACATTGACAGACATCAATAGTTTTCCCTTCTTCATATAGGTGCCCTTTTGTATCCATGGAAATGTTTGCTGGTTTGCATTCAAGCATCCCTGTTTCCTGCAATATATCAAGCACATATTTTCTCTGGGACATGACATGTCCCTTCCTGCTCCTAGCAATTTCTATCGCCTGAAAATATCTCAACATTCCCAGATCTTTCATAACAAATTTATCTGCTAGCATATTTTTAACTTCGGTGATGCCCGCATCATTATTCCCTGTCAGGACAGTGTCATCTACATATACTAACATTACATAGCAACAATGTCCGTACCTGACTTCATTACAAATAAGGAGTTATCTGAGGTGGATTTGGAGAATCCTATCTGCTCAAGGACTTGAGATAATTTGTGGGACCATTCTAGGATTTTGCTTCAACCCATCGCTTTCTTAAGTAAACAGACCTTCTGATACTCCCCTGAGCAAAGAAAGCAGGAGGTTGCTCCATATACACCGTTTCATTTAGATCCCCATAAAGAAAAGCATTCTTCACATCCAGCTGATATAATGACTGATCTTTGTGCACTGCAATTGATAGTAGAATCCGAACTGTAGACAAACGAGCAACTGGGGAGAAGATATTGAAGAAATCTACTCCTTAAGTCGGCGTGAATCCTTTGGCTACCATCCAGGCCTTATACCGTGCTATTGTGCCATCAGCTTTGTGCTTCACTGTAAAAACCCAACGAGCTCTAACTGGTCGATGAGTTGTTGGTAGATGCACAAGTTTTTATGTGCCTCTAGAAACAAGAGTGGACATGTCCTCTTCCATAACATGCCGCCAGTTTGGATCCTTCAAGGCATCAACATGACTGATTGGCAACTGCACAGTAGATAAGGATCGTATGAATGACATATAAGAGCGGCCAAGTCCATCATAAGTCACTGCATCAGAAACAATGTGCTTGGCACATGCACATTTCCCTTTTCGCTATGCAATAGGAAGATAGAGACCAGCAGTCTCATCAACAGTCTGCTCTATCCTTGCGACATTATCATTGGGAAGATAGAGATCAACATTCTCATCAATAGTCTGCTCAATCCCTGCAACATTATCACTGGGAATATCATTTGAAATATTCCTGTCAATATGAGTTGGTACCTGATCAGGAGATGGCGATGGCTCGAAAGAAGGAGGTGCAGACCGACTCGACTCTGTGGATAGAGACTCTGTTGGCGTAGGTAAAAGGGGACACTGTCAGGTTCATTACTTCCCAAAGGTGCAGACACCTGTCATCCAAAGGGGAGAAATATGGAATGGACTAAAAAAAGGTAACATCAGCACTAACACAATGTCTATGAGAAATGGGATCGTAGCATCGATACCCCTTTTGGTTCTTGGCATAATCCAAGAAGACACATTTGACAACGCGTGGAAGTAATTTCTCCCTCCCTTGTCCTAGAAGATGAACAAAGGTAATACAACCAAAGATTCTGGGAGGAAGTGGAAAATAGGTTTCCCATAAAAAGAACCTCAATGGGAATTTGTTCGTGAACAGCAGATGACGTCATCCTGTTTATCAAATGAGTTGCAATAAGAACTGCATCTCCCCAATACCGAGTTGGCAAGTTATAATCAATAAGAATAATACGAGCGACATCAAGAATATGACAGTGTTTGCGTTCAGCAACACCGTTCTGCTGAGAAGTATAATGGCAGGTAGTTTGGTGGATAGTTCCTCTGCACTTTAGAAAAGTTTGCATACTTTGAGAAAGAAACTCACATGCATTATCAGATCGAAAAACTTTTATGATGGCATCAACTGAGTTTTTACTTCATTAAAGAAATTGACCACAATATCATAGACTTCAGATTTTGTCTGCATAAGAAAAATCCAATAAACACGAGAATAATCATCAACAATAACCAAATGATAACGACTCTCAGACTTGTCAGGGTTCCTGCTAGGTCTCCGGACATCAACTTGGACTAACTCAAACAAACTAGTAGACTGCACGATAGTGGACACATGATAACTGCTCCTTTGGTGTTTACCAAGCTGTCAAGCCTCACAATGAGCAGAAGTATTGGAGGACAACTGTGGAAGAAGACGCCGCTATCGTGGAAAAGATGGATGGCACAGACAATGATGCCAGACAACAAGAGAGGTGGTGGAGGAAAAACCAGCATGAGCAATGACTGGATGTTGCACGGAACGATATACCCCTCCTCCACGACCATCACCAATCGTCCTCCCAGTTAGAACATCCTGAAAGACAAAGGACACCGCATCAAAAATAGCTCTACAGTTCAGATCCTTGCACAGTTGACTAACATATAAAAGACTCAGGGAGAGTTCTAGCACATGCAAAACATCATGAATCATAATGTTGAAAGTAAGAGCAACTTCTCCTTTTCCTTGGGCAGTAGAAAAATGACCATTAGCAACTTGTCCTCTCCTTCTGTTATCAAGATATAGAGCATGGAACCATTCTTTGTGACCACAGATATGTTTCGATGCACCTGAATCTACAAGCCAAGTTTCTTTACAAACATGTGGACTCATACACAAAGGATTACCTGCATAGAAGGTGGTAGCACTGGTATCAGAAGAAGTGGTCGTTGGCCCTGGCATGGCGTTCACCCTCTGCACAAGATTAGCATACACCTCTCTGCTGACAGTAGTCGTTTCTTCATCAGGTACTGTTGTCTTTGCCATCGTAGGACGTCCATGTTTAGCCCAACAATCAGCCTCAGGATGACCCATTCTGCCACAGTAGCTGCACTGAGTCCTGCCTCTTCCTCTGCCTCTGTCACTCATGTTGCATCTACTTTCTCTTGTTGCATAGCCTCCATGACCACGATATCGACGATCCTGAGACACCAGGGCTGACGTGTGTCCCTGTGTAGTACCACGTGCTGAGCCAAGTGGAGTAGTAAGACGACAGAGCTTGGCATAGGCTTCCTCTAACGTCAAAAGAGTCGGTGCAGTAATCATCTGATCCCTTGCAGACACAAATGGGGGATCCGAGCCAGCCATAAATATCATTGCAGGCATTCTCTTCCTTTTTTCCATTGTCGTTGGACAATCACAACACGACACACAAGCATTATATTTTTCAAGCACAATTTTCAAGCTCGTGAAATAATCAATCAGAGGTTTCCCATCTTGTCTCATGGTAACCATATTATAGTAAGTAGCAAACAGAGCACTGGAATTCTTCTCATGGCTATAAGTCTCCTTAAGAGACTTCCACATGGTATCGGTGGTTTCATAGTACACAATCTCATTGGCAATACGTGGAGGAACTCTAACCAACAACCACGAGCAAATCATCTTGTTGTCCCTTTTCCAATTTGCGTATTTACCAATTTTGGCTTGAGGTTCCGGTTCTAGAAAGATGTGATCCTTGTCATGGCCACCGACAATCATTAGAAACATGCGTGACCACATCTCATAGTTGGATTCATCCAACTTGGGGACCGAACCAAACGAGGGCAACTGGGTTCCCTCCATTGGATCCTGTAGAGATATATTATTCACTTCCGTACTTTTTTTATATTTTTATTTTCTGTTGGACTCTCTATGTATTTTACCCATAGGCTACTCTTCTATATAAGAGAGCCTAGGGCGAATGGAATAAACAAGTTCTCTTATTTTCCCAACATGGTATCAGAGCGACGGTCCTAGACCGGAGTTCTCGAGCCAAACCCTAACCCTAGCCCCACCTTCAAGCCCTCGCGCCTCCGCCCCCCCCTCTGCGCCTCCGCCTCCGATCTCTGATCCCGCGCCTCTGCCTCCGTCTCTGATCTTGCGCCTTTGTCTCCACGTGCCTGCGCACGGTACGCCTTCGCGTGCCTGCGCACGGTGCGACTGATCTGTGCACGCTCCGTTTGCCCTTGCACGCTCCCTGTGTGCGCGCTGTACCCTTGTGCGCAGTCCCTGTGCGAGTGATCTGTGCGTGCTGTATCCTTGCGCGCGGTGACCCTGCGTGCTGTGCCTATGCGCGTCCCCTGTGCGCGTGATTCATGCGCGCGATCTTGACGTGCCCATCGTGTATTTTCTGCACATGACCTTCCAAAGGTCTTGACTCCCGTGCACGCAAAACCCTAAGTCAAGCTCGCGCTTCTCCAAAGTAATGGGTTTGGTTGCTTGAGTCTACACATGCAACTAAACCCGTTAATGTCCGTGTAGACGATAATATCTCCAGTTTACTACCCCAATCTTCCGTTATCACTATGTCGGAAAGCAAGGCAAATATCCCATCTATAGGCGCCTTCAGAGGTCCAACGCCGATTGTGAAGATGGATGATTCAAATTACGAACTGTAGGCGATGCAGTTCAGGAGTATGATGAAGTCAACCAGTAAGAAACACATTCTTACTGAAGAAGAGCCTGCTGAGAAGACTGGGGTCAATGCCTCATGGGAGGTAGATGATGCATATGCCAAGGTTTGGCTATCTGGAAACCTGGTAGTTGAGATTGCCTATGATATTCTTCATCAGCCCACTGCCAAAGCAATGTGGGATATTCTGGATGCTACATATTCTCAGGCAAAGAATGAGACGAAGATTCTGCAACTCCAGCATGACATATTTACAATCAAGCGGAATGGACGGCCTCTGCCCTCGTTGTACACATCTCTGCGAGGGATGTTTGAGAAGCTTTATACCTTCATGCCTCTGACAACCACTCCAGAGCAACAGAAGACCTACCGGAATGCCACTATGGTAGGTGTTTTTCTCGCTGCCCTTGATCGAGAGTATGAGGCAACACGTTCTCAGATCCTGGCGGACTCTACTATTCCTCCTATGGAGGAGGCATTTCATAGGCTGAGTCGCATCATCGTTCCCTCATCTGTTATAAATTCAGCAGCCTCAGCCATGGCAACAAATCGAGGTCGAGGACATCATCATCAGTTCCGTGGCCGTGGACCTAGCGGTAGAGGAGGACGCACTCGGCCTTCATGTACCTTTTCCCATCGTTCTGGACATACCGAGGACACATGCTATTCTAAGCATGGTTTTCCAGCTTCTGCACGAGTCGCTGAACAGATCGAGCCCCCAGCTGCGTCATCTATGGATCAACGCTTTGATGATCTTGTAGCCCGTCTGAGGGGCATCATTCCTCCATCTGGTCCTCTAACATCAGCATCTACTTCTGAGAGTCATGCCGACGTTGCCGCATCTGCATCTGCTTCCACCAGTACATCAGGTAGCACCTATGCATTCACTAGCAGTAGTGGATTAGATACTTTATATTGGATTATGGGCTCTGGTGCCACACATCATCTGTGCGGTGATCAAGGTCTACTCACAAGATACAGACAGGTTTCTCCAGGCCGTACATTGGTTATTTCTAATGGGACACATTCCCCGATTACTGGTCAGGGGGAGATTAGATTGACACCATCCATGCATCTCAAGAACGTGTTACATGCACCTGATTTTTCCATGAATTTGTTGTCCATTAGCCAACTTACAAATGATTTACATTGTCGAGCAATTTTTGATCCATTCTCTCTTATTTTTCAAGACATCCGTACGGGCAACGTGATTGGGAGTGGCTATGAGCAAGGTGGCCTCTATCGCCTTAGTCAGACTTTTTTTGCTGGAACCTCATCTCTACCTGCTGGAACCTCCCCATTACTGTGGCACCTGTGCTTTGGACACCTTCCGCTTCAGAAGCTTCGTCATGTGTTACCCAAGGTTTCACCTCACACATCCATTCAATGCGAGGCTTGTCAGTTGGGAAAACATCACAGGTCTACGTTTCCCAGTCATCAGTGTCGGAGTAGTACCTCCAAGTTGGGTTCTTTCATGTCGATATTTGGGGTCCTAGTCGTGTTCCTGATCATCAGGGACACATGTTTTATATAGTTATTGTAGATGATTTCTCTCGTGTGTCATGGGTATTTTTGTTAAAGAATAAATCTGAAGCGGGGAATATTATCATCAATTTCATTAATGAAGTTCGTAATATTTTTTCTGTATCTATTAAAATTGTGAGAAGTGATAATGCACCAGAACTCTGTACTCATACCTTATCTAGTTATTTTTCATCTCAAGGGATTATCCGCTAAACATCCTGTGCCTATACTTCCCAATAAAATGGGGTTGCTGAAAGGAAACACCGTCACTTACTTGATATCACCAGGTCAGTTCTCATACAGAGTAATGCTCCTCACTCTTTTTGGGGGGATGCTGTTCTTACGGCGTGCTATCTTATTAATCGAATGCCGTCATCCGTCTTAGGTAAGAAGATTCCATTCTCTCTTATTTTCCCTGACAAAGAATTGTTCTCTCTTACTCCTCGCGTGTTTGGCTCGGTCGCCTTCGTTCACCAGTTGTCTCTCGGGACTGACAAGCTCTCTCCTAGGCCTGTCAAGTGTGTCTTTGTCGGGTGCTCCAGAACGTTGAAGGGGTACAGGTGTTATGATCCATTGCGAAGGCGGTATTTAATCAGTGCAGATGTTACCTTTTTCGAATCTATTATGTACTTCTCGTCTACTGGTGATCAGCTAGATCCCTCTGACACTACTAGGGATGAGCATGGGCCAGGTTGGGCCGGGCCCTGAAGGGCCCGGGCCCAAGCCCAAGCCCACTTAAAAATTCGGGCCCTCGGTTGGGCCTCGGCCTGCAAAATTTTTTTTGGTTCGGCCCAAGCCCAGGCCCGACCTAATTCCTATGGGTCGGGCTTGGGCCTGACCGACCCATCTTAACCCATTATATATTATTAACTTTGAGTTTGTGTTTAAAGTCAATCTCAATTCAAGTTAGACGAGATAAATTTTTTTAAAACATATGCCATAATACTTGTGAAACAACTAAAACTGAATTCTACCAGAGATGATTTCTCATTTTATACAAGTCCACTTAATGTTATATACCATAAATGTCTCTCATTACAGAAATTGAAAGAGTGAACCAATAACAACATGTGCACCATGCACTACATGTTAAAAAAATGGGCATAATGCTCGTATTGGGTAAAGGTTCAATAATAGAAAATATTCTAATGGGAAAAATAAACATTACAAAATTCAAGAATAACCAACAGAATCTAAGACATAGACTAATTAAGAAAAAATAATTCTGAAATGAAATACAATGATCATCAACTCATATGTCCCACACTTGACTTTCTTTATTTATAAACATTGTAGAAAGATAGGATACATGAACAGAGTGTGCATGACAAGTGAGAGTTTCCATATGTGTAGGATATGGGAAGGGTTCGGGCCCTCTTCGAGTCGGGCCTGTGGGCCGGGTCGAGCTGAGCCAAGCTAAGCCCGAGCCCGACCCAAAAAATTTTTGGGCCTAAAAATTAGGCCCAAGCCCGACCCAATGTTCATTTGGGCTTGGGTCGGGCCGGGCTTTTTGGGTTGGGCTTCGGCCGGCCCAGCCCCATGCTCATCCCTAGACACTACTGATGCTATATACATGCCACCACCACCACCACCACCACTATCTCCATCAAAACCGTTACGACCTCCTGTCACGGTGCCTGTCTCACCACTACCATTCCACTATACCCGTAGGCATACTTCTACTCATGGTCACCACTCGTTATCCGGCTCGCCTGAGATACGTTCTGAAAATATTACTAATGATGGATCTGATGATTTTCATGAGCAGGAGGGTTTACAGAGGCATGCGGAAGAGACAGATGATTTACATGTACCTATTACTCTACGAAAGCAGAAGCGGAACTGTGCGTCATATCCTATAGCATCTTCAGTGTCATTTAACCATCTCACTGGCGAATTCAGGAACTTTGCTATTGCATTATCAGCAGTGGATATTCCACGGAATTATCAAGATGCACTGAAAGATAGTCGATGGCGCTTGGCCATGGAAGAAGAAATGACTGCTCTTCAGTCAAGAGGCACATGGAGTCTTGTTCCCTCACCTCTTGATGTATCTCCAGTTAGCTGCAAGTGGGTCTTCACAGTTAAGCAGAAGGCAGATGGCAGTATTGACAGATACAAGGCTCGCCTTGTTGCTCGTGGCTTCACACAGACATATGGGGTGGATTATCTGGATACATTCTCACTGGTTGCTCGTCATTCCACTCTGCGGATCCTCCTTTCTATTGCAGTTACTCGTGATTGGCCGCTCTACCTGTTAGATGTGAAGAATGCATTCCTATATGGTGACTTACAGGAGGAAGTCTACATGCAACAACCACCTGGTTTTGCTGTTGAGGGGGGGTGTCCTACAGTGTGCAGACTTCATAAGGCTATCTATGGCCTTAAGCAGAGCCCCAGAGCTTGGTTCCAGAAGCTCTCAGACCTGTTTGAGAAACAGGGGTACAAACATTCTAATGTTGATCATTCCCTGTTGGTGCAGAAGGTACATAGAGGTATTATTATGGTATATGTAGACGATATTCTGATTACAGGTGATGATGAACATGGAAAATGCTGGGAAGTGAATTCGTCACAAAGGACCTTGGGGTTCTTAGATATTTTCTGGGACTAGAGTTTGCCAGAAATTCTCATGGGTTGGTAATGACTCAGAGGAAATATGTCACTGACCTATTGACTGAAACATGAATGCTTGGTTTCCCTCCTGCCACTACATATATGGATCCCAGTATGAAATTATATTATGATGATACTGATGAGGTGGACAAGAGAAGATACAGAGAACTGGTGGGCAAACTTCTCTATGTTACTATTACCATGCCTGATATCTCCTTTGCTGTGAGTCGAATGAGCCAGTTTATGGAGCAACCACGTCAGGTACACATGGATGCTATACATATGATACTCAAGTATCTTAAGTCATCTCCAGGTGCGGGTCTGCTGTTTAAGAAAGGCAAGGAGGTTACTATATCAGCTTGTGCAGATGCAGATTATGCAGGATGCCGCAAGGATAGAAAGTCTACCACTGGGTTCGCTGTGCATGTTGGAGATTCTCTAGTCTCATGGAGAAGCAAGAAGCAAACAGTTGTGGCAGGGTCCAGTGCTGAGTCTGAATATAGGGTTATGGCTTATATCAATACAGAAATGATGTGGATAAAGGCTGTGCTTGCAGATCTATATATAGAAGTCCCGTTTCCTATGGCTCTGGAATGTGACAATCAGGCAGCTCTATTCATCGCAAATAATCCAACGTTTCATGAACGGACCAAGCATATTGAGGTTGATTGTCACTTCATACATGACATGATTCAGAAGGGGTTTATTGTTACATCCCATGTTAGCTCAGAGGATTAAACTGCAGACATTTTCACCATGGCCTCAAATTTCAGCGAAATTCGGTCGAATTTCCGTCGAATATTGATATCCAGTCGAAATCGAAATTCAACCGAAATGACCGAAATATGGGGGTCCTAGTACAAAAAATGACCGAAATGATTGAAATTTCGGTCGAAATTCCACCGAAATTCCATCGAAATTCCACCGAAATTCCATCGAAATTCTGTTTTGGTCGATATCGAAATGGTGACCGAAACCGACATTTAGGGCATTGATTTTCACCAAGGCGTTACTTCGAGGGCCGTTCCAGAAGTGTTCGTCCAAGCTGAGCATGATTGATATCTATGCTCCACCTTGAGGGGGAGTGTAGAGATATATTATTCACTTCTGTACTTTTCTTATATTTTTATTTTCTGTTGGACTTTCTATGTATTTTACCCATAGGCTACTCTCCTATATAAGAGAGCCTAGGGCGGATGGAATAAACAAGTTCTCTTATTTTCTCAACAGATCCCTATACGAGTTCACCTCAGTTTGATCACTAGCCATTTTTCTAGACACATCGGACATCAAGACAAAATTAGGAGGAAAAAATCACCACGTATCGTCCATCATGCGCAGAAATCAGAGACATCGGAAAAACCTTAACATGAGAATCATAAAAAAATCTAACTTCGTCTGATGCGTGAAAGAAGGTTACCGACGCGAAGAGGAGTCTCCCACGAAGCTGCAGACACCTCGTGCAGGTTGAATGGAGGTCGGAGGTGGCGAGAATCTTCACCGGAATTGCTGGGCGGAACTGGCAGTCCGGCTGGGGTTTCGGCCCAATCTTGTTGGACCGGCGACCGGAGGGGTCACCAGAGGGTGCCCACCGGAGCGGGGGTCGGGGTGACCATGCTGGAGGTGGTGGCCCAACCACAGGAGATAGGAGGCCGACCGGGGAAGGAGCCCTTCCCAGCGGCAACGAGAAAACCTGGGCTGGGGTTTTCAGCCTTGCCTGCCGCGAAACCTTTTTTTTAAAGTGGAACGAGAGAGAGGAGGGGAGGTGGGTTTCTTCTCTGATACCAAGTTGATTTCAGAGAGTGACAAAAGTGAGTTCCTTGGGATGTGAACCCTTAGCCTCTATTTATATATAATAGGTGAGGGGGGAATACAAGGTGCTAACGATGTGGTGCTAAAAGACTACCAAACAGGGTCAACCAAACAGGGAAAAATAAACTATCTATTCTAACATATCTTCTGCCTAGTCAATGAGAACACCTATCTTTCTTTTCTCTAGAATTCATTTACTAATTTTGAAACCTTATCACAAGGTTCCAAATTAATAAAGGTAGAATAAGACCCACTAGGCTTGAAACCAATGAATTCGTTGTTATAATAGGACTTGTCGTCACATTCTTCCATTTATTTTCTCTCATGGATACATTGTATGATTTTCAGATTTATCACCTTTATAGTTGGGCGTTGCCTTCCTGAACATCTTTAAAACATTGATAAGAACATCCGATTCCACTGCTTTCCTAGATTTTATTATTTCCGAAGCTTCTTGCACCCCACTTCTTCTTTTGCAGTTAACTAGCACAATGGCAGCAACCTAGGCTCTTGGATGGTGTCTCAACCCGTCCTTTGCCATGAAAAACTAGGATCTCTGACTTTTCTTTGTGTTTAGATCTTTGTCTACGGTTAAAGGGCACTGGCTTCACTTGGGACGGTGATGGAGATCATGAGCAATGGCTTGCCTCTAGGGGAGGTGATGTAATTATTTCTAAATTGATAGAGCAACCCGAATCGAAGAAAAGGTTAATTTGGAGATTTTTCAAATTAGGGATTTCCATTCCTAATTAGTCATTTTAATCATGGAAGGAAATATCGGCGATATATCGGCGATATATCGCCGATATATCGATATCGACATGGGACCGATATGGGCACCGATATGGCGATTATCCCGATTTCCAGGCATTTTCTTCACAAAGGCTCGTCGACATGGGCGATATTTCGACGATATATCCTCGATATATCATCGAAATATCGTATCGATACATATCGAAACGATATCGATATCGATACGTCCTTCCATGATTTTAATTAGCTTGCTTATTTAATCTAAATAAATTGAGATTGCAATCTCAACTTTTTTGGTAGATAAAATTAGTTAAGAGTTAATTAGAATCAATTAGAGTCAATTAGGATCGAGTCGGATTTTATTTGAATTCGAATTTGATTCGCTTTCTATTTTTGTAATTCTATCTCTCCTATATAAAGAGGTTGGTAGTTTGTTGTAAGGGACAATTCAGATTATATTAATTGAGTTATCTCTCTTTATCTCTCTCTTGTTATTCTCTCTCTCTCTCAATGTGTTCTTCACGATTCTCATCCCAAAACCCCGTGCATCCGACGTGTTATTCTCCTCTCCCGTCCTCTAATCTTTTCCCCACCGATATTTCCACCATCAAAATTTATCATTCACAGTTGGGATTTTTTTGTTTACATCAGGAGGATATGCGTGTGGTGGCGTTGGTAGAAGGAACTGTCTTATCTTCCCCAAGACAACTGGAGTTGCGAATCGAACATTCTGTAGCAGCACTTTGGATTGCCCCTTTGATAGATGATGACTTGGGCAAGATGACAAACTCAGGTGGAGATACAATTGCAGCTTGTGGGAGTAAGTTTGCTTTGATCCGGCCTTACCTGTATGCTCTTTTGAAGGGCTCCTCCAATATGTCATCTTTCTCTAGTGGAACCAATGTGGTGGCTAAGATCCTCGATTCTGGTCTCCATACGCCTACTAGTTCAACATTTTTGTCCCCTTTGGCTAGGGACATGGGGGTTGTGGCAGGGGCTTGTTATAGTGGCTCCCATGGTCGCCTTACGGTTTTGGCAGCTAGGAAATTGTATGTGGTGATTGGTAAGCTGCTCATCGCACAACGATTTGCTTTTTTTGTAAGCGATGTAGGATGGATGCCCTCCTATTGTAAAAGTTGGCAACTAAATTGTCTAGTCGGTCTGACTAGTCGAGTCGGTAGGGTGGTCGACTGACTATTGACTAATCAATCAATAGTCGGTCAACTGACTACTCGTCCTGATTGGGCCGACTAGTCGGTCGATTTTTGCATAGAGATTCTGTATTTTTTATTTATTTTTGCTTTTTTAAAAGCATACTTATTCTTGTATACTTAATATCTTATTTAACTACAATTACTTCTTTTTCATTATGATAATATAGAAAATGTACAACTCAGTGTAAATACGTAATAATATATGTATAAAAAATGGTTATATATATATAAAATAATTTAAAACTTCAAAACTGACTAATGGCCATCTAAATCCGATCAGTCACTCGACTACCAATTTAATCCTTAGTCAATGACCTGAGCAATTGAGCGCTGACTACCGACTTCTGCAACCTTGGGATGCCTTGAGATGGGAAACTCGTTTATCAGAAGAGGGTTCTAGTGAGGAGCCTAGCCTGGCATGTTCGTCCATGTTGGATGGTGGTTCTATACTTCCTGCCAATGTGTAGCTCGAAGTTGCTCCTGAAGTTGTTCAGGTGGGGTAGTGAACATCCTGAAGGTGGTGACAAAAGGTCAGCTTGGCTCTTTGTCTTTCAGGCATCATATGGCCCTGTGTATGGGTGTCTAGGTGGCATGGCTGGCCCACTCAACTTCACCGTGGGACATGATGAAGGGGCAGGCAAGATGCATTGGCTACTCTGGCTGGTGTAGTTGTACGTTATCTCAAGCGAGACCTTAAATGTCGCATTTCGATTTTTTTCGGTAAGCCTGAAAAGAGAAATTCGATGGAATTTAGGTGAAGTGGTCGGAAATTAGGGAAATTACTTGAAAGTTTATTTTTTTCCTAAAATTAAGATTTTCAATATTCTTTAACTCAATAAATGAGGTAAAAATACACGGTTTTTTGTTAATAGTAAGATATTAAATAGTAGTTTCATCATAATCATTACATATGATGATATGTAGAGCAACGAGTTGCCTAGAGTCAGAAGTATGTTAAAACGGAAGCGAAAGCCATGATAATCACTTCTTCAATAAGAATGAGGAGTAACTACTAATCAAAACACACACACATGATAAAATAAAGAAAGAACTAAAAAATATAAAGCTCTTCCGCTAAATTTGAATTTAACTATTAAATTTTGTGTCTAACTGATTTGGTTTGGATTTAGATCTAAAATTTAGAAACTAACTAAAGAAACTTCTTCAAACAATGTAAAACATCTAACAAATCAACACATCAGCGAATAATAAAGTGAAATTCATTAATATATTGCAAATTTTGATGAAAGCGAATTGTGAATTCCTTTATTTTTGTTGTTTCGCCGAAACGATATGCAATTTCAATGAAATATCACTGACATTTCGCTGATATTTAGTTGAAATCTTGGAAAAAGAAATAAGTTAGCGTTTCGATTTCGGTGACCTAAAGAAATGGAAACTTTGGAGAAATTTGGTGGATTTTTTTTGAAATTTCAGGCCATTATTCCAAACACGTTTGCGGTGAATGCTGCAAAGCGTGCTTTGATTTTGTGTAGTTCCTATTCCCTGTAGAAAATGTTGGCTACTCGCATACGTGGCCTTGTATTTGTATAGAAGTTTTTGGGTGCTCATCCTTTGGGTGATCACACGTTTTCCTTCAAAAAAATCATTCTTTTACATTCACTTTATATCTTCACGAGCCACTAGTATGCTTTTATCTGCATCTGGTTATGCCTAACTTGGGAAGGTTCTTGCTTCTTCTTCTTCTCTCTCTCTCTCAGACTTAGTTAGCTTGGTGTTTACTCTTTCACCTTTCTTTGAATTTAGTTCTGCTCTCAAGCTTTCAACTTTGCTTTTACACTGCCTCGATTGTGTTGTTTCCTTCTTGGACTTTGTTAAGTTTTCGTCTGTTCTATACAGGGAGAAAGTTTTGAAAATCTTGCTTTTTGTGCTGAGTTTTGTACTTCTTAACACCACAACCAATCTTTTTTTCTCAGTGAATTTCCATGAGATACATCTGAAACACTTTGGACAGCTTTTCTATCCCTATTTGTCACTGACTTCATCACTTGTCCACGTTTTCAACAAGATTGCAATTTACTTTCTGGCGTACATTCATTTGTTTGCGACATTATGTCTAGGCTCACTAGTTATGTGCATTTAGTTTTTAGTTTGCTCTTGTATTCGCTTCTACTCATTTGGAGGAGGTTTTCACAATACTGGACTATTGATGCATTTCATGTCCGACATTCTCAAGTACTATCTCATGTAGTAACTGCAAATTTGTGAGAAGTTCTGCAATCTCTTTCTTTTTAATAGTTAATCATCTTCACCAAAGGTACAAGAAAAACTAGTTCAGAAATGACCTGCCTTTATAATTTGACATGTTTTTCGTCAAAAGGCAGTTCCGCATTCTGGGAACAGACCTTGACCTGTGCTGGGGATACTTGTGCTTTTGTTTCTGTAATTACTGAATCCTGCAGGCATTACTAAATGAGCATGCTTTACCGAAGTTTGAGTGTGACCTAATGTAAGAACCTGTTTCCGCAGAGATCTTTATTGGAGATGAAGGAGGCAATTGAAAAGCACAGGAAATCACTGAAGAAACGTCAGTCTGGTAATTTTATCAAATTAAAAATACGTCGCTCCAAGGAGCGTCCTTTGGCTTTGTCGTCTCTTAGCTTATATTTTTCACTTTTATCTTGGAGTTCGGATTCTCTTATATTTCTCGATAACGGAATGTGTCATCTTATTTTCCGGGTATAGTGTTACATAAAAAGAAAATGGATTGATCATTTCTTCCATCCTTTTTTGTCTGTTTATGCAGCTAAAATCAAGTAGTAATTGTTTAATTCAGTTTCCATCCTTGATTGTCTTATATTTTTGTTACACCCGTCACTCCCTCCATTTATTAGAAAGAATGAATCTTTCTTTTAAAGATAGGTTTAATTTTTGAAGTGTGGTCGATATTATGTGGATCAGATAATCATTTTCATTGATTTCTAAAGATATGTACATGAAATCTCGTAGGTGGTGTGTAAGCACTTGGCCTTTACATCTAAAAGTTGCCAACATGATCTTGAAACCAGAAAATTTTAAAATTTGGGTATGATTAACATCTCTTTGAAATAGAAAGTATATCATTAGCTATTGTTAGAAAATAGAGAATGCGAAAGCGAATGATAAACATAGCATAGAAATAGAGAAAGATAAACTTGAAGAGCACAAGATTTTTACATGGAACCTTACTCCCTAAAGAGCGGGATGAAACCACGGGAGAAGCCCTCAAAAGGGCATGTGCTTCATTGCTTTTTCTCAATGGTTACAGGAGGTTTGGGGCTCCTTATATAGCCTTCACAGATCCTCCAAGTCCCACCACTGGTAGATGTGGGTCTAAATACGTGGACAAGGTAAATGGATCTCTTTAGGATCCATTTACCCTCCTACTACTCTTATGGCACACAACCAAATACTCCAACACTCCCCCTCACGCTGGAGCATGCAATGCTCAGCTTGGACAAACAGAAAGAAACTCAACTCACGCTACAGGACACTATGGACAATATCAACTCAACACACACAACTGTCGGTTGCTGTCGAGGACGTTGCTTCTCATGCTGTTCAGGTGAGGAGGACGAACGGGCTGGAGTGTGAGTCTGTTAAATCTCTTCATCGGAGAGCATGTGCTCTGAACTGCACCTGTCATAGTCACTGCAACTGGAAATGAGTCTCCTCCTCGGAGAACTCTGGCCCGCTACAACATGTTGACAACTGCTCAATCTTTGAAAAACGGCTGAACTGAAAAAGGCCGTGGAAGTACAATCTTCGTCGGAGTCCACGGTCGTTGGAGAATGGAGTATGAAAAAGTTTCATCGTCCGAGAAATGGGTCTCTCCCATCTGGCACAAAGAATGGCACAGTACTCTGGAGTACCTATGATACCACATGAAAACCCTTGCCCACATGGCATAGGGAATGGTCCTCTACTCTGGAGTCCCTAAGGCTCGCATGAAAATTCTGGCCGACAAAACAAGAAAAGTCTGAAACTGACTCGGAATCTGATGTCGAGTCTGACAAAATCTCTATAGAGTTTGGAAATCGGCTGGTCTGGAGAATATATGAATCTAACTTTTGAATCTAGAACAAGACCTGTGACTTCATAATACCCCCCTTTCTCCCATACCCGCCGGAAAACAAACATCGACAAAGTTGGGAGAAGACAATAACATGGGGAAAACAACATGAACATTTATAAAAATTTCTTGCGGCTTTTCCATTTTTTATAAGCCGTCGCATATTTCTTTTTCTTCTTCTTTTTTTAGGCGTTTCAACCTTTTTTTGATGGCTTTCCACCATCATTTTTTAAAAAATTATTTTTCTTTTTTTCTGCTTACTCCTTTTTTTGTACACAACACCCTCTTTTTTTCTTAACAAATAACTCTTGGCCATGGCCTCAAATTTCACCGAAATTCGGTTGAATTTCTGTCGAATATCGATATCCAGTCGAAATCGAAATTCGACCGAAATGGCCGAAATATGGGGGTCTTAGTACAAAAAATGACTGAAATGACCGAAATTCCGGTCGAAATTCCACCGAAATTCTATTTTGGTCGATACCGAAATGGTGACCGAAACCGACATTTAGGGCCTTGCTCTTGGCCCAACAGTGGGGCCAAAATACAACTGTACTCCTCACAGGATTTTTTTAAACGTGCACTGCACAAATTGAGCCTTAAAAATGAAATACAGGAGTCCCCTTTGGGTCTTATTTAGGGTTCCCCGATGGGAACCCCTTTCGTCTAGCATCGCTCCGATGGGGCTCGTCCATCGCCGTTGCATTTTTGAGAGGTTGCCGCAACCAGGGGATGCTCAGAGGGTTGACCGGGGAAGAAAGGTGTCGGCAGGACGGCACCAGCGAGATCGCCACTTGCGGCGTGGAGTAGGAACAACCGCCAGGTTTTGTCGCTTGGAAGGGGGTCCCACGCATCGCCGGGATGCTCTGATAGCATAGGGCTTCAACTTTGCCGGGAGAAATGGGGGGTCTGACGCTTGGATGCGCGTGGGGAGCCTGCACCTGCACGGAGGCATGCAGAGGCAATGGGTTTTCTCACCCTGAGGTATTGTGTGGAGGTGCGCTAGATTGCAGGATGGGATGCCTTTAGGTGCTGCGGCTAGATTAGAGTGTCGCCTTGGGGAGTTGAGTCTGAAACTCCCATGCCGTCCACGCCAAGAATTTGCTTTGAGGAAGGATCGCCTCCAATGGATCTGGTGCCGCTTGATTGGATATGGAGGAGGGCGTACGAGGCTGCGTGAGGAGGTCGATGGGGCTATGCCGTCCGGAGAAGCGGCTCTTGTCGATTGAAGAAGATGACGACATCGTGGAACCCCCGGTGGAACAAGAGACCGCTGCGACAAGGGTGTGCCCGCGCCGATAAGTAGGGGCCTCACGTGAGGCGTTAGAGGCTGCCAAGCAGTAGAGGATGCCACCAATAAGGAGATGCGGCGCTAGATCTGCACCGCCATCTACTGGAGAGTTCCGCCTGGCGAGGGTTTTGGGATGCAGCTAGGGCTCCTGCGCGAGGGAATCACTGACTAGATAGGGAGCTTCCTGATGTGGAGCTTCGTGCGGAGATAGAACGCGAAACCTGAAAAAGGGCTGGAAGGAACCGTCTGGAGGTGCCGCCTGAGATCTGGAGCCTTCGAGAACTAGGATTTCTGGAAACCTTATAAACTGGACCTCAACATAAATATGCTTGCAAATATTTATGAATAATATATGGAACTGATACACAATCTTCAGAATATAGTTATCTTTAAAAATGAACAATCGATCTCGGATATAAAGAATATGAAACGTCGAGAATCGAACCCGCTCTGATACCATGTTAGAAGATAGAGAATGCACATAGAAATAGAGAAAGATAAACTTGAAGAACCCAAGATTTTTACATGGAACCCTACTCCCTAAGGAGCATGATGAAACCACGAGAGAAACCCTCAAAAGGGCATATGCTTCATTGCTCTTTCTCAATGGTTACTGGAGGTTTGGGGCTCCTTATATAGCCTTCACAAAGCCTCTGAATCCCACCACTGGTAAATGTGGGACTAAACATGTGGATGAGGTAAATGGATCTCTTCAGGATCCATTTACCCTCCTACTACTCTTATGGCACACAACCAAATACTCCAACAGCTATGACATAAGGCCTTGAAGCAAAGAGAAAAATATATAAAAAGGGTTAAGTCCAAATAGTCTTCGAGACACTCCATGCCTTCTAAAGCGAGGTTGTAGATCTTGTCCTCATGGCAACTCTTATTTCCCGCTGCACGGAAATCCTCGAGATCGAACTCCTTCATAATCTGATCTGCATGGTTATGATCTTTTCTACCCAATCTCTTATCGAAATCTAACATTTCCTCTTTGATCTATCCATTGTGGATTCCTCGCTAATCTTTCTTGCGTTCTAGCTATCATACGTCGCTCCATGGTTGCAGAAATCGATAGTCGGTACTCGGTCGGTGGGGCCACTGGCTAATGATTAATTGGCAGTCAGGCGATTAATCGTATTATGTCAGCCACTAGTTGGTTTAGATTTTTTTAATTATTTAAAATATATAAATAATTTTCGTACATGTATTCTTATGTATTTGCATATATTTGTATATTTTCTATACTATCATGATGAAATAAAAGAAGTAATTGACTTTAATTATAACACTAAGCATATTGTACTAAGTTTGCTTTTAAAAAAGTAAAAAAATATTAAGCTCGATGTAAAAGTTGATCGAGTGGTTGGTCGACTAGGTTGACTAGTCGACCCGATTTGTCGGGTTGACCGAATAATGGCCGAATAATCAGTCTCTAGTACTCCAAAGTGTAATCAAACCTGAATGATCATATGAACTCGATATATGATCTCCTCTTCGTTTGCCAACCTCACCATTCCCCCATCCCAATCTTCCGTTACAACATGCCATTTATCTGCCAACTTCATATCTTCAATTAACAAGTTGTCCATGAATATGTGCCAAACTACTTCTGATTGCATCATTACATTTTTTTCTGTTGTAGGACCCCAACTTCAGAACTAGGGCCTTCATTCTTCAACTTTTTCTCAACTAACTTATCCAATCTTTATTTGTTATTCTCTACTTCACCTATCTTCCTTGCTAGTTTTGTATTACTTGAAGGCATGGAAGGCCGTATCCCGATATATCGGCGATATATCGACGATATATCTGTATCGACAAGTCACCGATATATCGCCGATATGTCCGATATCGGGTATCGACACGCAAAAAAGGCGAGCTGAATCCCGATGTCGGCGATATGGTGTCGATATATCGGCGATATATCGGTATCGACATGGTACCGATATCGATACCTATATCGATATGTCCTTCCATGCTCGAAGGTCTGCCCAATGACACAACAACAATGACAAAGCCTTTTCCCACATATTGTAGGGTCTGCTACATAGATTCTTTGCTTCCATTTAGATCTATCTTGGGTCATTCTCGAGCTTAGATCCAAAAAACTAGGATCCCTTCGGATAATCTTATTCTAACACTTCTTGAGCCTTCCACATCCTCTCTTTGCCGGCTCAACATCCCATTACTAGCATCTCCTAACTTGTGCATCGGGCTATCTCCTTTGCAAATGGCCAAACCACCTTAAACAGTTTTCTCGCATCTTATCCTCGGTCGGAGCCATACCCACTCCATTCTTATTGGATCATTCCGAATCCGATCTTTACGTGTATGTCCACACATCAACCTTAATATTTTCATTTCTGCAACTGCCATTCTCTGCACATATCTAAGGTTCACAAGCCAATATTCAGATCCACAGAGCATAATAGGTCTCATAGTTGCTTTGTAAAATTTTTCTTTGATTTTCATAGGTATTTTTTATCACATAGAACAATAGAGGCTCCTCTGCACTTATCCAACTTGCCTTTATTATATGAGTAATATCTCCATCGATTTCTCCATCATGTTGCAAAATAGATCTTAAGTATCTAAAAGAATCTTTCTTATGAACGTTATCATCACCAATCTTCACATGGATTCCTTCACCATTGCTTTCATCAAAAGTGCACTCCATATATTTAATCTTAACCTTATGTATAGGAAATCCTTTAGTTTCTAATGGATGTCTCCAAACCTCAACCTTCTTATTTACTCCATTTCTAGTCTCATCGATCAACACAATATCATAATCGAATATAACATATACCAAGGAATCTCATCCTGAATGTGACTTTTCAAATCATCCATAATCAAGGTAAAAAGGAATGGACTCAAAGCTGAACCTTGATGCAAATCAATGCTAATGTCAAACTAGTCAGTCTTTCTAGACTGTATCCTTACACAAGATGAAACCCTATCATACTCTTTATGAGTTTAATGTATATGACATGTACTCGTCTCTTCTCCAAAACTCTCCACAATATCTCCCGTGGGACAGAATCATAAATCTTCTCCAAATCAATAAAAATCACATGGAGGTTCTTCCTTTTAACTGTATAAATCTCCATTGTTCTACGCAACAAGTGGATGTCTTCAATACTGGAGTGACCTAGAATGAATCCGAATTAGTTTCTTTACTTTGGAAACTTGCGTCAACCTTCTTTCGATAACACGTTCTCAATATTTCGTAGTATGACTCATCAACTTGATGCCTCTATAATTCGAGAAATTTTGAATGCCTCATTTGTTCTTATAAAGAGGCTCCACGATTCTTCTCCTACAATCTTCAAGCATTTTCTTTCTTCGTCAAATAATGTTGAGTAAATTTGTAAGCCAAGTTAAACCACACTCACCTAAAACTCTCCGTACTTCTATAGGAATATCATTATACCGCACCTTTCCGAGGTTTCATAACCATCAAAGCCTCTTCTACTATTCTCCCATAGTGATCTCTTTATTTCCTTCTCCAATAAAAAGCTTATGGAAATATTACTTCTATCTATTCTCCATATCCTTATGAGTAACAAGCACATGTCCTTCCTCACCCTTAATGCATCTCACATGAGAAATGACATTGGTCTTTCTTTCTCTTGCTTTTGCCGATCTGAATATATTCTTCTGGACCTCTTTAGAGTCGAGATTTTTGTACAAAACTTCATAAGCTTTTGACTTAGCTTTGCTTGCAGTCTTCTTTGCTTCCTTCTTCGCTATTTTGTAGTTTGTCAGTTTTCTCCATTCTATCCTTAGACATGGCCTTAAAGCATGCTTTTTTAATTTTAAGCTTCTCTTGCACCCCTCTACTCCCCCACCAAGCCTCCTTTTGGCATGGAACTCCTCCCTTTGACTTGCCAAGCGTCTCTTTTGCTACCCTTTGGATTTAAGATGTCACCACCTCCCATATCTCGTTTGCACTTCCGTTACAATCCAAGACAAGTCTTCTAAACCTTCTCCCTGAAGCTTGATTTCTTCAACTGAAGATTTCACCATCTAATTCTACTGATCTTGAAAACCCTTCTTTTCTTTACCAATACTTCTATTTGCATATCCATGACTAACAAGCGATGTTGAGCTGTCAAACTCTCGTGGAATTACTTTGCAGTCTTTGCAACACAATCGATCTCTTCTCCTCAATGCAAAGTAATCTATCTGTGTTCTAGTCAGGCCACTCTTATAAGTAATTTATTGGCCAATGACACAACAAATAGAAAAAAACTTCGGGTTCTTCTCATTAAGCATTTGTTGTTTGAATGCTTGAGCTCTATTCCAAATCATCACATGAGGAATTCAGGACTGATGGAGATCGATCTCCACATAAATTCTTAAATAACTTGGTCTAGTGAAGTCCATGATCTCTTTATCAACACAAATGAACTTCCCAAGAGCCTAAGCCGTTGTTTTTATGACACATGGGCAGTTGACTTTACAACACCTTTATTGTCTAGATGAATATTGAGACCTGGTAATGCAATCCGAGTAGGAATCTACATTGTTGTCAAACTAGGTCTGAAATAAAGTGACCATTAAATGATAGTGGCCTTGCAAAAACTCGAATTTCATCAAAGCGTAGGGCTTAAGAAAATCCATTTCCACAACATATCTTACCAAAATGTTTTTTTATTTAGTCTTCTCAGAAAAAAATCTCCTTGATGCCCCATTTTCCTTTTCAAAATGATCTTGAGCCCTGATAAGTCAGCTCTCGAGGACCAGAAATGGACAATTATTTTTGTTTTTGCTGAGTTTCCACTTCCTCTTCTGACATTTCTACTATATGTTCTGCATCCACCTTATTTGGAGCCCTAACTGAAGAGGATCAACAAATGGATGATGAATATTGATAGGTTTCATTACAGCATGATATGAAATGCTTCTGATCTTGTCAACTTCCAGAGGCACATCTGATTTCGCCTCTTTTGCCTTCATCTTTATATCTCCTTTGTGCCCAGACACCAAGGGCGAGAATTGGCTTCGTTTGTCTTCAATCTCCTTGCAGTCACATCAATATAATAGTTATTTTATTTTGTCTCAGCAACCTCTGTTCTATGTGATGTTAGATTAAACACTTGTTGTAATGTCCCGAGCCTAGACCCTAATTGTATTGAGGAATACTTGCCCCAACAACTTTGTTGGACTTGGACCCAAGTAGACTTGACTACCATAAAAATACTTATGCTCAAGTTGTGAAGTAGTAATTCCTCTCTTCCTTGTAATTTTCTCTCATTTTTTAGCACAAGCAGTGGGACTATGTTTGGGGTGTTTCATTTGTAGTGCAACAATGCTGACCATTTCACTCAAGACTTTTTGAGTCAAATCTTTGAGCACTTGGTGTGCAACTTTTCCCCACCATCTGGTTAAAACTTAAAAAAAATTCTCCCACCAACCATACCTGCACGACTCGATGGCATGGCCTCAAATTTCAGCGAAATTCAGTCGAATTTCTGTCGAATAGCGATATCCAGTCGAAATCGAAATTCGACCGAAACGACCGAAATGACCGAAATATGGGGGTCCTAGTACAAAAAACAACCGAAATGACCGAAATTTCGGTCGAAATTCTACCGAAATTCCATCGAAATTCTATTTCGGTCGATACCGAAATGGTGACCGAAACCGACATTTAGGGCCTTGCTCGATGGCACAAACGCTCGTGCATGTGGTTGCTTACCTAGCGACAAGTGTAATAGATCAAGAAAACTACCTAAGCTCAGAACCTTCTGTAGCTTCAGCTCCACCAAGCTTAACATGGTGTTCGGCTTGATTGACCTGCAACAATGGCGAGCAAAGCCCCCTTGTGCCCAATGATCCAGCCCCTGGTTTATGCACAGAAATCCCTCCGTCTCAAAAGCTCCAACAATTGCAGGAGTCCACACAGTCCAATCTTGAAGGAAACCACGGTCTGCAGCTCCTCTTCTGCACATTGATCTTCACCAAAGCTCCAACAATTTTCTTAGATGTTATCTTCCAAAGCAACCAAAACTTGTTGCCTCCTCCAAAAAGCAGATTCTCCAGATCCTGAAGAACACAAAAGTAAGGAGTTCAATGGAGAGCAGGCAGCAATGAGTTTTCAAATTCACAATCTGATCAGAGATTGGTTTCCTGATGGACCCAGATCGGTCAGAAATGGGCAATGGTGGATACCTTCCGATCACTTTCTCATTTTCCCATGGGGCGGTCGGTGGATTGGGCAGCAGGTGGATTGGATTGGTTAATTTTTTAACTACTTCCCCAAGTCTTTAACAGCTTCCTGATCACATATGTTGGTGTGAGTGATGTTAAAGTAAAGATGTACTGACCCTTCCTTTCAATTTCCTCTGTCCATCTGTTTGTACTATAGGCAAACAAACTGAAGTCATGCAGCTCATTAAATTAAATTAATTTTTAATGCATTTTGTTTGAGTTGTGTTTTATTCGGAAAATGTAGAGAAAGAAGACAGAAATTTCTGGTACCTAAATCCAGACCGAGTCTTTGATTATTCAGACTAAAAGAGATAGCCTCAGAAGCACCACCATTACTTAGGCAAACCAATGAGTATGTAGACTATAGACGTCTCACTCTTCCTTGGGGCTTTCACTTGGCAAAACCCTTCCCTCAGTTGAAAGCCCGCCTTTTGCCTCTTTATTCTCATCCATGATGAATAGGAAAATTAGCCCTCTTCGTTACTGTCTCTTTATTCCCATCCATGATGAATAGAAAAATTAGCTCTCGTCAGAAGAAGGCCCACGTCTAACCTCGAAAATAGACCCTCACTAGAAGAAAGCCCACCTCTAACCTCGAAAATAGATCCTCATAAGGAGAAAATATTTCTAATTTGTGTGCATTTTTAAATAGGGATATTTACACCCATAACCCTGAGTAATTTCGTAATTACCCCAGAAACCCTCGATAATGACGAATTACACCCAAGACCCCGAATAGCCGCTCCGTTTTACCCTCATAACCTTCCGTTATTTTAGTTCATTAACTCAACCAGATGGTTGAGTTAATCTAATCCAATACACGATCTAACGGTTGTTAAATAGAAAAAGGGAGAAGGGAGAAGGTGGGTTTCTTCGTGGAGCTTGCAGTAGGCAGTGGGTCTTACATGGAGGGCGACAGGAAGCGACGGAGGAGCGCACAGGAAGGAGATCCGACATGAGGCGGGCTTATGGACAGGGGGATCGGGGGACTGCAGACGGATTCGCAAGCGGAGGCGCGCTGGACCTGCATGCGGTTTCCCGAGAAGAGGGTGGGGCGCGACATGGGGGTAGGGGGAGCATGATGGAGGCGGTGGGGTGGCACGATGCGGTGGAAGTGCGCAGGGGGGGTCACGATGCTGGCGGAGGTGCGGAGGAGAGCATGATGCGGGCGGAGGCGTGCAGGGGTGGGGGGCAGGATGCACGTGGAGGCGGGGGTGGGGTGGGGGGGAGGTCATGATGCAGGCGGAGGTGTGGGGTGGGGTGGGGAGCACGTTGTAGGCGGAGGCGTGAGGGGGGGGGGCGCACGACCTGGACCTGCAGGCGGAGCCTGGGGTAGGGGGGCGACAGCACAACCCGGAACTGCAGGCAGAGGAGGGGGAGCTTACAGGCGGAGGCACGTGGGGGTGGGGGGCCCGACCTGGGGCTTGCAGGGGGGTGGCGGGGGATGCGGTAGGGAGGAGAGAGGAGCTGGGGGAGGAGAGAAGAGTTGGTTACTGCTTGGAGGACGAAGGGAGCAAGGAGGAGGAAGGGGATAATGATCTAACTTGTAAATAGTTGAAAGTTAAAGGGTATAAAATATAAAATAATTGACGGATACCGTTATAATTAACGGAAAATTGGATGGAAGCTAACACTGGGTTATGGCTGTAAGAGTTAACCATTACTCAAGGTCTTGTATGTAATTCGTTATTATCGAGGGTTTCTGGGGTAATTACGAAATTACTCAGTGTTATGGGTGTAAATATCCCTTTTAAATAATGAAGGTTAATCAAATACGCTTTGTAACACACACCTACAATGCCTCTGTTTTCTTTTCAGAAAGGTGGCTCCTCACGCGAGCGAGTGACAACAAGTTAGTATGCTTTTCAAGTCGCTCTCAGGAAGGTCTATCCTAAGCTTAGTAATCCTAGAAGCAGCCTGACCTCCTCTAATCGCGTGGTTCGACTCGGAGGAAGAATCAGGCCAGTGGACACTGGCACATACCACTCTTCATAGTCCTCGTGGTTGCATCTCGAAGAATATTGAAGTACCTAATCATATCTCAGAAAGTGTCCAGTAAGGTTTATATAGTTGTTTCACTCATATGTGGCAGTTGGACCATTCGTGAGGAGACAGAGCAAAATAGAGAGAAAGCTTGATTAAATATATATTTGATGCACTGGTTTACTTAAAAAGTGAAAGTCGAGGACCGGGCAAATAAGTCATTAGTATGCAAGGAGCATGTGGACTATATATATTAGAAGATCGTCCTACATTGTCTTGAGTACTTGTGAAGGTGAATACATCTACTGGCATGTGATGTTTGGACATATAATCGAATCCTTATAAAGGGTAGAGCCATGTGCTCTTATTTTACAGCAGTAGGGTTGGTTGCTTCGTCATCCTCCAACGAATTTTGGGTAGGAGTCAAGCAGGACCCAAGGCTTTTACATGTTTAGGATTTGCGGAACACCCGCGACCGATTGCTTTCTCGTGGTGCATGATTTCGAGACCGAGGTCACTATAATCTCCTCTCCACATTTCTATATTTGAGAGAGGAAAGAAACAATCCATTCTTTCAGAATCCGATCGGAGCATAGGTCTCTGAATGAGAAGATTCCCATGGCGTTAAGTATTTTATGAAGGGATGCTTGGTTCATGAAGATGCACCGCTCCATCATGTAAAATTTCTTTTAAAAATGAGTTAACCTTGATATTGTGGACATAGAATGAAATATATGAATAATTGATAGGCAATGGATTTATCTCTCCTTCCCAATGATTTTTCTTTCTTCTCCACTACCCTCCAATCACTTTCTCAACCACAAGCGTTATCTAAATCCGGTGATACATCTATCGTAAAAATAGAATCTATATAGATGTGGACCATTTTTAAAATTTTTTTAACTAGTGGGGGGGGGGTGTTGTGGGATTGGAACCTTAATCATTGGAGTGGGAGCTCACTGCTGCTACCCCTAAACCATTGTACGGTGTTTGGGCCATTTTTAGTTGGGATTTCTGTTTTATGAATTCTGATGGCACTTAATGCTAATTTTTGGGAGTGTGCTAGCTCCTTCTAAATGGCCAGATAGCTTTCAAGTGATGTAAGACTATGATATGAAGTGAAATTCATGATTATTTCCATTTTCCTTTGGCATTTTTTGTGCAGTTTAAAAACTGACTGAAATTACCGATCTCCTTCAGAAATATAGAAAAAAAGAAGTAATATGAATGCAGGATGTTTTCTTTGAATTGAGTTTCATGATTGATAGTTTGCACTATAAATTTAATTTAAGGAGTATGTCAGCTGCTTCTTGAAGGATATGACAGCTCTCTCATTGTGCATGGTACTTATTATTCTATATTGTATTTAAATTTAAATTTGGTTCCTTGATGAAAAGAGTTCAAGGGAATGTTACCTAGGTAAATATGCTACAGTAGGAATATAAGCTGGTATTTGGCTTTAAAAGGACTAATATCGCCCCATGTACTGCGATGATGCTTCTCATTGCTGCCAAATGTGATTTATCTATGTCCCTTCATAACTTGCTTTGTCTAGAAGGGCCCCTTTGACCAACTGATCTTGTGATAACAAACACTAAAATTTAATTGTAATTGCATTTACAACTTTTCATGTCCGAAGATAAAGGTGATGTGAATGATGCTGAGGCAGGAATGTCAGAAGAAGATTTCCTCATGCAAGATGAAATCCTGAAAACTCGTTTGGCCAGCATTAAACGTGTAAGTAGATTCTTTTGTGGAATCGCTACAAGGTGATTTTTTTATCTATCATCAGTACGCAAATGTAAAATTTGAAGTATTAGGTTTTGTTTTGTAGAGCATGTTATAATTTATTTGTATTTATAGGAGGAAGAAATTTCATTGCGAGAAAAAGACCGTTATGAATTAGAAAAGGGAAAACTAATCCGTGAAATGAAACGTATACGAGATGAGGACGGATCACGGTTTAATAATTTTCAAATTCTAAATCAACGATATGCTCTCCTGAATCTTCTTGGGAAGGGTGGATTCAGCGAGGTCTACAAGGTCAGTTTACACTTTCGTCCCACGAGTCTTGCTGCCAGTATTCGAATAATTGTTGTTTGACTACTTTATAGGGAATATGCTATTTCAGTTCGCCACTATTGGCATTGGTGAGATGTACTTTTTTGCAGTGATTTGAAGTGGAAACTTTTAAGCAGGCATATGATTTGGTGGAGTACAGATATGTTGCTTGTAAGCTTCACAGTTTGAATTCTCAATGGAGCGAAGACAAGAAACAGAGCTACATACGGCATGCCATACGTGAATACAACATTCACAAGAATCTGTTGCATCCTCATATTGTCCGACTATGGGATATTTTCGAGATTGATCATAATACATTTTGCACAGTTTTAGAGTATTGTAGTGGTATGTCCATTTTCTTTCACAATCATTTATTTATATATCTGAATTCTCATAGTCGGTTATTTTTATCCTTATTTGTAAACTGAACTTCTATATGGATTTTAGAATTCTACATATGTCTATTTTGAAACAAACCATGTTTCCATACTTGAATTAGCTAAACACATATTTTTCACTGCCCTTCAAAGAGTTTCGAGATTTTGTTTGTTATGTCTGTCCATTTTAAACTGCTTCTCTAATGTTTCCCTGATGATTAACTGGTGTTTCACTGTATTTACAAATGATTTTTGTCCATCAATCAGGGACTGTTCCCATTTCCCACTAATACGTATTTCTTATTATGTTGATTTTGCCAATTTTGACTTGCTACATGACTCCACTTCCACTATTACGGCATTGTTGGAACAGAAATGGTCTGTAATCAGTATCTTTTGATTGACTTCTGTGAAAAACTAAGTCCAGGATTCCTCTAGATCCTATAGCACACTGGAAATGATCATTACATCTGAAAATGAAGATAAAAAATGAGGCTGAAAAATTATGTAGTCTGAAGTGAACATGAAAAGTTCTGTCAACTTCAATGTCTTTGTGAAAATGGTCTACAATGAAAAAGGAAAGTGATAAGACAGGGGGAGTGCTTGCATCCTTTCAGTTTATATCAAGATCTTACTATACCTTCTTATTGTAAAAAACTGAGCTTGATTGGTTATGCATTCCACCTTCATCTTCTGCATATTTCTTCCCTGTTTTAGATAGAGTTCAACTATATGATGCAATATTCTGACAGGGCGAATTTCACGCTGGTCAGATTTTTAAAAGAGCAATTTTTTGAAAGATGTTTTGTAAAGAAAAATGGGGGAAGAAGGCACTTGAAAACTGGTAAATGGATGTCCCTAATTGCCTACAGGTTTTTGGAAACTCTTGTTACATGCTGATACTGAGGAACACTCTTCCAATGGTTTCCTGCAATAGGTCCCTCATAGAACATACAGCTTTTTGTAGCGTTGCTCTTCTTGTGAGGTTTAGGTGTTGCCTGGCCTTGACCCGACAAGTCACGGTAATGAATTTTCTTGTGTATGGCAAATGTGGACATTGTGTTATGTAAAAACCTTTTGGTGAAGCCCCAATTATTGGCTGTGTGCGCGGAATTTCCTTTGACTGTTACCATCCATACATGGTTATTGGGTCTCTAGTTTTATTGGATGAGAAGTCTGGGGATGTGGTTTTGGACAATCCCATAGGCAACTCTTCTGTACAAATCCATATCTGCATCCTCCCTTGCCATGAATCTTGAGCTGAAACTATATGTGCTTTTTTCTCGGCTGATCTCTGGTATATGTCAGACTAGTGGCTGCAGTTCTTTTCTGATACCAGTACAATATTTGGTTGTTCCTGCTATGATACCATTTGATATTCATTGGAAATATAGATGCCAACTTTTCGTAGCAGATGGAGAATAATTTAATGCTTACCGATAGATGAGAATCTGCTTAGGATGGGTTCTGCACCTATACAAACTCATTTTAATTTGTTTCTTCACTTACCGATAGGATAGTGTTCGATGTCCTGTTCGAACGCATACGCATACAACTTTCCTGAACCTTGGCTTTACCACATCCCGATGTCTTTGGGACTGATGCAACTTAACTTATTTTCATTATTTCCAATAAAAATGATAGACCAGTTGCAGTGATCATCTATAATTTAGAACAAGCTAACCGTGACCAGCGAGCTCCTTTGGTAGACGACAATCTTGTAAACCACCATGCACATGGAGACAAAGCTACCACCTTCAATTTTTTGCTGCATATAGGGGAATTGTCTGAGTTCAGAAGTGAAGTTGCTATTAGTTGCTGGCAAAATAATCAAACATCCCAAAGGAAGTGGAGTTGCACATATATTTCTATTCCCCGAAACGTAGTGGTCATTTCCATCTTTTGACATTGGCAACCATCTTGCTAAGTCGGGGTCCTTCCAACGAGAGGGTTAAGTTTTAGTTGCAGATGTTAAAACTGATGTAAACATATGTTTCATTTAACATCATCCATGGAGACAACGGAAGAAAATTAGTTGTGCATGCCTTCCTGTTGAGATTTAAGCTATACTTCGTAAAACGGTCATTCAAATATGCAATCATTACCTATTGGTCTGTGTGACCCACATAAGCTAATATATCTCGAACAACACCTAATATAGTTGAAAAGCAGCCCTATAAGCTGGAGCTGTTGGTGCTATAACTAGGAAGTTTTGCACCGGGTTAAGGTTTCTCTCGATTCCACAGAAGGTGATCTAACAAAGAAGATGCTTGGTGAAGAGAGGGAGTGGGGATGGATGTCAAAGTGATCTGATAGAGCTGCTGGTTGGATGTATTCAAGGGGGTGATTTTTGATGAAGAGTGTTGACTAAGCAGTGTCTGTTGCCTACCAGCCTCAGCCATCCTGTTTGAGAAAAGACAATTAGCGCTTTATGTAGTTGCATGTGTGGTTTGAGGATAACTATTATTGTCATGTCAAAAAATGAAGTTAACAAACATCGATTCTCTTGAGCACTATTTGGTTATTTATATTCTGTTGAAAACATGGTGAGCTTCATTGTGATGTTCGTGAGACACTATTTGACCTATACAAGTTGACCTTTAAGAAAAAGACATTCTATATCTCTGGATAGTCTTATAAAGTTTATCCTCGAGCTTACTTTAGTTTATGAGTGTCATTTGAAATCTCTTTACAACCTCAGCCAATACGAGTTCTTTACAGGTATTCTCCTTCCTTGACAATGATTCATTATTATAAAAATCTGAAATCCTTTTTTACACTGGGAGTTATGGTTATTAGAGTTTAGGTTGAGGCGACCTTGTATCTAACAGAGTTACTTCTTACCATGTTGATTGGTTTTTACCCCTGTAAACTGAATTATTTCAAGCTACACCAGTTAAGAACGCAGCTTTTTTCAGTTCATTTAAGAATATCCATCCTGAGTGATGATAAATTTTTAAACTATACCTTGATGCATTTTATTGAGTTATTTTCATCTTTTCAGGTAAAGATCTTGATATAGTTCTTAAAGCAACACCCGTGCTTCCAGAAAAGGAAGCAAAAATTATAATTGCCCAGATATTTCAAGGTCTTGTATATTTGAATAAGAGACCGCAAAAAGTCATCCATTATGACCTAAAACCGGGAAATGTACTATTTGATGAACTCGGATTTGCAAAAGTAACGGATTTCGGTCTTAGTAAAATTGTGGAGGAAGATGTTGGTTCTCAGGGTATGGAGCTTACTTCTCAAGGAGCTGGAACTTACTGGTCAGTAATTTCTCACGAGTATCTTCTCCTGATTTTTAATACATCATTACTGAAGGCTCAATTATTAGTTTATTACTCTTTGGTCCTTTGCTATCATGTTGCATGCAATAGTAGCTTCTCTTATTTCATGTTTAAAGAAAACCCTTTTGACATTGAGTATGCAATGATTTTGGTTTTTTAAAGAAACGCCGGTGAGAACTGCATTTGCATGAGCTCCCCTGTGAAAACATAGTTACATTTAGATCCAGTTGAAATTGAGCTTTTTGTGCAATATCACCCTACATTAACATCATATTATGAGTTAGGAGAGAGGGAGAACAAATGGTGGGAAAGGGAGACATGGAGAGAGATTGTTATTGTGAAAGGGAGAGAGGGGAAAGGAGACCGAAAGACCAACCTATGAATATATTTGTGGAGATGATGATGCAAAGAATCATCTAGAGGCCTGATCTTAGAGCAGTGAGGTGCAATATCACCCACGGTAAGCTATATCGTGATATATCAGCTATATATCAATATTGGCAGGTACCTGTTATATCACCGATATGGCCGATATTTGCCCTTTCAAGGTCAGGTTCTTCACGAAATCGACCGATTTGGGTGATATTGTGTCGATATATCGTATCGACAAGTGACCTATGGCGATATTACCTACCTTGATATCGCCCTACATTAACCTCATATTATGAATTAGGAGAGAGGGAGAACAAATGGTGGGAAGGGGAGACAGGGAGAGAGAGATCGTTATTGTGAAAGGGAGAGAGGGGAAGGGAGACCGAGAGACCAACCTATGGATACATTTGTGGAGATGATGTTGCAAAGAATCATCTGGAGGCCTGATCTTTAGGAGAGCAGCGAGGCCGAGCTGAGGTAGGAAATTGTTGGTTGGTGGTGCATTAGTGGAGGAAAAGAGCTCAACTCGGGGTGAGTCCTCAATGTCCAATTTTGGATGGCTGCTACTTCCGCTGTGGTGTATAACGGCTATCGAACTCGTGGTTGTCATGGCTGGATACGATGCTTATGGTGTGGTGATATTGAGCATCGACGATTTGAGTGTCCGATGCATAACATTTGGCATTAAAGCTCTCCGAGGACTAGAGATGCCTCCTTTGTGAGGATGTTAGATGGTGACGTTACTTGTGAGAATGACGAATCGAAGCCGGTTACGGTCGTTGTTGCTGATCTAATGAATGAGAAGATCGAGGTTGCTTATGCTCAAACGACGATGGATGAGGTTGTTTTCGGTATTTTCTCTTCGGATAAAGAGAGCCTTAAAGTTGCGGTATCATATATCAGGACAAGTCTTGGTCCTTTTGCAACCGATGGTGTGCACTCATGGTTTTTTGGAGGCAGAGATTCGTCGTTGACCCGTAGTGAATCTAGTTTGTTGAATGTTACTTAAATGAGACCCTTCCTCATCGATGGTTCGAAGGCCTTGTTTCATCAACGGATTTTTCATGTGGATGGTGTCCTTAGCTCACGTGACCTTGACTCAGTGCAAATGATTATCTTTGATCTTGGCAAGGTGTCAGAGGTTTTCTCCGATTGACTGTTACTTGGGTTACCATTTGGGTTGCTAGTGGCGGTCATTTGTCAGTCGACTATGCTTAAAGTATGGCTAAAGTCAGTCGACAATGTCGGTGGTGATTAGGTTGATGGGTCAGATGGTGATGGCTTGACCAGGTTTAGGAGCAGCACAACAATTGGTGGCAACACTATTTTGCTTTCTTCGGAGGTGGTAAAATCATTACTGCCTGCGATGCAATCTTCGAAGCTTCAACATCCGTGGTGGAGGTTGAGGGATCAACCCAATATTTGGTATTGTTCTGCCTCTCGCCAATTCTCTTATCTGCCATTCTATTTTCAGAAACAATACAAGGCAGTCACATCTTTTCTTGATTCATTATTGTGGGCCTATGCCACATCTTGAAGCACTTATCTCTAGTAAGAGGGAGGATCAGACATGGTGTCAGTTGTTGTATCTTTATCTTCGCTACAATTTTTGAAAGTGGGGTCCGAGCTGTTGTTGCATGTTAGATGTTGGTTCCACGGGCTTTTCTTTATGCATTGTCCATAGAGGGATATTGGGGAGTACCTAGTAATACCTCTGATGGAGGTGGATGGGATGGTCCCCGTATTCGTGGTTGCGGAGGGTACTCCTCGATAATTGTTAGTTGGGTTGGATTTTTCCCTAGGGGAATCTCCGAAAGGGCATGGTGTTCTTATAACTTGGAGAAAAATAATCTAAAGCCACTTCATTCAGGCCATGGCTATATGCAATCATTAGAAAGAGGCAACAATTAGAGAGAAGTTCGAACTCTAGCAATGGTGGTTCACTGAAAGTGAGTTACTCAACTGGGCGGATATTGTTTATGAAGGGAAGATAGGTCATGGTTTGGTCGACATGGTTTAGTTGAGATACAATTAGAGTATTCATCTCAAAATAGCTCATGTGGTGGGAGTTGTGAGCTTCTTATGGTCAGAGGTGGTTGCATTATGAAGGTTGCCACTTGGAATGTTCTTAGGGTGTGACAAACATGATTCTCATGTCCTTTTTATGTGTCTATGGCCCAATAGATGTTGCTCCGCTTGATGATCTATAGGATCATAGGCTGACTGATTGGGGTGATCAATTATTTATTGTAAGGAGTTTATTATGGTTTGAGTTTTTGACAATGAACTTTGTGTAAACTTTTATTTTTCTGCATAAATATTACAAAAAACTTTTAATGCACATCAAAAAGTAGATGATATGCAAACTTTTCTTGAACTTTTGATTCTCTTGTATTTTGTAATATTATCTGTTAAAATATAAGAATGTGGAAGCATATTAGAGAAAAAAAATCAAACATTATGGAACATCGAGATTTACGTGGAATCGTACTCCCTAAAGAACGGGATGAAATCATGGGAGAAGGCCTCAAAGGGCCATATGTGTCTATTGCACTTTCTCATCTGATACAAAGGGTGAGGGGCTTCTTATATAGCCCTCACTTTGTCATCCATTTACCCATCTACATGATGCATATACCCCAACATTGCTAAATTTTGAATATAATTTGAATGCGATGCTAAATGCATAAAGGGGCAATGTAAGAAAAATAGCGGATAAATGAAAGAAATAGGAGAAATACGGTAGTAGCATGGGTTTTGGTGTAGAAGAGTGAAGATGTGTAGGGGAGGGGAAGAAGGAGAAGATGGAGAAACTTCCAATTTTGTAACACTTAAATCTCATTTTTAATCAAACCATAAGATCGGTAGAGAAACTTCACATTTGGATTATGCAAATATCCTTTTTGATCAACCCATAAGTCGATGCGGTTACAAAGAAAAATTAATAAAATAAAACCCCTGAAAACACTTATTGACTCCAAACAAAATAATAATGCAGAAGCATATTAGAGAAAAATAATCAAGCATTACCAGGATTTATGTGGAACCCTACTCCCTGAGGAGCGGGATGAAATCACAAGAGAAGGCCTCAAAGGGCCATATGTGTCTATTTCACTTTCTCATCTGATATAGAGGGTGAGAGGCTTCTTATATAGCCCTCATTGTGTCATCCATTTACCCATCTACATGACACATATACTCCAACATTGTTAAATTTTGAATATAATTTGAATGCGATGCTAAATGCATAAAGGAACCATGTAAGAAAAATAGTGGATAAGCAAAAGAAATAGGAGAAATATGGTAGTAGCATGGGTTTTGGTGTAGAAGAGTGAAGATGTGTGGGGGAGGGAAGGAGAAAATGGAGAAACTTCCGATTTTGTAATACTTAAATCTCATTTTTAATCAAACCTTAAGATCGGTAGAGAAACTTTACATTTGGATTATGCAAATATCCTTTTTGATCAACCCATAAGCTGACGCGGTCACAAAGAAAAAATAATAAATAAAAAACCCCTGCAAACACTTATTGACTCCAAACCGATTTAAAACTAAGAAGAAATTAATTATTGTTAGAAAATAAGAATGCAGAAGCGGTAATCAGAGAAAAGAATAAAAGCATTATAGAACATGGGATTTTAATGTGGAACCCTACTACTTAAAAAGCGGGATGAAACCACAGGAGAAGGCCTCAATGGGCCATATGTGTCTATTGCACTTTCTCATCTGATACAGGTGGTCAGGGACTTCTTATACAGCTTCCACAAACCTTCCAAGTCCAACCACTGGTAGATGTGGGACTAAACAACTGGATGTGATAAATGGATCTTGGAGTGATCCATTTACCCATCTACATGATGTCCCTCAAGCTGGAGCATGCAATGCTCAGCTTGAACAAACAAATATAAATCTTAAACTCACACTACAAGACACTACATGCATTATCAACTTAACGCGCACAACTGTCGGCTAATGTCGAGGACGTTGCTTCTCATGCCGTGCAGGTGAGGAGGAATTAACGGGCTGGAGTGTGAGTCAAACTGAATCTCCTCGTCGAAGTGCATGTGCTCTGTACTACATCTGTCAGAGTCATTGCAACTGAAATGAGTCTCCTCGTTAGAGTACTCTGGCTCGCCACAATATGTGGACAACTGCTCCCATCTTTGAAAGGGTCGAACTGAAAAAGTCGTGGAGACATCTTCATCGGAGTCCACAGTCACTGGAGAATGGAGTCTGAAAAAGTCTCCTTATCAGAGGACTGGGTCTTTCCCATATTGGCTCAGAAAATGGGATCTCTACTCCAGAGTCTTTAGGAAACCACATGAAAACCTTAGCCCACATGGTTTAGGAAATGAGATCTCTATTCTGGAGTCCCAATGGAATACATGAAAACTCTAACCAAAAATAAAAGATGGGGATTACATAAAAAAGATCGCACACATGTTTGTCTGAAAAGAAGTCTCTCTCTAGAGAACTTGACGAATATGGGTCACTCAAATTTGGAGTGCCTCGAACTTGGACTCTGAACCAATCCATAGAGCCTGAAATTGAACTCTAGAGTCTAAATATCTGGCTGGTATGGAATCTGTCGTCTGAATCTAGAACAAACCTATGACTTTACACAATACCCCCCCTTTCTCCCATACTTGTCGGAACACAATGACATCGATATTGTTAGAAGAAGACAAGAAAATGGGGGAAGAAACAAAAAACCAAATAAGCCGGTCTCAATTTTTTCCGTCTTTTCCTTTCTAATCATTTTTTTTCAAATCATTTTTTTGCTGTTTCATTTTTTAATAGCCTTCACATCTCTTTTTTTTCTTCAAATAAGTCGTTCATTTCAATTTTTTTACGGCTTTTCTTTCTTTCTATTTTTTGGTTCAATTTTTTCTCGTATGGAATTTTTTTACTCATGACTTTACTTCTCTCTTTTTTTCGCTCTCCTTTTCAACCTCTCTTTTTGTCTTGAACACGGTCCGAAGGGCCCATATACATCATGGCCCTTTTTCTTAAAGGGCCGTCGAGTCCCCTCCCTTTCTTGTATGTCTAATAGGGTTCCCATCATGGGAACCCCTTACTTTCGACCCCCGCCGCCCCGATGGGTTGGGATGCGAACGGACGGATACGGATACAGATATAGGTATTACCATATCCTTATCCATTTTTGAATATGAATACGGATGCAGATACATATATTGACGGATATTAAAGCGGATATTGATCGCATACGAATAATGTTAGGAATACTCTAGAAAATCGACTTAAATATATACGAATTAGATGGAAACACATGATATAAATTTACTAAATGTGTTTGCATTAAAAAAATATACAAATATGATAAAAAGAAGGTATAAAACTATGTTATATAGGGTTAAAAATTAATCTATGACTATATTTATATATGAAAACGGATATACGGATACGGATATTTGCAGATATCAAAATGATATCCATATCTGTATCCGTTTTAAAATGGATCATGGCCTCAAATTTCAGCGAAATTCGGTCGAATTTCTGTCAAATATCGATATCCAGTCGAAATCGAAATTCGACCGAAATGACCGAAATGACCGAAATATGGGGGTCCTAGTACAAAAAATGATCGAAATAACCGAAATTTCGGTCGAAATTCCACCGAAATTCCATCGAAATTCTGTTTTGGTCGATACCGAAATGGTGACCGAAACCGACATTTAAGGCCTTGAAATGGATACGGATACGGATGTCATAATCTGTAGAAAATAGATACAGTGATGGATCGGATACGGATATATCCGTAACCGTTTGCATCCCTACCGATGGGGCTGCTGCGCTCGAGAGGATTGGATAGGAGGAGCGTGCCCCCATCGCTTGGAGCGTCGCCTGGTTCACGACGCCTGGAGGAGATACGACCCTTGTTGTCTGGACTTGGGTGCAACACTGCCTTGGGTTGCCACCGCCCGCGCAAAGGGCGGATATGTCGCCTGCAATTGGCAGTGCTCAGAGATTGGAGAGGTATTCCAGAGGTCACCACTTAGATGTGTGCTAGAGCCATGCACGAAGGGCTATCGAGCTGCAGGGCAGCGCCCGCGTGCGAGAAGTTGTGCGAAGGAGGGTCGCATGGAGGGGGAGGCACGAAATGGGAAAGCGTCGCCTCTTCCTCCTTCGTTGATTTGGGCTGGTCGCTTTGCTTGAAATTAGGGTTTCATCAACGTGTTAGGGTTGGATGTCCTCTGCTTGGAGCCTTAGGGCTTGGTCGGCTACTGCTAATCTTCAGAGATGGAGAACGGTAGCGCAACCATCGAGGGATATTAGGGTCGTATGTCCTCTTCCTGGAGCAAGTATAAGAGATGCGCACCACCTGCACGATGGAGGAGCTGGGGCTGTGCGAGGGCTGCGCGAGGGCTGCGATATGCAAATCTGTAGTGCTTTTGGATTATGGTTCCAACAGGAAACCCTATTTAGGGTTTCAGAGATGACCCTCAAGAATCTTGCTCGCCACAAATCTTCAAACCTTCGATGATGATCTTCGAGATGTGCAGAAATTGGGGTTTCATAAGAACCCTAGAATCTACTTGAACTTGAACAATATGAACATATCTTGGAAAATAGTCAAATGATATAATCAAATCTCGAACAAATTACAAAAATAAATCTTCAACATAAATTCCTTGACAATCAAACCTACTCCGATACCATGTTAGAAAATAAGAATGCCGAAGCAATAATCAGAGAAAATTATAAAATCATTATAGAGCACGCGATTTTAACGTGGAATCCTACTCCCTAAGGAACGGGATGAAACCACGGGAGAAGACGTCAAAAGGACATGTGTCTATTGCACTTTCTCATCTGATACAGGAGGTCTGGGGCTTCTTATATAGCTTCCACAGACCCTCCAAGTCCCCACCACTGGTAGATGTGGGACTAAACAACTGGATATGGTAAATGGATCCTGGAGTGATCCATTTACTCATCTACATGACACATACACTCCAACAATTATCCATTCTATTTTGGAAAATTCAATTGATCTCTAAATTTTTTGGAGAAGTTGCTAATTCGATGGACTAAACATTGATTAGAGAAAAATACATAAACTTCATTATATCAATAATCCCCACTTTATTTGCATGCATTAGAAAAGTCTAGAGTAAGAACGTCATTAAGTTGTATTTTGGGAGTAAGTTGCACTTTCTCCTCACCGGTGATTGGTGAGTGTCCACCATTTACGACTATAATATTCCATATTGGAGTTAGAACTCGAAGGACATAATTTGCTGGACTTCAGAGATATGTGCTGTGAGCCACTGGTACCCACAAGATAATCTGGGTCACTTCTAAATATGCATGCTACCAAAGATGCATACACTATATTTACGAAACTGGCATATGCAGTTGTTTTATGGGGTCCATTGGACGATGTTGTAGAGGTAGGTTGGTTGAGAAGTGTGCCATGTTTATCGATATAATGAAAAAAATCCTCAGCCAGAGCGAGAGAGTAAATTGAGACTTAATAGCCTCCTGCCATACTGACCCCCAATACATATTCTCAACTTTAGGGAGGTTGTTCAAGATGCACCTAGTTATGGCATTTAGATTATGGGAGGATGATTGGGTGGAAAATTGTGCTTTTCGTGACGATTTTCTCAGCCTTTTCGCGTTGATTGTTAATCATGACGTTATTGTGGGGGTTGTTTGGTGTCCATCTATTCAATAAGATGCAATTGGGGCTCTTGCTTTTCGGTATAAGCTCTCTGAGCAGAAATTGCAAGGGTTTTGGGGACTATCGAACCTTCTGAGCACCATTACAAGATTAACTGTACGTATGTATCCTTCAGTATAGTGTGGTGGATTTTCTTTGTCAAAGGATTATAAAGGGTGCGATCATATCGACAGTAATGCACCAGATCCCATCAGAACTCTGAAGTTAAGCATGCTGGGGCGAGAGTAGTACTAGGTTGGGTGACCACATGAGAAGTCTTTGTGGCGCACCCGTTTAATTAAGTACCCACTTGAATGGTCTAGTGGTAGTGTAGTATGCCTACCACCTAAAAGACCATAGTTCAAATCCTCCCTGTGGGGGTTGTGTTAGGTAGTAGACATCCAGTGTAAAAATTAGTTGAATCTTTCAACATGGATTTGAGCAAGAATCCATGTAGTCAACCCTGCTTATAGTGGGAGAAGGCTTTGCCATTTTTTAAAGTATTATAAAGGTTTATGTGCTTCATTGTTGTAGGGTGTGGGGAATTTGTTTGGAGACCATCGATTGCTATGAGTTACCAAGGCATGTTTGTGAGTGAAGATCATTATATGGTTGCTTGGAAGAGAAAGTGCAATGATGGAGGTGCTTACGACTCCTCAATGGGGGCAGATTTGTATACCCATTGTTAGATTCTTTCTCCTAAAAATATGAGTTGCACTAAGTACCTTTCGAGCTTGTCATCCTTGTCCACATTTGGTTCTTTCTCCTTTTAAACACTCCAGGATTCAATTACCTATATATTATGTTCTCTAACACTCCCCCTCAAGCTGGAGCTGATAAAGCTGTAACTTGCAACAAATGAAAATATACAACACATTTTCACTCGATACGTGTGAGAGAGATGTGAGGAGATCTGCTCGGAGTAGTTGTTGTTGGTTGAAGACCTCGCATGAGGGTGTGTCTGCGATGATCAGGTTTTGCTTGTAGTAGAGTCATTGCGAGGACTAGGTCATGCATGGAGTGGGTTGCTTGAAGACCAATGTGGAGAGAAGTTACACAATGTGCGAAAGAACTCGATGCTTGATGAAGACATCTGATGGGAATAGTTGTCTGGAGTGTAAGTATTCATGTCGTGGATGGGCACTAGAAGTATGAGACAATCTCAGGTAGAGAAGTTCATATTGATATCGGTGATAAGCACCCGATGATTGGGGATAGGCACCCAAACGGTGGTCTTCCTTCAGATGCCGGAGATAAGACACCTGGCAATCATGGATATGCACCTGATGCAGAGTGATCGGGCGATCATCCCTCCTTACTTCCCTCTCACGCAACTTGGCATGCTACCTCCCCACATCCCATTTCTTATATTCACTTTTAATCCTTCCTCAAAAATTTGAGTTACATTATTTGGTATGAGAGCCATCATTCATGTCATTCTCGTGACATAACAATCCTCACACACCGTGTCTATCTTTTAGATAACTAGTGAAGTTCAATTGCTATTATATTTTGAAGGTATTTTACATCCCTCCACCACCACCAGGTGCCCACCTAGCACCACCTTAATTAATATGTCACAACAAATTTATGTTCCATTTTCTGATTTGCATCACCACCACCATCCTTAACCATCTCACCATCACCACCTTCCTGAAATTCCGCACCTTCCATCCTTGTTATCCCTGCACATGCCATTCCACTACCAATCATGCATCAATTACCGCAACCTACTCATCAATCCTTCATATTAGTCTACAAATTTGCCTCTAGCTTCTAGTAAATCCATAGTGTGCTCACTTCCGCCAACTTACACCACCCTTCCATCATCGGACAAGGACTGTTAAGTCTGCTATACCAGACCCACCTTGGTGTTAACCACCTCCACAGTCTCTTCCACCCTCCCACTGGGAATTAGCACATCCATCATCCATTGAAGGGAAGCCTTGCATGTTGCCACGACCACTAGAACAGTGACAACCCATTTGTCTGCATAGGGATCCCAATCACCATTGTTGAGGCCGTGTGATGTACAACCACCTCAATACCAGGTCATCTCTCACTAAACATTAACTACTTTATTGTTTTCCCCCACTATACCATCTTTGTTGACCTCACCGCGCCAAGTGCTTCATCACCTTTAATGCAAAAACTGACAACTCACCTGGCTTCAAGTTTTTCAAAAATGGGAGAATTGATGCATTATTTATTTATTTATTTGTAATAATCAAATTTATTGCTTCAATGCATGTATCTTTTGACAATGTCTTTTGGGGAAGTGTTGTGTCTTTTTTGAAGAGGCATGTCTCCCTATCAAGGCCTTAAATGTCGGATTTCGGTTTCGTTTCGGTGACTGACCGAACCGAAATTTCGGTCATTTCGGTCGTTTTTGAACTAAGCCCCCCAAATTTCGGCCGATATAGGGCATTTCGGTCAAATTTCGGTTACCCACCGAAACCGAATTTCGGCAAAATTTGAGGCCATGCTAGTCCCTATATAAAGCCATTATCATGTGTAATGAAAAGAGTACGAATGAATGACATGAATTTTGTTTAACCTTTGTGTTTGATATCCTTCTCCTCCTTAGAATTCTTTCTCCTATTAATCCCTTCACTCAAACACTTCTCCCTTGCAGTTTGGCATGCTCATCCTTCCCCTCATCTTATTTCTCCCCCTAAAAGTACCAAGTACCTTTGCCCGCTCCCCCTCCCCCCACCCCTTTTCTTCTCTCTCTTTGTATCCTATCTTCTTTGAAGCCCTCCGCTACCCAGTACCTTTGAGTTTGATATCACTCTCTTTCTTTGTATCCTATCTTCTTTGAAACCCTCCACTCTGATAACCGCTCCTTATTCCATCCCCTCACACAACTTGGCGTGTTGACCCCCCCCCCCCCCCCGACACACACACAGACAAACACAAAAAAAAAAGAAAACGCACGTCCTCCAATTCCTTCCTTTCAACCTCCAATTGTTCCTCTTAAACTACATTAGGTTGCCTTGATGTGTTTTTTTTTGGGAAACATGCCAGGCCGATGTCTGGATATTCCTTGTGCTGTACGGAAGGAGACATGGAAATGGACAGCTTTTCTAAATGAAGGGAGTTTGGCCTGGGGATTTATCGTGAAACCTCCATATAGACAGTCAGTCACAACGTAATCAACCACATAATGTCAAAATTTACATCTGAAAACCCTTCTAGAGTATAGGAGTCGGAGGCTGCCTTCTTTGGTTCAAGTCCCATGATATACATTATACCCACACATATGCTGTACAGTTTTTATTTATTGATTGGCTCTTTTGTTGGATCTAAGAAGAATCCATTGGTCCACCACGATCCATTTTAATTTTCTGTCGGATTCCAATCGGGTTGTCGGTGTTCAAGGCGGAAACCAACATGTTTCACAGGACTGGATGCTTAAGGTTTCTTGATTGAGTCTCACAAATATCTAGACGGTTAGAAACTTTTGTATTGGTGGAGGTTCGAGAGGAGATGAAGGGTAGAAACAAGTTATATGTAGACTTTTAGAATACATGAGACAGTATGAAAGAAGTAGTACTGGTAATGCTATTCTGTTCCCAAAAGATGCAATTGGTGGCATTAAGGTAGAGTGACACTGAGGCTTTTGAGATATGGTTTGCTGTTCAAAATCTGCTGCTGTGGGAGGAACTTCTGGAGTATTTAGCTAGGAAGGTTTCTGACTTGACCAAATACTTCACCTGGTTTTTAGAAGAAAGGTGTTAATGTAGTAGTTAATGCATAATAACAGGTTGGGAAGGTGTACTTAGATCTTCACATGCATAACTTCAACATAATTCACAAGTTTTCATCTATCAGGAGTGAATAGTAATAATATTGATTATGGTGCCTGCAATTCTTTCTTTATTACTTAGATCAACTTTCCAATGACTAGAAAAATCTGCTTTCCATGTCTGCATGTCTAGTGGATCTTAGTATATTTTATCCGATGCTGGAGATGAGACATTCAAAATTGTTTGAACTATAGAGGTATCAAGTTGATGATTCATATTATGAAAATTTGGGAACGTGTGATCGAAAGATGGTTGAGGCAAGTTTCTAAAGTAAAAGAAAATCAATTCGAATTCATGCCAGACCGCTCAACTATTGAAGCTATCCCCTCGTTGCGGAGAACAATGGAGATTTATAGAGTTAAAAGGAAGAACCTTCATATCATTTTCATTGATTTGGAGAAGGCGTATGATTCTGTCCCACGCGAGATATTATGGAGAGTTTTGGAGAAGAGACAAGTATCTGCCCTATACATTAACCTCATAAAAGATATGCATGATAGGTCTTCATCTTGTGTAAGGATCCTGTCTAGGAAGACTGACTATTTTGACATCAACATTGATCTCCATCAATATTCAACTTTGGGTCCATTCCTTTTTACTTTGATTATGGACGAGCTGATTAGTCACATTCAAGATGAGATACCTTGGTGTACTGATGACATTGTATTGATTGATAAGACTAGAGATGAAGTAAATGAGAGGCTTGAGGTTTAGAGATATGCATTAGAGACTAAAGGATTTCGTATAAGTAGGATTAAGACTGGATATATGAAGTTCACTTTTGATGGAAGCTATGGTGTTAAGGAATTGAGGTAAAGATTGGCGACGATAACATTCAGAAGAAAGATTCCTTTAGATATTTGGGATCTATTTTGCAACATGATGGGGAAATTGATGGAAATGTTACCCATAGAATAAATGCAAGTTGACTAAAGTGGAGAGGAGCCTCTGTTGTTCTACGTGATAAGAAAATTCCTATGAAAATCGAAGGAAAGTTTTAGAAAGCAGTTGCGAGACCTTTTTTTTGAAGTCAAAAGGGGGGAAACACGTAAGGGTGCCCGCCCCACTATTTTAATATTAGAAAAACAGACTCAGCTACAGAAGCCAAGACTCAGCAACTGCTTATATTGATAACATGCATATTCACAATAAAAATGCATCCCCGAAAACAAGGTCGCATTGCGCGCAAGCCAAGTGGCCCACAAGACGGCTATCGGAACCAGAATTTCCCTCCTTTGCCTTTTGCACGCATCGTAAAGAGAGGTCCAAAACGAGTCGAAGTCGACAGTTCACAACCAGTCCATGCTCACATCCACCCATATAGGAGCCGTAATGCGGCAACGAAAGAACAGATGATCCAACGATTCAATTTCCGTACCACGGCAAACAACGATCGTATACGCCCTCGAAAAGTTCGGAGCATCTATCACGAGTCATAATACACTTCCTCCTAAACAACCACATGAAGAAGCCAATCCTCTCGGGCATTCCCATTGACCAAATAAGCCCACAATCGCGAGTGGCGTTGTCCGAGCCAGAAGGAGGCAGCCATGAGACCTGCTATGATTTATGGATCTGAATGTTGTCTTGTGAACCATAGATATGTGCAGAGAATGTCAGTTGCAGAAATGAAAATGCCAAGGCGAGTGTGTGGATATACACGTAAAGATCGGATTCGGAATGATGCAATCAAAAGGAAAGTGGTTGTAGCTCCAATCGAGGATAAGTTGTGAGAAAACTGCTTAAGGTGGTTTGGTCATTTGCAAAGGTGGGTGGGGGATGCACCAGTTAGGAGATGCGAGTGTTGGGATGTTGAACCGACTAAGAGAGGACGAGGAATGCCTAAGAAGTGTTTGAATGAGACTATCCAAAGAGATCTTAGTTTTTTGGATCTAAGCTCGAGAATGATCCAAGATAGACTGACTGGAGGCGAAGAATCCATGTAGCCGACCCTACTTAATATGGGAAAAGGCTTTGTTGTTGTTGTTAGAGATGGGGCATTGCATTAAGGATTGTGACTTGGAGAAAGTTGACACTTGAAATTATGAGAATAGATGACTTCAAGAAAAAATTATGAGAATAGTGTATAAAATGAAAGAGACAACTGCTGTGTTGATTTTGCGTGAGCAGGAGTTAGGAACTGAGTTGGGGTAAGAAACAATACATAAACAATATAAAATTAAAGACATCTGACATTCTTATTTGTCATGTTGAATCTTTGTAGCAACAATGGCTTTTGGCATGCAAAATGAGTTGTGACATGCAAAATAAGCGAAATGGAGTGATGCAAATTCTTATGCAAATGAATTATGAAAGTAGGTATAAAAATCATAAAAGAGAAGAAGAGATGGAGAAGAACTATAAAGACTAATGAGATAACTACATAAAATTTAGAAGCTTCTTGCAGATAATTGTTCTTTGACATCCAACGCAATCAAATACTCTTGTGGTGGGAAAAAGGTTGATGCAATTTCCTGTTAACGATAACAATGATGGCGACTGCTAGGAAGGGTTGTCGGTGGATGCGATTGGATGAGGTAGGCAGTGATTACACAAGATTGAAGGTAGTTTGTAGTTGTTGATAGACCGTAGAGGTTGGCACGACGGGGCGACAAGGCGTGGTGGTGGAAGCCGACGTAGAAGTGAGGAGGAGTGATGATGGAGATCGATGTAGGAGACATGGATATGAGTGATGTTGGAGCGAGAAAGGGGGGAAGATGGGGGTAAGAGCAGAAGGAAGGACAAGGAAGGTAAGAAGTGGGAGAGAGAAAGAAGAAGAGTTAGGTTGAAAGAAAGAAAGAGGGAGAGGGGGTGGAAAGTGAAAGTGGTAATCGAGGAGAGTATTTGACAGACTAGGGAGAGATTTTCTTTGAGAGCTTCAAAGGATTCTTGTTGTTTCATTCCTTTGGCAACATGCAATGGTAGAAAATACAAGACTATTCTAGAATGTCCTACACCTTTGGAGAAACGGAGAAAAGAAATGAACATTCTAGAAAATCCTATCCTATAGGTGGAAGATGATTTTAGATTCTTGTTTCCTATTAAAATAAAAACTACAATTTTCAACAAGACATTTAACATTTTACATATTAATTTAAAATCTAGATTCTTTTAATAGTTGTAAATACGAGCATTAATGGACTGCATAACTGAGAGATGGGTCTAGGAATCATGATTGTGGAAATATAAATTTAAGAACAACAGAATCAAAGAATGAGAACAAATTGTAAACTTTGATTTTACGTAGAACCCTACTCCCTAAGTAGTGTAATGATACCACGTGAGATAGCCTCAAAGGGCTCTATCGGAATTCTCAAAGATTACAAGGAAGGAGGAGCTCTTTATATGGTTCCACCAACACTGTAGAGTCCCACCAACAAGCAATATAGGACGAAAGAGAATATTGTAATTGGATCATGAAAAGATGCAACTTCCCTTCTAATACATACTCTACTGCTCCCCATTAAGCTTGAGTTGAAAAAGCTCATCTTCGCTCAATGCATCTTCTAAGGATCCTAGATATTTATATTACCCGCTTGAAGTAGTCATTGCTAGGAGGAAACCCGCAAAGAGGAGTTAACATTGGAAGTAGACCTGTGCCTTGAGTGGATGCTCGGTGAGGACGACTAATAGGCAGTAGATGAGCTGGAGTATCAATCTTCATGCAATTTGCTGATGGAAAGCAAGCAATAATCTGAGATGATCCCAAGTAGTAATAGAAGTCCATCTGAAGTAGTTGATGCTAAATATCGGAGTAGTGATCTCTAAGGATGGGGATGAAATCAGATCGGAGAAGCATAACAAAAAAACTTTATTTTACATGGAATATTACTCCCTAAGGAACGTGAGAAACCATGGGAGAAAGCCTCAAATGATGTATCTTCTATTGGAATTCTCAAAAATTACAAGGGCTGTGTGGTTCTGTATATAACCCCACCAACAAGCAATATATGACTAAAAATGATAGTGTAATTGGATATTGTAGAGATCCAATTACCCATCTAATATATCCATGGATAATTAATGTGGATGTTGCACGGAAATGAACTCTGAAATGGACAGAGGGCTCTCATATTCTTCACTTTGCATGTGGATTGATGGGTACTCTCCCCAATGAAGAAGAGGCTCCTCCATTAATGAGAAGAGTATGGGAAATGCAGAAAAAGTAATGCATTCCTATTTTGATTTAAAAACTACAGAACTACCTGTCAGGGAGTCAGATCCTCTTTTTTGCATAGTGAGATTACAATTTATATGTGGCATGGGCAACGGCCTCAACACAAAGGTGACATCCTAGGCACTTTTTGGTTTCTTCCCTTTTGTTGATATTGTCGAGATGTGTTGGTAAAATGCCGTGGCATTGAGCACATTGGTTTTGAGGACAGGGCTCAAGAAATGTTAATATTTCTGACTTCAGCAGTAGTTTTGGGTAACCACTATATTTGTCAACTCACCTTCTAAGAGACATCGTCACCAACCTGATAGAACCAATAACAGAACCAAAATCCTAACCCTTTCTCTTGTTAAGTGGATACTCTTCGTGGTTCTCTTATTGTATTCTATACAATTGTGGATCATCTTTATCCCAACTCCGGATAAGCGAAACTAAGACAGTAGGAAGGGCCTGTTATATAGTGATTGTGATCATTTAACTTGTCACCACCTTGATCACCCGTACATGTGTGGAGGGTGTTTTTGGTGGAATTGAAGTTTCTGTGGAGTAGCAACAACAACAATAACAACAAAGCCTTCTCCCACATTAAGAGGAGTAGCAGCAGCAGCAACAACAACAATAACAAAGCCTTCTCCCACATTAAGTAGGGTCGGCTACATAAATTATTTGCCTCAATTTAGATCTATTTTGGATTATTCTTGGACTTAGATCCAAATAACTAAGATCCAAATAACTAAGTTTTTGAGGAGTATCAACAAAAAAATCCGCTCTGCAACAAGATTACAAGAGGAATATCCTGCTCACTTATTGACATTGGAAATATTATCTCATTTGTTTGAGATGATGATTTGAACGAGTTGCACATGCATCCTAATACACGCTCCTTGACGCAGAGGGCATCATTGGTGAGCAGGGGATTTTATAACATTTTTGATTGGTTGTCTTGTTTTTCTAGCAAGTTGTTATTAGTTAACCTCTTGAAGCATATTAAAATAAAAATGACATGATTGAGGTACTTTGTATATCTTCAAAGAGGATTAACTAATATTTTTGTTAAAAAACGGAAAAGTCAGCTAATAAGCTTTATGGAAGTGGTCAAGTAAGATCAAACGGCATCAGGAATGTATAAGCTGATTTGGCTAACTTGGATAAGTTCGTATGCCTCTAAATAGTTGTGAATAAAGCAAAATATCCATGCAGCTGACCCATGTAATTTTGTAAATGACTTGCTTATGGTTGTGTATCTTTTCACGTGTATTTTCTCCCTCCTGTTTTGTTTATGCACCCTTTGTAAGTCATCTGCAGTCCCTCTAATATATATTTTTTATTTTCCAGGTATTTACCTCCAGAATGTTTTGATCTCAGCAAGACGCCATTGATATCTTCGAAGGTCTGCTAATCTTCAATTATTGCTTTGACCAGGGTGATTTGTGTGTGTTATATTTCTCAGTTTATTTCCTTAAAAAAATATGCTTTGCTCATGCATGTGAAACGATATTTATACAATAACATGTTTGCATGTTGGTACTGTTGGGGAAAATAGAAAGATGTTTTTCAGGGAACTCTATGCTCTCTTATATAGAGGAGAGACTTATGGGTAAATTACATAAGATAGATATGAAGAAATAAGAAAAAAGAAACTAATACTTAGAGTATATAGAGTTATCTCTACACTCCCGGCTCAAGATGGAACATAGATATCAATCATGCTCAACTGAGAAGAACAATTTTGAAATGGCTCTCTGAGTAGTGCCTTGGTAAAGATGTCTGCCGTTTGCTCTCCTGTGCTGATGTGGGAAGTAGCATTAGGCCCTTCCGAATCATGTCTCTAGTATAATGACAGTCTACCTCAACATGCTTCGTTCTTTCATGGAATACAGGATTGTCTGCAATGAACAAGGTAGCCTGATTATCACATTGTAACTGCATGGGTAGAGGCACTTTTATATACAAATATGTCAGTACTGCTCGAATCCACATCATTTTTGTACTCACTTGTGCCATAGCCCTATACTCATATTCGGCACTCGATCTATCCACCACTGTTTGTTTCTTACTTTTCCAATAAACAAGAGAACTGCCAACGAACACTGCAAAGCCAGGCGTAGACTTCCTGTCTTTAGGACACTCTGCATAGTTTGCATCAGCACATGCAGAAATGGAAAGAGTTGCTTCTTTATTAAATAACAATCCTTTACCTGGAGAGGATTTTAGATATCGCAATATCATGTATATAGCATCCATATGAACCCTGTGGGGGCTGCTCCATGAACTGACTCACCCGACTTATTGCAAATGAGATGTCAGGTCTAGTAATAGTAACATACATAAGTTTCTCCGCCATCTCTCTATATCTCCTCTTGTTAACCTCTTCTGTATCATCCTCCTATAGTTTCATGCTAGGATCTATAGGAGTAGTGGACGGTCGACAACCAATCATGCACGTCTCAACAAGCATTGTAACATACTTCCTTTGGGTCATCACAAGACCCTGCAAATTCTTAGCAAATTCTAACCCTAGAAAATACCTTAGGGTGCCCAGATCCTTCGTAACAAACTGGCGACCCAGAAATTCTTTTGTCATTTTTTCCCATGCACATCATCTCCTGTAACAAGTATATCATCAACATAATCCATGATAACAACAGTACCTCACGGCATCCTCTGCACAAACAATGAGTGATTTGCATTTGATCTCTTGAACCCCTGCCTTTCCAGCAAATCCGAGAGCTTCTAAAACCAAGCCCTTGGATATAAGGCCATATATTTCCTTATGGAGTCTACTCACCTGTTGACACTCTCCCTCAGCCGTAAACCTCGGAGACTGCTGCATATAGACCTCCTCGTGTAGATCTCCATACAAAAATGCATTTTTAACATCAAGCTGAAATAAAATCCAATCACGTACCACTGCAACTGAAAGAAGGATCCGTAGAGTGGAGTGGCGCGCAACAGGAGAGAATGTGTTCATATAATCCACACCATAGGTATGAGTAAATCCACGAGCTACTAATCTTGCCTTGTAACGATCAAGGCTCCCATCCGTTTGGTGTTTAATAGTAAACACCCATTTGCAGCTGACAACGGAGGCTCTAGGAGCATATTCCAAACTCCAGGTACCGCGTGATTGCAGGGCGATCATCTCATCTTCCATAGCTAGTCTCCAATGACTATCCTTTAGAGCATCCTGTAGTTCCGTGGGATATCCACGGCAAATAGAGCAACTGCAAACCTCTTAAAGTCCCCAGTCAGATGATGAAAGGACACTTAGGACGCAAGAGGATAAGATGCACAAGTATGCTTTTGCTTCCGTAATGCAATGCGTACATCCAAGTCATTGGTAGCATCAACCATTTGTGGGGTAGTCTACTGTAAAGATCCATGCACATATATATCTTCAGACCCATCATTAGAAATCATGTTATCATAACAAACCTGATGCGTGCTAGATGATGAGCGATTACCATGAGTAGAAACAGGTTGACGGGAATAAAATTTTAGTAATGAGGGAACAATGTGTGACTGGGTAGTAGACGGTGGTGGAGTAGGAGGTGGTGGTGTGGTGTGGCTGAGGTGATACAACATGCACATGTAGAGGAGAAGATGGAGATGTGGGAGGAGGGGTTACGTAAACCTCATCATTTGAATCTGACGAAGCCAATCTGTCTCTTGTAGTAGAGAAAAACATTACAGACTCAAAAAATGTGACATCAACACTGATATAATATTTCTTGCGCAAAAAATCATAACATCGATATCCTTTCTGGGTCATGGAGTATACCCAACAATTACACATTTGACAACCTTAAGAGAGAGCTTGTCAAGACCTGGATCCAATTGGTGTACGAATGCAACTGAACCAAAGACACGAGGAGTAAGTGAGAATAAGTCCTTATCAGGAGAAAACAATGAAGAAAGGAGTCTTCTTACCTACATGGCCTCAAATTTCAGCGAAATTCGGTCGAATTTCTGCCGAATATCGATATCCAGTCGAAATCGAAATTCGACCGAAATGGCCGACATATGGGGGCCCTAGTACAAAAAATGATCGAAATGACCAAAATTTCGGTAGAAATTTAACCGAAATTCCATCGAAATTCCATTTCGTTGGTCACCAAAATGGTGACCGAAACTGAAATTTAGGGCCTTGCTCCCCAAGACAGACGAGGGTATGCGATTAACCAGGTAACACATCGTAAGTATAACATCACCCCAAAACGAATGTGGGGCACGACTCTGAATAAGAAGTGTCCGAGTGATATCAAGTAAATGGTGATGCTTTCGCTCCGCAACACCATTATGCTGAGAAGTGTAACGACATGTTGTTTGACGAATAATGCCACATGATGAAAAGAAATGGGACATAGTACGTGTACAAAATTCCAAAGCATTATCTGTTCTCATAAATTTCACAGAAGAAGAGAAAACATTCACCACTTCATTGATAAATTTTTTGATCATATCTCCTGCTTCAGATTTATTTTTCAATAAGAAAATCTATGACAAACGAGAGAAATCATCAACTGCAACAAGATAAAATCTATGTCCTTGATGATCAGAAATACGACTCAGACCCCAAATGTCAACATGAAATAACTCGAACAGGGAAAGTCGATCGATGATGCTTCCCCAACTGACAAGCCTCGCACTGGTAGGAAGACCCTGGTAGGATCTGCGGCAAAATATGACACATCTTCTGGAGAGGGAGATAAGCAAAACGTAGATGCCAAGTGAAGTAAGAGACTGATCTTGTTGAAATAGAGGACGCGCTTGCATAGGGAGTTTGGACCAGTCGATAAAAACCACCTTGCTGAAGGCCACAACCAATCACCCTTCTCGTAATAATGTCTTGAAAAACAAAAGACGATGCGTCAAAGATAGCTCGACAATGCAAGTCCTTTGTAATCTGACAGATATATAACAAATTCATAGAAAAATCAGGAGCATGTAACATGTTTTGCAGACGCATTGAAGGTGTAAAAGTAATCTCTCCATGTTCTGTGATCGGGAATGAGTCCCATTGGCTATCACCATAGTTCTTCCTAAGGGAACCTGCCTGTATGTTGTAAGCTGACCTTTGTCTCCGCATGAATGGTGCGTCACCCCAGAGTCCATAATCCACTCTGTAATCTCAGATCCATTACATGATGTAAAGGCATAAGTACTACATGAGGTGTTGGCCGTAGCAGAGAAGTACTGGTGGAAGCGGAAGCTGCGACATCTGAATGGCCTGCTGGAGATGGTGAAGTGGCATGATATCTTGCAGTCTGGCCACGAGGTCATCAAACCTCTGATCTGGAGTAGATGCAGCGGGAGATTCGACCTGCTCCGCTACACAGTCTGATGTTGGGAAACTATTCTTGGAGTAGCATATTTATTCTATATGACCTAAGCGATGGCAAAATATGCAGGGCTAATGATTGCGTCCTCCTCTACCATAATGTCCGCGGCCACGAAAGAAAGAAGGAGCCTCCGCTGCCTCGAGAGGCTGCCATCGGCGAAGAGGTCTGACTCGTGACAGTGGACAGAACAGTGATCCTGCTGAGCCTGTGGAAAGCTTCCTCTATAGAAGGAATAGTAGCATACACAAGAATCTGGGAGCGAGCAACGTCTTATTCAGGATCCAGGGCTGCTTGGACACCAACCATGGTAGCATTCCTATATGTCTTCTACTTCTCTGTGGTAGCCATGAGGGGCATGAAGTCGTGGAGCTTCTCAAACATCCCACGCAAGGATGTATACAACAAATGGAGGGTCCGTCAGTTCTGCTTGATAGTGAATATGCCGTGCTGAAGTTGAAGGATCTTGGTTTCGTTCCTCGCCTGAGAGTAAGTTGCTGCGAGGGTGTCCTACATAGCCTTAGCAGTGGGATTATAACACATCATTGGCGATCTCTATCGTCAATGTCCCTGAAAGTCAGATTGTGGCGTATGCATCATGCCATCATCTGCCTCCCGTGAGTCGTTCACCCTAATCTTCTCTACTGGTTCCTCCTCTGTAAAAATATGCTTGTTACTATTCGACTTCATGAGGCTCATGAACTGCATAGCCCAGAGCTCGTAGTTTTTCTTGTTAATCTTGACAATAGATGTTGGACCTCGAAAAGCGCCTTTGGCAGGCTCATCAGCTTTGTTTTCTGACATATTGCTGATGGGAATTTGCTAGGGTTATGTAGATCAATGAATGAGTGTCTACACATACGTGTGGATTTGAATGCATATGTAGACTTATGCACTCAAATTCATTAGCCTAGCTGAAACCCTTTGACGAGGTGGAAGAGAAGTTGCCGGTGGCTACAAAGGTCGACGACCAAGGAGAAGGTACGACGACGGGGCCACTAGGACGACAATTGGTGGTGGGGCCGCTAGGGCTGCAGCGGGAGGCGGGGCCGCTGGGTTGCGGCAGCAATGGCTGGAGCCGGCAGTGACCTTGGAAAGAGAGAGAGAGAGACAACGACGGGAGGGGGTATGGTTAAGGTACAGAGCATCGATATAGGACCGTGGCTCTGATACCATGTTGGAAAAAATAGAAAGATGTTTATTCCAGGGACACCTACGCTCTCTTATATATAGGAGAGATCTATGGGTAAATTACATAAGATAGATATGAAGAAATAAAAAAACTCAGCCATGACCGGGTAAATGAGGAGGGTTGCGTTAGGTAACCCACAACCAGCGTAAAACAGTCGGAGACAATTTCTTAAATAGTATTTTTTAAAAAAAATTTTTTAGGAAGTTGCCTCGTGACAATCAGATCTTTTCAACATGGATTTAAGAAAACATATAAATTTTTTTGGGGCGTTCCCTATTTGCGATGTGTTGTATTGTCCGAATGCAATGAAAACTTGGCAAGGGCCGCTACATCACAGCCTCGATGTAGTTCAAATTTTGTAAGGGTTCTCGCATGAGGAACACATGCGAGTAAATAAGCCAGTTCTGCTACATTACCGCCCGGCTGCAGTCAAAAATTTGCAACATAATGGACGCATGCGAGTAAAGAAGTTAGTCCAAAAGAGATTGCAAAGGATGTTGCGGATTGGTAGCTGGAATATTGGCACTTTAACTGAAAAATTGATGGAGATAGTGGATACAATGGAAATAAGGAAAATGCATATACTATGTCTTCAAGACACTAAATGGGTTGGGGAGAGAGCAAGAGAGATCGAGAAGACATGCTTTAAACTTTAGTATTCAGGTAAAGATAAGGGCATGAACGATGTTGGAGTGGTTGTTCATAAGGATTTGAAGGATTGTATGGTTGAGGTGCAAAGATTCGGGTATCAGATTATTTTGCTAAAATTGGTGTTTGAAGAAGAAATTATGAATATCATCTCAGTTTATACATCACAAATTGGTTTAGATGAAAGGACTAAACAAGCTTTTCTATAGGGCCTGGATAAGATTTTACAAGGAATCCCACAAAGAGAGATGATTTGCATAGATGGAGATCTTAATGGACATGTGGGAAAAGATGCTTCAGGGTATGCTAGTGTTCATGGAGGACATCGTTTTGGGGATAGAAATGAAGAGGGAAAAGTCATTCTAGATTTTGTAACGGTATATGATCTTTTCATAACAAACAGTCTATTCAAGAAGAGGGAGGATCATTTAATTACTTATAAGAGTGACCCAACTAGAACGCAGGTAGATTACTTTGTGTTGAGGAGAAGAGATCGGTTGTGTTGTAAAGACTGCAAAGTAACCTAGGAGAGAGTTTAACAACCTAACATCTCTTGTTCATCATGGATGTGCGAATAAAAGGGCTAGTAAAGAAAAAGAGGGTTCCTAAGATCATTAGTAGATGGTGGAATCTTCCACTGAAGCAATCGAGTTTCAAGGAGAAGGTTTTAGAAGACTTATTTTGGGATTGTAGCGGAAGTGCAAACGAGATGTGGGAGGCGGTAGCATCTTGTATCTGAAAGTTAGCCAAATAGATGCTAAGCGAGTCAAACGAAGGAGCTCCAGGTCAAAAGGTGGCTTGGTGGTGGATTGAAGGGGTGCAAGAGAAGCTAAAAATTTAAAGAGTATGCTTTAAAGCTATGTCTAAGGATAGAACAGAGGAAGCTGTCACAAACTACAGAATAGCCTTTGGGGATCAAAAGGAGGCTCGGGGAAAGAGCTGGAGGGCCTCATGCGGAGGTTTCTTTGGGGAAAGAGGGGTCCCGAGTCGCGGGGCCTTCATCTTGTGGCTTGGAAGGAGGTGGCGAAAAGGAAGTGCGATGGGGGGCTCGGCATTCGGAGGCTGGATCTTGTCAACGACGCACTGATGCTTAAATGGGTCAACAAGCTTTGGGGTAACGACGGCGGGTTCTTTCCCTCCATGCTGCGGGAGGTTCTTTCGATTGGGGTTGACATGCTGCGGGACGCTATCTCTCTGCGCTATGGAACCCCTTTTTGGAAGGGGATTGCATCGGCGGTTAGGCGATTCTCTCATCTGTTCCAGCCGACATTGGGGGATGGCACCTCTTTTCTGTTTTGGCGCGACGCCTGGGCGGGAGATACCACCCTCGGTAGCTCTTTTCCTCGGCTCTGTGCGTTGGCTTCAGATTCTAGTGCGTCGGTGGCTTCGGCCTGGAGCGGGGAGGACTGGTTCCCTTCCTTTGCTGGAAATCTTTCTGACGAGCGTTTTGAAGATCTGTTGAACCTTTGGCGGCGGCTTAGGGAGGCGCCGAAGCCATCCACGGGCAGGGACCACTGGGTATGGCGCGACGGCGCCTTCTCTTCGAGACGGGTGTTCAAGTTGCTCTCGCAACAACGCACCCCTGTCCGAGACATCCTTTGCAAAGATCTTGGCTGGCTGTGGCGCATAAAGTTGCCGGAGAAGGTGATCTTCTTCCTTTGGCTTCTGAGGCGTGGGAGGATCCTCACGCGAGATAGATGTGCGAGATTTCTCTCGGGGGTTGACTCCCTGGTCTGTGTTTTGTGTGATGGCGAGGGGGAGACTTTGCAGCACCTCTTCTTCTGTTGTCCGTGTTCGGCCTCGATCTGGGAGGACGTCGGCGTGGCTTGGGTTAACGCTTCCTCGGCAGACTCGTTTTGGGACTCTTTGCGCTCAAATGCTGATCGACCAAGAAGGGAGTTGCTTCGCCCATTCGCTTGCATTTGGGCGCTTTGGCTCGCCAGGAACGCGAAGATTTTCAAAGGTCAAAGGTTCTACAAGGAGAATGTCTTAGCACATGTGGACATGCTTTTGATTGACTGGCTCCTCTTGTAGTGCTACGGCCGTGTGATGTTCGTCTTTTGGTTTGGGGATGGGATCCTCTCGATCCTTGGTGTTTGTATTTCTCCTCTTCCTCCTCCTCTTCTTCGCTGCTTTTTAATAAAATTTGGGGCGAACACCATGGTGTGCTTCCCCCGAAACGTTTTTGGTTTCAAAAAAAAAACTACAGAATAGCGAAGAAGGAAGTAAAGAAGGCTGTAAGTGAAGCTAAGTCAAAAGCTTATGATGTTTTGTATAAAAATTTCGACTCTAAGGAGGGCCAGAAGGATATATTCAGGTTGGTCAAATCAAGAGAAAGAAAGACCAAAGATCATTATGAAGTGTGATGCTTTAAGGACGAGGAAGGTCACATGCTTGTTACCCAGAAGGACATAGAAACTAGGTGAGATCAGTATTTCCATAAACTTTTCATTGGGGAAGGAAATAGAGAGATCACATTGGGTGATCTAGCTAGTATTGAACGTTACTTGAATCGTGCAAGCTTATAGCCGAATACGAAAAAAGGAAGTAGAAGAGGCTTTGAAGGTTATGAGACCTGGGAACATGGCCTCAAATTTCAGCGAAATTCGGTCGAATTTTTGTCGACTATCGATATCCAGTCGAAGTCGAAATCCGACCGAAATGACCAAAATGACCGAAATATAGGGGTCCTAGTACATAAAATGTCCGAAATGACTGAAATTCCGGTCGAAATTCCACCGAAATTTTGTTTTGGTCGATACCAAAATGGTGACCGAAATCGACATTTAGGGCCTTGCCTGGGAAAGGTGTAGGACCGGATGACATCCCTGTAGAAGTATGGAGAGTTTTAGGAGAACGTGGTTTGACTTGGCTTACGAATCTATTCAATGTTATTTGACGAAGCAAGAAAAATGCTGAAGATTGAAGAAGTATCGTGGTGCCTTTTTATAAGAACAAAGGAGTCTTTAAAATATGTTCAAATTACAGAGGTATCAAGTTGATGAGTCACACTATGAAAATTTGGGAACGCGTGATCAAAGGAAGGTTGAGGCAAGTTTTCAAGTAAAAAAACCAATTTGGATTCATGTCAAGTCACTTAACTATTGAAGCCATCCATTTTTTGAGGAGAACAATGGAGATTTATATAGTTAAAAGGAAAAACCTCCATATGATATTTATTGATTGGAGAAGGCTTATGATCATGTCCCACGAGAGATATTGTGGAGAGTTTTGGAGAAGAGACAAGTACATGTCCTATACATTAACTTCATAAAGGATATGTATGATAATGCTTTATCTTGTGTGAGGAACCCGTTTAGGAAGACTGACTATTTTGACATCAACATTGATTTACATTAAGGTCCAACATTAAGTCCATTTCTATTTACTTTGATTATGGACGAGTTGATATGTCACATTCAGGATGAGGTACCTTGGGGTATGTTATTTGCTGATGATATTATGTTGATTGACGAGACTAGAGACAAGGTTCAGGAAAGCGGTATGCGTTTGCGTTCGGACAGGTCACTGAATAGCGCTTAAGCGATATGTGGGGGCATAAGCGGGGTATATGCGGTTCTACACAGTTGCCTAATTTTTTATTTAAAAATAAATAAATATATACAAAAGTGAATACAACAGAACTAAATTTATGTATATATGTGTTCCAACAGAAGGTCTAAGAAAAATAACTTTCATATAGATTTCAAAACAATCTCTATCAATCAAATATCAATACTCCAATAAAACGGTTAGCACATAAAATAACTGACAACAATCAACAAAATAAAAAAGTTAGCGCACAAAATGCCTCTATTGTTGAATATAATGTCATTTATCTCTGTCATTATATTTATAACTGATCCTCCATCAAAAGTACTGAACTTTACATATAATATATTGCATTCATAATAACTATTAGTTGATTAAATTAGTTTGCTAAATTATTAGTATATTATTTTTTCTTCCTTTCGTGTTTACTCGAATCTCGCAGTACAACTACTTTGATGGATTTAATTGGTCATGGAATGCTTGGTTGACATACATGCAAAAGTAAGGAAAACATGGCACAAATAATACAACAAAACTTGGCACAAATTTAAAAAGTAAAAAATAAATCAAAAATATGTATGCGGTCGCACATACCGCATATGCGGCCCGCATAAGCGCACATGGCGCATAATGGGGGGTTTCAGGAATGTGGTGCACTGAGGGCACCACATATACATATGCGGCCGCATATGCGGCCGCACGGGCTGCTTTCATGGACACTGACTAGAGATGGAGTAAATAAGAAGCTTGAGGTCTGGAGACATGATTGGAGACTAAAGAATTTCGTATAAGTAGGGCTAAGACAGAATATATGGAGTGCACCTTTGATCGAAGCAATGGTGAAAGAATCAAGGTGAAGATTGTGACGATAAGATTTGGAAGAGAGATTCTTTTAGATATCTGGGATTTATTTTGCAATATGATGGGGAAATTGATGGAGATATTACTAATAAAATAAATGCATGCCGGCTAAAGTGGAGAGGAGCCTCTGTTGTTCTTTGTGATAAGAAAATCCGTTTAATAATTAAAGGAAACTTTTACAAAACAGCCGTGAGACCTGCTATGCTCTATGGATCTGAATGTTGGCCTGTGAACCATAGACATGTACCGAGAATGGTTGTTGCAGAAATGAAAATGCTAAGGTGGATGTATGGACACATACGTAAATATCGGATTCAGAATTATGGAATCAGAAAGAAAGTTGGCGTAGCTCCGATTGAGGATAAGATGCGAGAAAACCGCTTAAGATGGTTTGGTCATTTGCAAAGAAGGTCAGTTGATGCACCAATTAGGAGATGCAAGTGTTGGGATGTTGAGTCGACTATGAGAGGGCGATGACGTCCCAAGAAGTGTTGGAAAAAGACTATACGAAGGGATTTTAGTTTTTTGGATATAAGCCCGAGATTGACCCAAGATAGATCTAAATGGAGGCGAGGAATCCATGTAGCCGACCCTACTTAATTGTAGGAAAAGGCTTTGTTGTTGTTGTTAGACATGAAGAAATAAAAAATAAAAAACTAATACTCATAATACATAGAATTATCTCTACAAGTATAGTGGACTTCTTTCTGTTTGATAGTTTTAATATGTTCAATTGGTAAATCTGTTAGGGTTTTCCTTCTGACTTTTGGGAAACTTAATTCTAGGAATAAAACTCCATTGAAAACATCAAAAGCACCGATTGCTTAAAGATCAAAAGTAATAACCTGATTTAGGATTTATTTCAATAAAAATGACAGCAAGGAATCTATTGGATAAGCCACTTCCACAACCTTGCTGGTTTGCATTTATAGTCACCAAAGAAAGAGTGTTTTCTTATGGTAGAAGTACCACCCTATGTTGAATCTTTCTATTAGGGTGAGTAGATTAGATGGTCTAAATCCTGAAGGATACTATATGTTTATATAAAACGATATCAAATCCTGAAGGAACTTATTACAGAATTCATATGTAATATTTTATCTTTTTGATTGTTTATAGCATTCCTGGAGTCCTTCCCATATCAACGGGAATTGCTATTGATGAGTCATGCGGCTCTTCTAAATATTTTAGATTGATATAGTGACATATGCACTGGATTGATTATCATTTTTTACCCTGACATGTTATCAGCTTTCAGGATAGGATTGAGTTTCCTTTTGGGGATCTTTTTATTTCTTTTAAAGTTATTTTGTTCTTTGTCATAATTTGCTTCTTTCGATTTTATTGTCATCATGGCCAACCATAATTTGCTTCTTTTCATGGAGATGTTACTAATAGAATAAATGCATGTTGGTTAAAGTGGAGAGGAGCATGTACTGTTCTCTGTGATAAGAAAATTCCTTTGAAAATCAAAGAAAAGTTTTACAAAGCAACCGTGAGACCTGCTATGCTTTATAAATCTGAATGTTGGTTTGTGAACCATAGACATGCGCAGAGAATGGTAGTAGTAGAAATGAAAATGCTAAGGTGGATGTATGGACACACACATAAAGATCGGATTTAGAATGATGCAATCAGAAGGAAAGATGTTGTAACTCCGATCGAAGATAAGATGCGGAAAAATCGCTTAAGGTGGTTTGACCATTTGGAAAGGAGGTCGGCTGATGCATCAGTTAGGAGATGCGAATTTTGTGATGTTGAGCTGGTTAAGAGAAGGTGAGGAAGGTCCAAGAAATGTTTCAATGAGACTAAATACAAAGGGGTCTTAATTTTTTGTATTTAAGTTCGAGCTTGACCCAAGATATGTGGAAATGAACGAATAGAATTACATTCCCGTAACCCTAGGGCTCTCTTATATAGGAGAACAACCCTATGAGTAAAATAAATGAAGTATACAACAAAAATAAGAAATACAAAAAAAGAACCGACAGAAACGATCATTCGAACACCCCCTTAAGTTGAAGCATATATATATATATATATATCATGCTCAGCTTGGAACAACAATGAAATAGACCCCTGGCAAGTGCTTTGGTAATCATATCTGTAGTGTGATCTCCTAAAGTGACATGAGATGTGGAGATGAATCCCTTCTGATAATATCTCGAGTGTAGTAACAGTCTACTTCAATGTGCTTGGTTCTTTCATGGAAGGCTGGATTATTGGCTATTAATAAGGCAGCTTGCTTGTCGCATTGGAGGTGCATGAGAAGTGTCACCTCAATAGTTAGGTCAGTCAGGACGGATCTGACCCACATCATCTTTGTGCTTCCTTGTGCCATGGCCCTATATTCTGACTCGGCACTAGATCTGGTGACAACTATCTATTTCTACTCTTCAATGAAACGAGTGAACTCCTCACAAAGACAACAAAACCTGAGGTGGACTTCCTATCCTTGTGGCATCCTACATAATATGCATCAGCACATGCTGCAACTATAAGATATGTATCTCTACTGAACAAGAGTCTTGCACATGGAGATGGATTCAAATATCTCAGAGTCATGTAAACATCATCCAAATGTACCTGCATGGGCTGCTCCATAAACTGACCAACCTTACCGCAAATGATATATCAGGCATGGTAATGATGATATATAACAAGTTTCCCACGAGCTCTCTATATCGTCTCTTGTTAACCTCCCCAGAATCATCATCATAGAGTTTCACATGGATCCATTGGAGTAGTAGCGGGCCTACTACATCTTGTCATGCTCTTTTCAACTAGGCGATCATTAACATACTTCCTTTGCATCGTCACCATGCCATGTTGGTTCCTTGCAAATTCAAGGTAATGAAATAGCGAAAATTTCCAAGGTCCTTGGTTACAAACTATTGTGCAAGGAAATCCTTAGCCACTTGAATAACCTGCTTATCATCCCTGTAACAACGATGTCATCCACATACATCAAAATAGCAACAACACCTCTCTAGGATCTCTGGACAAAAAGAGAGTAATCAGTAATTGATCTGACAAATCCTTGTTACTCAATCAATTGAGAGAGCTTTTGGAACCAAGCCCTCGGACTCTGCTTAAGGTCATAAATAGCCTTGTGAAGTCTACAAACCATATGTGACTGCTCAGCAACAAAACCTGGTGGTTGCTGCATGTAGACCATGGTTTCAGATTTCACGAAATATCGATGAAATTTTGATTTCAAAATGGGATCGAAATTTTGATTTCAAAATGTGATCGAAATTTTGAGCGAAATGCTGATATGTCGGCCTTCACAAATGTTGCTTGATTTATGTGAATTGTGAGAAATTTATCGAAATTTCAATAAAATTTCGTTTTGACATGGTGTCGGTACGATATCCGATACTGGAATTTAAAACCTTGATGTAGACTTCCTCCTGCAAGTCACCATACAAGAAAGCATTCTTGACATCTAATTAAAACAACCAATCACGTATCACATCAATCAAGATAAGAATCCTCAATGTAGAGTGCCTTGCAACAGGAGAGAACGTGTCCTGATAATCCACCCCATTATGTCTGTGTGAATCCTTGAGCAACAAGCCTAGCCTTGTATCTATCAATAGTACCATATGCACGGTGTTTCACTGTAAACACCCAGTTGCTCCCAACAACCATGGATGGCCATATCACGATATATCGGCGATATATCGGGTATCGACAGGTCACCGATATATCGCCGATATGGCGATATCGGGTATCGACAGGTCAAAAATGCACAATCTAGATCCGATGTCGGCGATATGGGTCGATATATCGGCGATATATCGGTATCGACATGGTACCGATACCGATATCGATATGTCCTTCCATGCCAACAACAGTTGCCCCAGATGGAGCATGAACAATACTCCACGTACTACGAGATGGTAACACATCCATTTCTTCATAACGAGATGCCACTGGCCAAGGTTCCAAAAAACGGTATGCGGTATACAGTCGGTAGGGTCACTGATTACTGTTTAAACGGTATGCGGGAGTTTAAACGGAAATTAAACGGTCTATGCGGTTTTACATTTTTAAATTAATAAAAAATATTACATATATATATTTAATAAAAAAGTATAAATGAACTTTAAAAATATAATCACATATCCACAATTTTGATCAGATATTGTCAATTTCAATGACTTCTTCATCCAAATGTGACATGTCAAAGTAGATAGCATAATCAACATAGGGTTTATGTTACCTTGATGCAAAACGCGGCCGCTTAAACGGCGTGTAAACGGCCGATTACACCCGTTTAAACGGTCTGACCGTTTACATAGCCGATTAAAGGTTATACAGTCGGTCGAGGATCGAATGAGTTTAAACGGCCTTTTAAACGGCCGCCTGAACCGATTTTTGCATCCTTGCCACTGGCTAATCTGTAATGCCTCCTGACATGTTCGTGGTATATCCACAACAGATAATCCAAATACAAACCTCTGAAACTCCTCTGAAAATGGGCAAGGGAAACATGTGACACTAGAGGATTCTGAGCACAAGTATGCCTCTGCTTCCGTAAAGCAATGGACATGTCAAGGTCTGTAGCCTCTTATGTAATCGAGAGCGGATCATCTACAACCACATGTTCATCCTGCTGTAAATGCAAATCACCAGTGCCATCAGTAGAAACTAAGTGCTCAAACATACCTGTGGTGTGCTGGATGATGGAGGAGGCTCGCGAACATGAGGTTTCCGAGTGTAAACTTGTGGCAAAAAAATGGAGGATGCTGGTGGAGCATCTTCTCCAGATTTCGAAGAAATCAGCTTATCACCTGTAAAGGAGAAAAACATGATCGACTCAAAGAAAGTGACATCCGTACTAACATAATATTTCCTCCTATATGGATCAAAACAACGGTATCGTTTGAGTCCTTAAATACCCCACAAAGACACACTTGACAGCTCTAGGAGAGAGCTTGTCATGGTCAGGAGACGTATGGTGAACAAAGACGAATGACCCAAACACCCTAGGTATGAGAGAGAAAAGATCATTCTCGGGAAACACAATCAAGAACAAGATCTTCTCTCCCAGCACTGACGAGGGCGTGCGATTCACCAGGTAGCAAGCAGTTAGAACCACATCTCTCCAATATGAATGAGGAGCACGACTCTGGATTAAGAGAGTTCTGGTGACATCGAAAAGGTGGCGATGCTTGCGTTCAACCACCCCATTCTCGACGATGGTGAACTAAGGCAACTGACCCAAACACCCTAGGTATGAGGGAGAAAGTTCATTCTCGGGAAACACAATCATGAACAAGATCTTCTCTCCCAGCACTGACGAGAGCGTGCGATTCACCAGGTAGCAAGCAGTTAGAACCACATCTCCCCAATATGAATGAGGAGCACGACTCTTGATTAACTGGTGACATCGAAAAGGTAACGATGCTTGCGTTCAACCACCCCATTCCGTTGAGATGTATATGCACATGAGGCCTGATGAATAATGCCAAGGTTTTGAGAAACCGTAAAAGTTGTAAGCTGAAGAATTCTAAGGCATTATTAAAATGAATATACTTGACATTTGCAAAAAAACATTCCTTATTTCATTGATAAAAGACTAAATAACATGACCAACATCATCATACTTGTTTTTAAGAAGAAACACCCAAGATAGTCTAAAGAAATCATCAACAACAACCAGATAAAGTCCATGTCCTTGATGATTTAGAAAACGACTTGGACCTCAAATGTCAAGATGTATTAACTCAGAAATACTTAGAATATTTTAACCTGAGGACTCTGAAAGGTAGATCGACGGTTCTTTCCAAGCTGGCATGCCTCGCACTGAAGGGTAGAACAAGGAGAAATATGAGGAAGAACATGGCACAACTTTTGCAGAGAAAGATGGCCAAATCGGAGATGCTACATGAAAGGAGATATTGAGCCAATATGAATGGAAGAAGCACCAGCATATGGGGATTGGACCAGTCTATAGAGACTTCATTGCTTGTGGCCAAATCCAGTCATCCTTACCGTAAGAATGTCCTGGAACACAAGAGATGATGGATCCAATATGGCACGATAATGTAAGTCTTTGATGATTAATCTAATATATAGTAAATTCATCGAAAAGTCATGGGCATAAAGAACATCCTTTAGACACTTTGTTGAAGTTAATTGCACCTCAAACTGTCCAATAGTGGGAGAGTCACATCTGCTATGACTACATATCCGCCTGGTTGAATTGATCTGTACACACTAAACTGTCCTCTTTCACCACAGAGATGCTTTGAAGCTCCTGAGTCCATAATCCACTCTGATAAATCTGCTCTGTAACAGCTAGTAAAAACATATGTGGTACCTGATGTGGATGTAGTTACTGAAGCAATTACCTCTGCGGATCCAGGAGAAGCAGCAGACGGCCCGGGGGCAGGCATAATCTCTCTCCACCATGCCAAGAGCTCATTAAACCTCTGATGCGCTACAGGAGGAGGAACACCAGCTGACTGAGTCTGCACTGCAACACGAGCTGAAGTGGGAAATCCATGCTTGTAGTAGCTTGTGTCCTCAAAATGACATGGTCTGTGGAAGTAGGTGCACGACTGATGTGGTCGGCTACCCCCTTCTCTGCCATGGGTACTCCAACCTTTGAACTGTGTAGAACCCCCTCTGCTGCGAGATGCGGACATAGGCGAGGAGGTTTGTGATTGCTGAGTAGCACCACCAGATGCTATAGAAAGCCTACTCAGTTTGCGGTACACCTACTCTATCGGAGGTATAGTTGTATCGGTAAGAATATGTGATCTAGTCGCATCATACTCATGATCCAGAGTTGCCAGGAACACTCCAGCCATCACCGAATCTCTGTACGCCTTGAGCTGCTATGGAGAAGCAATCAAGACGATGTAGCTGCGGAGCTTCTCAAACATACCCTTGAGAGATGTGTACATGGTATGGAGATGTCATCCGTTCTGCTTGGATATGAAGATATCATGCTGAAGCTACTATATCTTCGACTCGTTCTTTGCTTGCGAATAAGTAGCGGCGAGGATGTCCCACATCGCCTTTACTGTGGATTGACTCAGAATCTCATTTGCAATCTCCACTGATACTGTCCCAGATTGCCAGACATGTGCATGTGTCATCTGCCTCCCATGAGGCATTTACCCGGTCTTGTCTCTTGGCTCATCATATGTGAGGATGTGCTTCTTGTCGTTGCATTGCATCAGGCTCATGAATTGCATGGCCCATAATTTATAATTAGTCTCATCCATCTTGACAATGGGTGTCAGATCCTTGAAGGCACCTAAAGATGGGACATCGACCTTGGAGTTGACTTTGTTGTTTGAAGAGACGACAAGTTGACAACTGCAACGAAGACTGGGGTTGTAGACATGGCTGAATGTGTCTACACCTTCATACATGAACATGGTTGTGGGTGAAGTCGTTTTCTAAATAATCAGGGACAAGTCTTCAGAGAGTTGAATCTTCTATTCTTAAGGACATGTTTGTTGTTACAAGAGACCCTTGTGTAACAAGTGATCGGCAACAACAAATGTTTGTAAAACAAATGAAAAATCAGCTACAATTGATGGGAAGACAATGGTTGATATGATGGAGTTTGATCGTCAAGAGATGAGAGATATTATATCAACGTCGTTGAAGGAAAAGGATTTGTTTTTATTATTTCTTATCTTTATTTCTTGTTATTTCAACTTATATATGCATTCTACATGAGCAAACTGCTAAATGCATGTCTTACATAGACATATCGACCTAAGTTTATTGGCCTAAGGTACATATGACAATACTACACAACTTATGGCTGCTCAGAGGTGAAGGATGGAAGTCTTTGGAGGATTGTACTAACGATAGCTAGCAACGTGATCATGCAAGGAGCAAGCTTGCAAAAGTCGGCCGACTAGGCCGACTAGTCGGTCCGACTAGTCGAGTCGGGGGGGGGGGGGTAGCCGACTCGACTAGGCCTAGTCGGCCCTTAGTCGGTCCACCCGACTAGTCTGGCCGACTAATCGGCCGACTTTTACAACAACCTTTTTTATTTTTTTTGTTTTTCACTTTTTTTAAAGCAAACATATTCTAATATGCTTAATGTTATATTTGAAGTCAATTACTTCTTTTGTTTCATCATGATGTCATATAAAATGTACAAATATATGTATATACATACGAATATATGTATAAAAAACTGATTTATATATTTAAAATAATTAAAAATTCAAAACCGACTATTGACTGACTAATTCCGACTAGTCGCCCGACTGCCGACTAATCCTTAGTAGGTGACCCCGCCGACTGAATACCGACTACCGCTTTCTGCAACCTTGGCAAGGAGTACGAGACAAGTGTGGCTAGTAGAGATATCAACTGTGTACGTGCATTAAATCAATGGTTTTGTGAAATATCAAGGGTGCGAGTGTCTAGAATCTTATCGAGATTGAAGAGTGCACATAGGGGCTTTGGCATGCTTTAAAACGAGTTGTACATCATTTATCAGGAGGTCTCTATTTTCTGATGTACGCTCCAGCATTTTTAAGCAATAATTGGGATTTAATTTGATTAGGGGTGATAGGATAATTTGTGGCAGAGGATTACATTAGAAATTTGATGGCAAAGCTCTTAGTGAGCCGTGTTTCATTCTCCATGGAGCCTTTAGCAAGTACGACTTCACTTTATGGAAACAAAATGCATAAAATATACTCATGTGAGAGGAGCTTGTAAGAGTCCTTTAAGCAGCAGAGAATAAGTTGTGGAAGATGAAAGAGGAAGAGGAGAAGGTGATTGAGTGCTCTCACGGGTAATGCAATATATCATGGTCTTGGCGGACAAAACTCTTGTGAAACCATCGACTTGTATGATCCAATAGATGTTTGTAACTTGTAAGAAGCTCGAGGATGATACAAGTCTAAATATCTAATAAACAATTTATTGCTGTAGTTGTACGGTTTAAAAATGATTGACACGATGAAATTGGAAGCGTACTTAGAGGAGTTCAACATGATCTTGATGGATGTATTTGTACTTTACAGGAAGATTGAGAAAGGGGGGTCTCTCTTCAAGGAGCATGACAAAGCACTAATTTCATCGAGTTCTTTCCTACTTCTCATGATCATATTGATGAATTGTTGCGTTGCAACAACTAGAAGGGAGAAAATTTTGAGGCCAATCAGAGATCTCGGGTTCCTTAGTCTAGGCAAGGTAAGAGTATGAGATTCACAACTAGCTCATCCAACAACCTTAAACAATGATGGCATAAAAGAAGAAACAAATCCATCCATCACATGGGATCACAATATGATCAATATATGACCGTTGCACCATCATTATAACCGTTGTTGAGGAAATAAGGAAAGAAAATCTATTAGATTTATGGAAGATCAGTAATCAAAGATCAACATTAAAGTTGAACGCAAGGCTATTTCGTTCGACTCATCCTTGATTATTGTGATCCTCATATTCTTCTTCTTCAGAGATTACGAAAATCAAAAGATGATTATGACCAGCTTCCAGAAACAAGATGTATGAGATGTTCCAAGCATTTTCAATTCCTATCATCCACCGAGTTCTCTACTTTCAGAGGAGAAATTGTGAGAGATCGAAGCAAGCCACTTATAATGCAAAAGATCCGTGACCGTCTCCCCATGGCGTATATTGTGCTGGTGGTACATGCTAAAAATCTTTTTGCCTTTGTGCTTGTTCGACATAGGAAAGAAATGATGAAGGCAATATGCTGATGGCTGAGTAAAAGTTCTAAATCATAGAGATGAGGTTCTTAGGTCGATCAAAGTAACATGGACCCATCAACTGCTTCTTTTGTGAGAAGGAATGTTACATGATTGTCGATTGTCTGGGATATGATAAATAGAAGAAGAAATCATTGGAGAAAGGGAAAAAGGTTAGCAATTTAGACTCAGACCAAGAGAATTCCACCGTAGGTTGTGAAGGAAACTTAACATGTTTAAGAGAGAAGACATATTCAGGATGACTTATGGATTCAGCATGTTTAGATCATGTGTGATATACCATGCATGTGATGACACAAATAAGGGTGGAAAGTGGAGATATTCACCATGGTAAATGAGTTGGATCGATGCAATTTCTTATGTTAGGTGGGAGGGTGTGAACTCCGAGAGGTGTTAAACACATGGTTACAACAAAAAACTGATTTCTCTAGGAACAATTGAACCTCAAGGATTTTGAGTTACCTATCAAAGTTAATAGAGGAGAATGGTTAGAAATGCTAGTGAACAAGGATGCCGAATAGGGTGTATGTGCTGGAAAGAAGGGTTGTGGCTGGTGATGGAGCTTCAGTTTTTCCCTAGGCGAGCATCATGAGAGAATAACAAGTTGTTGGCATCTTGGCTATATGAGTGTGCAAGAAAACAAAGCAGATGAGGTTCACTTTGTCGGAGAACGATGGCACACTCTTTGATTGTGAAAGTTGTGTAGTGCCATGTCCGGAGACCTAACATTAAGTTTTGTGTGTGTGCTTGATAGGAATTGCGCGTTTGAGAGGATATCCTAGTGGAATTCAACTCAAAGTGGAGATTATTACAATTTAAATAGTTTGTATTCCATTCAAAATATTTAAATTGGGATTTCGATTAGGTTTTGTTATAGGAAAACTGATATGTTGATTGATTGTTAGAATACAATTTGAGATTGTATTTTGGCATATAAGCAGAGAGGGAGTGGGAGGGAGGGAACATGGTGAGTTCAACATGTTTTCCCGTTATCTCCTTTCCAATGGTCATGAGATGTGACTGTCTCGTTATCAAATCATGTTTTCTTCTTTCACTTGTTTTGCAGTGATGGATAATGTGCCCATTTCCCCCAACATTCTATGGTTTCGAAAGGTTGAGATGATTGAAAAAATGAAACATTTCTTTTGGTCACTGAAAGGTTGAGATGATTGAAAAAATGAAACATTTCTTTTGGTCACTCTACGATGTGTCTTGGACCAGATCCTCATTTATTTTAGAAGCTGTTAAAGACTTTGTAACCAAAAGAAACAGCATGGTGTACATTCTTGTAGTAAATTTGTAACAAAACCTGTTAAGGCCGTATCTTGAAAGAGAGTACTCATTTATGGTCACTTGTACATGAGCTGGTGTTCCGGAGGTGCACGATCTTCGCTGCTGTTCCTATGTGCGACTTCGCTGCTGCTCCCATGTGTTGGTGATCCGGAGGATGATTTTGTTGGTTGGTAAAATATTGACTCCGTGGCAAAAATAATGATTTTTTAATTATTACAAAAAATGATTTGAGCTGGGTAACAGAGAATTTTTCTGATACTCTGCTAGGAACTGCATGTCACAAATGCTATTTTTTGTCTTTTTTATGTATTCAGAATGATGCGATTAGAAGGAAAGTGGTGTAGCTCCAATAGAGGATAAGATGAGAGAAAACCGCTTGAGATGGTTTGGCCATTTGCTAAAGAGGTCGGTTGATGCACCAGATAGAAGATGTGATATTTGAGATGTTGAGCATTTTAAGAGAAGACGAGGAAGGCACAAGAAATATTGGAATGAGAATATCCGAAGGGATTTTAGTTATTTAGATTTAAGCTCGAGAATGACCCAAAATAGATTTAAATGGAGGCAAAAAGTCCATATAGCCCACTCTTAATTGTGGGAAAAGGCTGTGTTGTTCATAATGAATTATCATTGTTCAAATTCACATTTTATCTCATGTATTATTTTTCTTGCTTTATGTTTATATTTTGAAATTATCTTTTAAACTGTGAAAAAACAGGTTGATGTTTGGTCGGTGGGCATCATGTTCTATCAGATGCTCTTTGGTAAACGCCCTTTTGGACATGATCAGTCACAAGAGAGAATTCTTCGAGAAGACACCATCATAAAAGCTCGGAAGGTGGAATTCCCCTCAAAGCCCGCTGTCTCAAATGAGGCAAAGGTTAGCTTAGAACCATCTATACGTTTCTCTGGTTATGTATTGTTAGCAGTGCCTTCGTTTAACTTAAAATGGTCAAGTGTCGTTCTATCTTTGTCAAAAGTAAAGGGCTTTGGTTGAATGGATGGTATGATAATCTCTAGTATCAACCTCTTGTTTTTTAGAAGAACTTTGATCTTTTTGGATACTTAGATTAATTTAAGAATTTTGCATTTACACCAACCCTTCCACTTTTTTTTTAAAAAAAAGCATCAGCCCATCTATCAAGGGTCGGACGGTTTTAGTAAAACTTTGCTCGAATCAATTTTGACACCCTTCATACATTTATATAAAGGTTTCCTTTCGAAGGACATCATTTTCTGAATTTTTATTAGAAGAATATTTCTTCCTGTCTGGGCATCTTTGTTCTTATTTATGGCTTTATTAGATTTTGGATGTATAGTTTTTGAATGTACTATTTTGAACTTTTGTGCTTCTTACAGGAACTAATCCGTCGGTGCCTGACATATAACCAAGCTGAACGGCCCGATGTTCTAAACATAGTTAGTGACCCTTATCTCTCATATGCCAAGAGATAGCAGGTTTTAATCTTGAGATCCACATGGTGCCTAAATCAGTTTTGTATATGCGAAGACAGCAGATGATGATCATGAGCTCCACATGGTGCCTGAATCAGTTTTTTATATGCGGCACCTGGCTGTCTGAATTATGTATTTATTACATGATATGCAGGTTTTGTTGATCTCGGACGTTCAACTTTAAATCTCTTGAACTCCCGGCACTACGTCTCGTATGCTTGATTCGGATGGGTGAGATGACTGAAGCCGAATTCTCGAGGTGCTGACCTTGCTGACCCACCATTTTGGATTTGCTGTACAGGTCCTTTTAGGGGTTTTTGTGGGTTAAACTCTACGGGTTCGATGTTAATAAGGTACCTCTACAGTTAAATATTCTCAGGTTGGCACTTATTAGCCTTGTGATAATGTTCTTGGTTTCAGCGTGCATACCGACCGCACATGTATCAAAAGATGCATCACTCAGTTAATTTCTGTAGACGTAAATGCGTGAGATGTGTTTGCTATTAAATTGTGTCTTGTTTCCTATGACCTGTGAACTTGGGAGGGGGATGGTCGCTTATTTTGTCACGATTGGACCGCCTAGCTCCTACAGTTTTTGCACTTGAGCCTGTTAAGGCCTTACAATGTGATTGCGTTCATAAGATGAGAAAACCTCTGGAATCAATCGTATTACTTTTTAGCATCTGATGTTTTGTGCAGGAAAGCTCGAGGCTTGGGTTACATTTGCATGGGGAGGGGATGATCAGATGCATAGTTTTTTTTAGAAGTGATGGGATGGGCCTCCATTAGAGGACCATCCAAAAAAAATTTAATAAGAACTAAAAAGGGTTCATCTGTCAAGTTTTGTAAAAGGCTTCGGCATGTTAAGTACATTTTTGAAATAAAATTTCTCAAAAATAATATAATTTTTAGCTAACCAAATAGTCCACACCAGTGCACAAACTTTTATTCGGTCCTCAATTGATCATGATCAGTCTCTACCATTCGAAGCTCAAGAGGAGTATTTATCTCTCCATTGAACCCACGGAATGTTTGCATTGTCACGTGTCCACATAATTTGGGCATTGGAAAAAAAAGATGATTCACGTTCTCAGTCGATCCACATATTTTACATCTATCGTCCACTCCTAGAAAAATCAATATCACCTTGCACTCGTCACCTCTCTTCTCAACCGTCACAAAGAAAACCTTAATCTTGTAGGATTCTTCCACTCAGATCCTTGCATGAGAGGTGTTTGTATCCTCCACTATAGTCGTAGAAATCACCTTATATGTGTTCTTGATTGTGAACGCTCCATCTCTTTAGCACATTGAATCTCTCCCATCATATGTCACCTTGAGTCCAGTCAACTTGTCATAGAGATAGAGAAACTCCTCCTTGGATTTGAGAGCTTGGTCCCAAGGTGGGCGTCAAAAAACATCTGACCAAACATTGGCAACGCTTGCCTCCTTGTTCACTACTAGAGTAAAGAATTTGGTATTCAAGTCATACAGGGCACTTTCCTATTGGTCGTAAAGAGTCTACCGGTATCGGTAGTACCAAACACACCTCCCTCCAGAAGATGGTCAGTGGAGCGACAACATCGGCTTGGGAACATAGGCCGGGTGATACACCATAAACATATCTCATCAGTTGTGAAAGCATGTCACATTATCCCCCTAGATCTTCATTACCCATTTCACAAGAAGGCCTTGTTCGTACCACTAATACGCAGTACTCCAAGCCCCACCATCTTTGATTGGCGTTGTCACCAACGACCAATCCACAAATGCCAAACCCTTACAACCCTAAGATGATAGCCAAAAGATACACCACATCAAAGACTACAATCTCAGGCGAATTCCCCTAGGTAGTGTTCTTGTGGAGAGGGAGGATTGCTGTAAGAACTACCTTCACCAGAACCAACCTCCCTCCCCCTGAGAGGCATGAAGCTTTCCAACCAGCTAACTTCTTCTCCATCTTCTCGAAAAATCGGCAACCGGTCAATCTGCCAAGCCTCCCACACATCAATGTTAGTCGAAGATAACTAATAGGCGGACTTTTCTTTGCCATCACCTCCTCATGAGAAAGGTTAAAGAGGACATAGGTAGATTTTGCCTCGTTAACATTCAATCTTGACAACTCATCAAAGATATCCAGCACTGCTCTAGCCGCCTTGCTCTATGTCACTCCCCCCCTCAATGAAGAAAATGGTGTCATCTGTGTATCACAAGAATGGGATCAAAATTTCCTCCCTATAGTATCCTGTGAAGAAACCCCTATCTGCATTAATGCTCGTCATTACCCCCTACGCATTCGTGGCCAAAATGAACAATAGTGGGGCTAGTGGGCATCATTGTCACACCCATATTTGAGGCAGGGGAACCCTCCTGCTTTTCAATAATCATCACCAAAAGTGATGAAGTGGTAACACATCTCTTCATCTAATCAATCCAAATGTCAAGGAAGTCCCTCTGGACCAAAGATGCTCAGATAAAATTCCAGCTTATGTATACACACGGTTTTGAGAAATCATCTATCCAAAGAAAACCAACTATACTTCCTCTCTTCCAATCTGACACCATCTCTGATACCAAAATCACCCCTTCCAACAGCTCCTACCTTGGAATGAAGGCTGATTGGACGGAGCAAAATAAGTGAATCCAAGGCGTTCCTAAGTCGATTAGCCATAACCATGGTCATGGTAATGTAAATGACATTAGACATAGCTGTGGGTCTAAACTCCTCCACGTGTTTAGCACCGTCCTTCTTCGAGAGTATGAAGAGTAATGATATCTTGAGTTTCTCCAGGCCCATGTTTGCACTCCTAAATTCCAGGATCAGACCCATGACGTCCTTCTCAACCACATCTCAAAATTCTTGGTAAAAGAAGACTGGTGTATGTTTGCACTTTCCAGGATCAGACCCATGACGTCCTTCTCAGCCACATTTCAGAATTCTTGATAAAAGAAGAATGGTATGCCATCTGGTCTCGGGCATTTGTATGCATTGAGATTGGAAATCACTTTATGCACCTTCTCCTTTGTGAAATCGGGAACATGCGAATCCTGTTGATCATGCCTCAAAGATCTATCCCCCCTTCCAAGCTATGTAGTTGCAAAAGAAGTTGTCTTCCTATTGAAGCCCTGGAAGTGCTTCACAATAGCAGCGCCTATCGCCCCATCCCACATGAAGGTTGTGTATCATATTTCTTCTCTTCTTACCACTTGCCATCGCATGGAAAAATTTTGTGTTCACATCACCTTCCTTTACCCACTTCTGCCTAGATCTCAGACTTTACTCCACATCCTTCTTTTTATCATCCTTAACCACAACTCTCTGATGCTCCCGTCTCTCCCATAGCTCTTCCTGATCTTGATCACATTCGTCCTTAACACCATAGAGCCTGGAAATATCTTCCATTGCATTATCATGACACCCATAGAGGTTCTTACACACCTCTTTCATGTGCTTCATCAACATCTCAAGCCAACTCGCAATCTTATACACTAACCTCTATGTAGACGTTCCCTCCACATGTAGGGACCTCCAAAAGCTCGTAACCATTTCTCTAAAACCCTCATCTAGTAACCAAGCTCTTTCAAACCTGAACATCAACCTGTGAATCATCCCATCACCCGACTTCCAACAAATAAGTGTATGATCCAATTGCGATCTCGAAAGTACCCCCATCGTGGACAGAGGGAACATCTCCTGTAGCTCTACAGATGCCAGGAAATGACCTAGGTGTGATCCCAAGGAGAAATTACACCAAGTGAAGCTCCCATTCGTGGCATCCAACACCGGATGCTATCTCTCCAACAAACTCCCAAAGACCTCCGATCTCGGATCACGTCCTCCTCGATCATATGGGCAATCTGTAACAAGAAAAGTAACATTAAAGTCACTACCAAAAAGACAAGGGATGCCTTAAAATTTCTCCGTGTCGCTCTCAACTCCTCCCATGGGAATGGGGGCATGTGCAACTCCAGAGATCCCATATACAAAGCTCAAAAGCAAATGGCCAACTTCCGACTTGTGCTCCAACAACACAGAAGCGGATTTATAGCCTAACATTTCCTCCTAGGGTAGTAGAACATCTTCATCCCATGCAAAAATTGTAACACCCGTAGTCCCCACATCGGGACTACTCTAAAATCTGATAACCGATGATGCCCCAACGATCTCCAAAGAAAGGGGTCCCAAGTTGCAATCTTCGACTCCTATAGGAACACCACAATAACAAGTCAAGAACTCGAAAAACCTCCAACAACTTTCCTTTTCTCCCTATCCTCCAACCCCCACACATTCCAGCTAATAATATTCATTAAGATCCACTCGAATGGTTAGAGTGGTTAATACAACCCAAGATATTCTGCAACCCATGTGTGAACATCAAATGTAACAATCAATTCATCACCATTCTGCCTCAAGGACGCGTCTAATCAACCAACGCCACGAGCTAACTTGGTTTGTCTCCTCCTATGCTAGCGCACGAGGGCCCCATACTATGATCTTACAACTTTTGCTCAAACAACAACCGTACCTCTGGTTTTCCCCAATTGCATGGGAAAGAGGATTGGATCTCCTCGAACACCATCTCACAATGCCAATCCCCTATCCCTACGAGCTCTCTCCATAGCCAAGATTTACCTCTCTACCTTCAGACTTTGTGCCAATGAATCACTCCCCAACACCTCCAACTCAGTAGATCTATACTCAACGATCAACCTCTCCTCACCTGCAGACAGTTGGGCTTCATCTGCACTTGTTTTCAAGGGCGGAGCAGCATCAGTGGGGCAGGGGAATGTGTTGGACTTGTAAGACCTTGGCGATCCATTAATGTAATAAAAGTTATTGTTTTATCATGTCCATCTTAAAATGAATGATTGAATGTGAATGCACTTTACTATTACGACCCCTTTGTACAATTAGAGTTATGTACCATGGATATATTGAATACTAGACAGTTATGAGGACACGACTGACTTTAAACATGTGATATTCTATAAAGATCTCCAGTCTGAAAAAAGAGAGGGCAATCTTTCTGTCCAACCGACTTCTTGGTACAATCCCTCTACATATGAAGGAAGATTCGGAAGTGTTGGAATAATCAAGTCAAAGAATTGACTTGATGAGATCGAGACAAACTAAGACTTGAATCGTAACTATCACGATCAAGCACATATCCTTTGACCCGAGATAAATGTGCATCTATATGCTTGAGTATGCACATTTGACATACCAATTGGTTGGTGAGCTCACCAAGGTCTATATACTAATATGTTGGTTTGCGTATGAAGGCGTGCAAGATGTATGATCTCTCAAAGGAATCATACAGGTTCATAGTTGATGAACCGAGGGACAAAGGTCACTCATGAGATGATTTTTCGGACATAATGAATTCCATATTGGTCATCTTATTTATGAAATAGGAAGCAAAATTTGAGATATTAATATATGCTTTTGGAAAGTATATGATTAATATTATCACCCAAATATCAAATGAGAAATTTATATAGATTTATTCCGAATAAGACAATCAAAATAGAGTTTGAACTTTGGATTTATCAAAGTCTTCTAGTGCAAAGGATGAACGAGTATTGGGAATACTCAAAGTTAAATATATCGTAATATATCATTTACCATGACACTTCCATTTCGATGGTGTGAGGAAACATAATGGATTTTAGTAGCTCCATTTAGCTAGATGATATTTAATTAGATTAATCACAATTGATTTGAATTTTTCCAATTATAATTCCAATTTCAATGTCCAAATGTTGAAAACAAAAATGATCATGGAAATGGAAATGTATAAGCTCCTTAAACTCATTTCTAATTTCCAAATAGTTTGTATTATGATTAGAAATGATTGAGGAAGTTGGGTTCAACACACCGATACTTTCTCGAGCTAACATATAGTGGCTTTCGTTTCATTGAGCTCACTTAGAGTGTGAAGTGTTACACTCAAGCTCAATTGATAAGAACTTATCAATTTCAAATTAAAATGGTAAAGACCCTGAAATTTGATTGATATCTAGATTTCAAGTCATTATACATGTATAATATGATCTCCCATACATTATCTCCAAATATCAACATTTGTATATCATGAATCCAAATTGGATTAGTACTCAAATTCTGTGATATCTATATTGAGACAATAATTGTTGTTGTCATATTCTTGAGGGTACTTTTACGAATATGATTTATAAATATAGTACATTAATTAATATAAATAATTATTCATAATGATTAATGTTTATGTGAATATGATTTGTATACCTGATACTTATGTGGATGTGATTCACATAATTATTTAAAGCCACATGTGTGAATGTGATTCACATAAGAATAATTGCTGTAAATTGGATTTACATTATTATTTGGATTTATGAATATGATTCATAAGCTATGAGGATTATTTTCATAAATTACCATTTTTTATAATTAGATTATCAAATTAATAAATAAAGAAACAATTTTGATCTATATTTGGAATGTGTTGGCGTGTGTTGAGGGAGAGACACATGGCTCTCTTTGTGAAAGTCATAATTGGATTAGGATCTCAATTTATTGCTTAATTAATTAGTGATTTAAAGGAGATAGTTATAGTACTAGTCCTTGTTGAATGAGGATTAAATCATATCCCTTGATCCATGATCCAAGGGACACCATGGAGGACATCTACTATGAGGAGAAGACACCTCATAGACACCCCCCATGGCTATAAAAGAGAAGGCGTTGCCTCTTCCTCCTAATAATTCCAAGTTGCCTTGATCATTGAGAGGGAATTTTATAGAGTAGAAGACTCTCTAATACACGTCCTCCCCCCTCTCTTTCTCTACAGCCCTACATGTCCACCTTCAAGCATCCATCTTCTTGGTATAGGAAAGACCATACACCTAAACAAGATTTTATCTAAATCTATACCTAAACCCCTCATGATATTTGGTATGGCACCAAGCCGAGGGTACAATACTTGAGGATTTTGGGTTGTTTGGAACATGCTAAAGTCGTGGATGCAAGCAGGTTGGGATCTCGCACTACAGAGTGCTACTTCATTGGATATATAAGGAATGGTATCATATACCAACTTTATGATCCTGAGAATCTAAAGGTATTTGTTTCCATAGTCAAATTTCTGTTGGAAGATGAATTCCTTAAAAGTCAAGAAAATAATGCAGTTAAGGAACTAATCGTACCTAGTGAGACCGATGAAGTTCCTAATCCATAATCTGAAGAGATAAATGAAAATGACATGACCGTTCCTCTTAGAAAGAGTTCTAAGGTTATAAGGACATCTAAAAGGTATGCATTCCATGTATCGGAAGAGGTTGATGATGATCCAACTTCATTCGATGAAGCTTTGAGTGATCGTGATATGGATAACTGGATGCTAGCAATGAAGTCTAAGATAGACTCAATGCACAAGGATGGTGTATGGACCCTCGAAGATCCCCTTGAAGGGGTCATACCCATTGAATGCAAATGGATCTTCAAGAGAAAGAGGGCACCCGATGGGAAGGTAGAGACCTTCAAAGCACATCTCGTAGTCATGGGTTACATACAGAGAGGAGGTAACGATTATGATGAACGGGATATTACTTGCTATAACTGTACATCTTGACTATGACGTCTAGCAAATGGATGTCAAGACTACTTTTCTCAATTGATGCCTTGAAGAAGATATCTATATGGAGTAACTTATGCTTCATAACATAGGAAGGAAAAGTATGAAAACTAAAGAACTCCATATATGTGATCAAACAAGCTTCTCATAGTTGGAACATTCGATTCGATGAAACCACAAAGAGTTATGATTTCGTATAGAATCTAGATGAACATTGCATATACAAGAAGCTTACTGGGAGCATCGTCGTGTTCATTATGCTTTATGTAGATGACATCCTTTTCATTGGGAATGATACATGGATGATGACTATTGTTAAGATCTGGTTGTCCCATACCTTTAAGATGAAAGATCTCAGAGAAGCCTCTTATGTCTTGGGTCTGAAGCTATTCAAAAATAGAGAAAAGAGGATATTAAGACTGCCACAACAAGGATACATAAAGAAGACCATGGAAAGATTCAATAAGTATAAATCCAAGAAAGGATTCCTTCTCTTAGGACATATTATTCTCCTATCTAAAGGGATGGCTCCACAAACCATGGAGGAAAAGAAAGTCATGGTCGGATTCCCTTATGCACCGGCTATAGGAAGATTGATGTATGTCGTGATGTGTACAAGATTAGATATATGTCATGCAGTGGGAGTGGTAAGACATTACCAATCCTGCTATGGAGAGAAACACTGCACTGTAGTGAAGAGCGTCTTCACGTACCTAAGAATAACTCAAGACTACATATTGGTTTATGGAGATAGTGATCGCCAAGTCTTAGGGTACATTGATTTAGACTTTCAATTAGATGTGGATGATAGGAAGTCAACCTCATAGTTCTTAATCTTGTTAGATGGTAGTGCTCTGTAAGCTAAGTGTAGAAAGAAGCATGACACTATGGTTATTTCAACAAAATAAAGCATTGACTGCATAAGATGTAGCAACTACATTGAATGCAGTTAATGTTCACTTGGGGTATGCAAGTTTGTAACAGAACTTGGCATAGTCGTCAGTGATCGAGGGATTAATCATCTTACCCAGCTATTTAACAAAATAGCCAATGATTAACACAATAAATATTGGGTTAAGAGTTGTACATGAGTGGTTCTAAGGGCTAGTGGAAGACTGTTGGATTTGCAAGCCTTTGTTGGCCCATTAATACAATAAAAGTTATTGTTTTATTGTATCCATCTGAAATGAAATGAAAGAATAAATGAGAATGCACTTTATTATCAAGGTCCCTTCATACAACAAGAATTATGTACCATGTCCACATTGAATACCATGCACCTGAGAGGACATGGTAGACTTCAAACGTGTGATATTCAATAAAGATCCCTGATCTGAGAAAGAGATGGAAATCTTTCTCTAAGGATCGGTTTCCAACCAAATTCTTGGTGCAGTACCTCTGCATAGGAATGCAGATTCATAAGTGTTAGAAAAATCAAGTCAAAGAGTGGACTTGATGAGGTTGAGATAAACTGTGATCTGAATTGTAATTGTAACGAGAATGGACATTTGACAGACCAATAGGCCGGTGACCTCACTAAGGTCCATATACCGCCGCGTTGGTGTGCATATGAAGACATATGAGATGTATGATCTCTCAAAGGAATCATACATGTTCATAGTTGATGAACCATGAGACAGAGCTCACTCAAGAGATTATTTTGGGTCGTAATGAATTCCATGCATGGTCATCTTGTTTATGAAAGAAGACGTGAAATTCGAGATATTAATACACACTTTTGAAAAGTATATGATTAATATTATCGTCAAAATATTAAATGATAAATCTATTGATTTATTCTGAGGAAGACAATAAAACCAGGGGTTGAACTTCGGATTTGTCAAAGTCTTCCCAGTGTGAAGGATGAATGAGTATTGGGAGCACTTAGGGATAAAACTTTCATAATAGATCATCTACCACGACACTTCCTTTATGAGGGAGTGATGAAACATATGGATTTTAGTGGCCTAAGATTTAGATGAAACTTTATTGGATTACATCACAATTCATTTGAATTTAATTTCTAATTCCAATATCCAAATATTGGAAACAAAAACGGTCATGGAAATAGAAATATACAAGCTCATTTCTGAGCTCCAAATGATTTAGACTATGATTAGAATTGGTCGAGAAAGCCAGGTTCAACTTGCCAATACTTTCTCGAGCTCACATAGAGTGGCTTGCGTTCTATTGAGTGTGAAGTGTTCCACTTGAGCTCAATTGATAAATGTGTATCAATTTCAAGTTAAAATGGTATAACCTTAAAATTGGATTGATATCTAGATTTCAAGATGTTATATAGATAGTATGATATCCCTGACATTATCTTTAGGTATCTGCATTTGTATCTCATAAGTCTTAATTGGGTTAGGGCTTATATTATACTATTTGATGTCAATATTGAGACAATAATTATTGTTATCAAATTCTTGAGGGTACTTTTATGAATATAATTTACAAATATAATCCATTAATTAATATGCATAACGATTCATAATAACTAATGCTTATATGAATATGATTCTTATAATTAATATTTATGTGAATACGATTTGTATAATTATTTTACAACACATGTATGGATGTGATTCACATTAGAATAATTAGTGTAAGTTGAATTTCCGTTATAATTTTGATTTATGAATAAGATTCATAATCTATGAGGATTAATCTCATAAAATTACCAATTTTTATAATTGAATTATCAAATTAACAAATAAAGTAACAATTCCAATCTTTATTTGAAATGTAGGGGCGTGTCTTGAGAGAGAGAGACGTGGCTCTCTCTATGAGCGTTCTAATTGGACTAGACTCTCAATTTGCTGCTTATTAATTAATTAATTAATTAATAAAAGGAGATAATTCTAGTCCTTTTCTTTTCTGAATAAGGATTAAATCATATCCCTTGATCCATGATCTAAGGGACACCATGGAGGGTGCTTACCATGAGGAGAAGACTCCACATATACATCCCCCATGGCTATAAAAGAGAAGGAAATGCCTCTCTTTTATAACATGCTAGTTGCTCATAATAATTCCAAGTTACCTCGATCATTGAGAGAGAAGTTCAGAGAGTAGAAGACTCGGTAATACATGTCATCCCCTCTCTCTATAGCCCTATACATCCATCTTCAAGCCTCCATCTTCTCTTCATAGGCGTGACCCTTCGAGAGAGAAGATCGTCATCTTCATTGTGCTTCGTGTACGTGTAAGAGGACTAGATTTCGTGAGAAGAAATTAGAAGCCTAACTTCTTGGTCTCATCCTTGGGTGGACAACTTCAAGAAGAAGATGATATTAAAGTTCATGGAAAGCTACACGACTCATCATCATGTCTCCAAGAGAGACAAGCGCATATCAGAGTTGATTCGAGAGGTTCTTTACTTTAGAGATCCATGCTTTAAGAGGTGACCTTGATCTTATCTCAATATTCATTAGCATATTAGAAATCATGTTAGGATAATTGTTTCCATAAATTAACAATTTCACAAAGTATGAAAGTTGTACTAAAATTTCTTGTTCATACAATGAACATACAATGTTTTTAGCAAATAGTTTGCTAAATATTATCTGTTTCTGTGATGCGGAGTTCTTGAATCTTTAATTACTTCCTTTAGGGGTGGGGGATCTCAGGTTCTACTCCTTTTTCCGCCTTTATTCACACACGAGCCAGTAGCCACAATGATAGAGAGAGGGCCAGACTCAGTGCTTCAGTCGTACCTTAACAGAAGAAGAATTACCTCAGGTGCACTTCAGGGCTCTAATGCGCGAGGGGCTCCCTACCGCAGACCATAAAAGTTTTGGTCCAAGAAAAGTTAGAAGTTGGATCCAGATCCAAGTTTGGTCCTATCCCACACAAGATGTAAACATGCAAGTTGCCCGACTCGACCCGACCAAATAGTCGACCTGGTCACTGCTCCTCCAGCACCAAAAGGGAAAAGGATTTGACCTGATCCCAAAGCCAACCCAGAAGTAGCCCCTCCACCAAGAAAACCTCTCCTAAAGAAGTAGGGCTAAGTTTGGGTTTTGTCCCCCAACCCCCCCAAGACCCGGGGATTTGCCCATAAATCGTGCAAAAATATCACCCTATCAGTCTGTGAATCTCGTCGCCACCGTAGTTTCCAACACTGTCTCCGTTGGCCTTCGACAAGCCTCCAATCAACCAACGACCCCTTAAGGTGTTTCTGCAAATGTGGTAGAATCCTTCTTGACCACATTTTTGTTGAAACAAAAGATGATTCAATTTATGCAATAGATATTGAGCTAATGAAGGACATACATGTAAGGGTACAATTATTATTGCAAAAAAGGTAGGACCAAAAGTGCAACCGTGAAAACAAGAATAGGCATAAAGTGCGAATCCTAAAGTAAACCATCACATTTTTCTATCAGGATCATTTATACCTATCTCATATTTCGATGTAAAGTAGAGCATTGGGTCGGCTCAAGCCTAACTCCAGCTCACAAAAACTCGGGCCCGACTCGGACCCGGTGTATATATGGGTCGGGCTGGAGCCCTCATTTTCCCCAAATATCATTCTCAGGTCGTGTCCAGCCTAGACACACAAGGACCGTTTGGATAGGAGGTTAAAAAAATCATTCTTAGGTCCAATCCTATATTTTTCCCAAATATCATTCTTAGGTCATGTCCAACCCTAACACGCAAGGCCCGGGCCCTCATTTTTCCCAATCATCATTCTCATGTCGTGTCCAGCCCAGACACGCTAGGACCGTTTGGATAGGAGGTTATCTTCCAAAATCTGTGTTATCTCTTCTTTTAAGGAGGGTTTCAACCCAAGGGCTCCACCATCTATTTTTTATTCTCCATCACGTGCGACCCACTTGAAAACGAACACTCTCTCATTTAGTACATCAAATCAAACATTTCTCTTTCATTCATTCAAATAAAAAATTATACTATACCATCTTGTCATCTAAAATCTATAAAATACTCAACTTCTAATCATTTTTTCAAACTTCAATACAATCGCATCACAACAAATTCTTCAAAAGTAGAACTCTCTCTCCAACAACAAAAGACACAAAAAGATTATCCTGTAGATAACCCTTATTTGAGAAGGTTATCCACATCAAGATAACCCTCCATCCAAACACACTTGCAGGGTCGGAGTGGCCCGGCCCGACCCCCTTCCCCTCCTTTCAAGTAATAGGACTGCAAACTAATCCACCTTGCGGCAGACTTAGGTCCGCAATAAATTTTGGTATCTTAATAATATCATCGAGGTCAACTTTATTGCAGGAGGTAAATGGGGCTGCCCCCAGGGAGTAGCCAACTTGGCTACTCCCACCCCTATTTTTCCCTCATTTTTTTATTTTTTTGGAAAATAAAATTTTTTATATCCATCATTATATCCCTCTCACATTCTATTAAAATTTCGTCAGAAACAGAGACTCCTACGGCCTCCATCCAAACATGGTCGATTTAAAAAATCCTGCGACCGTTAGAAAAATGACGCCTGGATGGAGAGCTTAGGAGTCTCTGTTTCTGACGAAATTTTAATAGAATGTGAAAGGGATATAATGATGAAAATACAAATTTTTATTTTCCAAAAAAATAAAAAAATGGGGAAAATAGGGGTGGGAGTAGCCAAGTTGGCTACTCCCTGGGGGCAGCCCCATTTTACCCTTATTGCAGAGACAGGTATTTAGATTATAAGAAAAAGAGAATAAATATTCGATAAGTTTAAGAGGCTATAACAGTTGTCGTATTTCACATGCATTCCTTGCGAAAGCGGAATTTCACATTAGTATATTTTTATAGTCAATGTGAATCAAGTCTATATTTGAATTTGAACTGAGATACTGATGCACGCTCTTCCCTTTTGAGTTGGAACGATTCATATAGGAAAACATCTTTTCTTATTTCTCCTAAAGAAAGGCTCACAAGGAAATATTTTGCTTGATTATTTCTTTGGGCTCCGAGCGTTTGTTGAAGTCAATAGGACCTTCCCAAAGACACACTTCTTAGATCATGCCTCTGCAACTCCGATCGGCTAGAGTCAACTATTCGAGGCGCTTCATCATGTTTATCACCCATAGTTGAATGGTTAAAGCACCCAACTTATAATTAGCAAATTGATAGGTTCAATTCCTATTGAACACACGCCAACGAGAACTTCCATAAATCTACATGCTATTAATTCTTCCTATACTTCTAGTAAATCGAAAGGTACCTTTTCACATTCACTTAGAGAAGAATTTAGAAAAACTATAAATCCAATAGGTTGGCACTAAATATTCCTCCGATTCGCTCTCATCCTAAAATATTCATATTTTGTTGCCCAATCGAGATCTGACCCAGGGAGGGGATAACTTAGTGGAAACCGAATCGAGAGTGGACCAAGACCGACCCAAACACCGAGGCCTTCGGCTGGGGCCTAGGTCCTTTATTTACCACAAAATCTAGGCCTCGGCCTAGCCTACGACCCAAGGAAATTTGGCAGTTCCAAGCTAGGATTTTCTTGGTTGAATTGGGTGGAGTCCAGTGCTCCATCCTATTTTGGTACATATGTATCCTTTATCCCAAAAATAGAAAGTAAATTACAAAAAAAGACTCCAACTATATGTTGATTCCCAATCAAGATGTTGTTTTTCAAATGTACAATAATGACCTAATCTTACATTTTTGTCTCAAATACATGTTTCTGTAAGCTTTTGCGATCATTTTATCCTTTTGTGTCTATGTTAAACGCTAAAGTTAGAAAGTTTAATCTCCACTTTGTTATATTTGAGAAATAAACCTCTAATTGAAAATTAACGTATAGTAGGAACTTTTTTTGCAATTTATCCCGAAAAAATATATTTGACACGTGAAATTCCATATAATATCGCTTTATCCTTTGAAACCAAAGGAAAAGAGACCTCGCGAGTCGCGAGCTCACTTCAGACACCAAAAAGGCGCGAGATGGCCTTCTCCTCCTCCACCGCCGCCGCTGCTTTTCCAGCACCGCTACGACGCTTCTCGCCTCTCACAGCGGAGCTGAAGGTAGGATCGCCGGTTATCCTGGTGGAGGCGCCGCCGATGCTGAAGACGGCGAACTCCATCTCGTGCCTTAAGGCCAACGGCGGTCTCGTCAAGGCCGGCGACGTCGGCAGGTCATATTTCCCATCAGTCGTATCATATTCTCCTCCTTATTAAAAATAGAGGATTTTTTTGCTATACTCGTATGTTGATTTGATTGACATCTAATCATATAAGAGTGCAATAAGCTCAAATGATTTTTGAGAAAATTGGTCGGAATATAATCCGAATTACTATAGGGTTTACTGATGAGATGTTACCTCGAATCATTATAAGGTTTTCTGCTGTGGATATTGATTGATAATGTATACGTATGAATCAACATCAACCTTAACCTTAGCAGTGCAGTATAAAAGTGTCCTTGGGGGCAGTCACTCGCAGTCCACGAACTATTTCGTGAAATAAAAAGAGTAGAGGATATAGTGTGAGCATTGGGTACAGACAGACAAATTGTCAAACCACTATAATTCTTTTGTTCGATTGTGTATGATTGTGCGAATCCCTTACCAACATTTGCCAAGATCAATATATTTGTATCTCATGATAGAGTCTAAAAAGAAGAGGGATGATGTTGGGATCTCATGTAATGCAGTCACACACACAGACACACGCAAGGGCGCACGCACAAGTTCACAAACACAAGCATGTACGCACACACATGTATTTACGCACGTGCGCACACGCATACACTATCTCTCTCCCCTATATGATAAAAAAGAGGTTAAAGTGCTATATGATTCCTCTCTTACTCTCTTTTTTGAAAGTATCTTGGGGGTGTTTAAGATATCGCAATGAAACTATACGAACTTGTCCTGATGTGTACTTCCATATAATGTAGTTGTGACTCTTGCGATTTCTGAAGAACTAAATCCTGATTTATTGCGTAGAAGTCATGTTTCCGTCCACTAGATCGTTTACGTGGGTTCGATCGGAAAAACTTCGACTGATCCAAGTAATCCTTATTTTTGTGATATTTTGTCAACATGGATAATTTCTGTTCATGTTAAAACATATGGCATAGACAGGAAGAATGTCATCGAATCCAATGTATGCGGCAACAATTCAAAACGAGACTATCACGATTGCGGTGAACTAATTCATGACGGCTTATACATGGTAAAGACAACGAGTATAGCCACTTAAACTCTTCCAGTATGAAGTAAGCATGATGCTGTATCTACTAGATTTTTTATTAAGTTGACATTCTTGAGACTGAGAACAAGTTTCTTATGATTGCGATCTTGGAATATGGTAATCTAGTTGACTAGGAGAATCTCAAATTTTGTTTAGAAATAAGAGATTATGGGTAACTTTCAGATAATCTTTTGTTGCTTGTCTTTTGCTCGCTTCATTCATATATTGCTAGAACAGAAGTGACTTTTACTGATGCAAAATGCTTCATTTCTGTCTGAATATCTGTCTGTTTTGTGAGTTTGGTAAATTGAGATCATTTATGGATATCGAGGTTTGTCAGGATATACGAGATTATGGGTGAATCTCAAAGAAACCGGATAGATTTTGGTTCTTTTGCCAGATCCTTTACATATTGCCAGTTCAGAAGTGCCTTTCCTGATGAAAAATGCTGCATCACTGTCTGTTGGATGTTCTTTAAATTGGTAGAGACCAGAGAGTTCATGCCTTTTGAGAAGTATTTGGCCACAAAAAAAACTCATGGCATATTCGTTTTGTTGGTTTCATTGTTGGTGTTCTTCTCCCATTTTGGATTTTCATAATTTCTTGGAAATCGGTGTTCGATTGTGCTTCCTTTTGGCATGAAATTACTGTGAACATTGATAAAAAAACTGCAGAATTCATCTCATGGAAATGGACTCTTCTGTGACGATACCGATATTCTATTCATCTAAATACTTGTTTTTTCATGAACATGAGTTCTTCCTTTTTGGTGCAGGATAGTGTCAATGAAGCCTAAGGATGTGTGGGCAGTCCGCTTGGCCATCGGTACATATCTTATTGATGGAAAGTACTTCAAGCCTCTGGATCTCGATCAATGATAGATGCAGCACATCAATATGGGAGATAAAGGTTGATATTGTATCATATAGGTTTGTATGTTTTAATACCATTTTCTTGGAATTAATGATGCGAAGTTGTTTCTCCTTGGCAACTTGTTTAAGACAGTGCTTGAGCTTGTGAGTATGCAATATTTCAAATGCATGGGTTTCAACATAGATGTATCCATTTGTTAATTTGGTATGATAGCTCGATAGGTTGTATCCAACATATACCATTGTTTAATAAATTATAAACAATGGAATATGTTGGACCTCCCAAAGGCGATCCTATTTGCAAGTCATGCCTTCTTTTTGTCCTTGCACCTGCTTCTTGTCGAGGTTCTTTAGTGTTTGGAGATCTTGATACAAAGGTTCTTCTGATCGAATTGAGAGATTCCCACGACACCCCTTGGATGAGCTAGAAGACAGTGATGTTGTCTGAGCGTAACAAGGGCTTGTGCATTCTTAGCTTGGAGGCGATGAACATGACACTTATGTCAAATGAGTTTCTCGCATTTGGGGCAGTGGTTCGAACCTGTTTTTTTTTTGTTTAGCAAGACTATGGTCTACATGTTGGCCTGCCCGTGCAACTTGGGCTAGTACACGTACCTTCGAACTTTTGGAGGTGTGTGTGCTTTGATCTCCTTGAATTCTCCCCATTGCTGATGTATGCTCTAGGGAAAGGTAGTGTTTTTCACACGGGTTTCTATCACATGTACCCTTCTTAACTTTGCAATATCATTTATGCCCTTCTCTTTTTTGGAATATCAGTTGTGGCCTCGACCTTCTTACAAAATTCACAGTTCTGCTCTTTTGTAATATCATTTATGTCCCTTTCATTGAAGTAAAGTAGGGGCATAACTGATATTATAAAAGAGTAGAATTGTGAATTTTGTAAGAATATGGGGGCACGATTGATATTCAAAAAAAGTGAAGGGCATAATTGATATTATAGAAGTTAAGACGGGCACAAGTGATAAAAACCATTTTACTTGTGGATGGACGACTAGACCTGAAGGAGTTCCCTATTTGTTTGTGATGGCTGTGGACCAGGGGATAATGGTCGGTGCAGCTTTGGACAACATGGCGTGATCTCTCGCTTTCGTTTTGAGCTTTTCGACTAGTGTGTGATGGAGTTCTTGACATTATCTGAGTCCCCTTGCTCATGGAGGGTCCCTCTCTGTTGGGCTCAGAGTGAAGAAGCTCACAGTGAGATCCACCATGGCATATTATATTATCTATACATTATATTAAAGCTGGATTCTCCCAGCCTACTTCCCTTACCACGACACGTAGTCGCACGTCCTTTCCCCGTTACTCTGGAGATCTCGCCTACAGCTCATATGACCCATCGGGCAAAAACCTAATAATGTATTCATCTCCCATACCCTGAAATTAGATACTACGGTTGACGGTGGCTAGATATCGGCATCTCACAAACGTCCCTTTCGACAACAACCTCGAGAATGCATGTATGCATCTCCCCTCCAAATGTATCCATCTTGAACACACTATGCATGGCCCCCTCTGGCTCATGAACTCCTCCATGTATCTTCACCCCAAATCCTCTCTAGGTTTTTGACCCCTCGTGCTATCTCAATCTGATCTTGATGGGATCTGCAACTAAAATGGTGCTCTCCAACAACATCTCGCATGGTGCCTAAGGCATCGTCGAAGGGCAAGGGCAAGCCCGACAATGGTAGGACCTTGACGGTGATGCACAACATATCCTTCGCTGCGAAGTAGGCCTAGGAGTGGAGCACATGAGGAGGGAGGGGTGCTACAAGGTGATATTGGACTGCACCGTGGAGAAGAAGGGGTTCTAAAAGAGGTGCGGGTTCTAGGAGCAGAACATGCAGATGGCGATGTACTTCTGAAGTGGGGGGGGGGGGATCTGAGATTTTGAATGTGCAATTGAGGTAAAAATCCTTTTTCATAGGAAAAAATCAGATTTTTAGGAGATTTGAAGCTATTGTTTAGAACTTTGTGTTCTAGGATTGTAATGTTTTTAGGATGTTATGCTTTTTGTTTCTCAATTTTTTAAAAAATGCTTTTGTAAGAGAAAAGGATGTGTTTTTGGATATTTGGAATTGTGGTTATTATATTTCTAAGATTGGATATTAGAGATTTTGTGGGTAGAGATAGAGTTGTATTCGTTCGCATTCAGAGAAAATCCCATTCAATGGACTTCCTATTTGACGGTTCCTGAAGTCCTCTGTTATTTTCTAATGTGACTAAGTATGAGAAGGTTTTGACAATCAACATGTATTCATCCTCGTTGATTTTGATAATTTGAGTTCTTGACAAGTGAAGCAGTGGAGCTCGTTAAGAGGATTCAAAAAATCATGCATAGCAATGTTATGGTTCCTAAGTCTATGAATGTTGTATTTCGAAGGATTGGATTTGCCATTCAAAAGGGATTGGTGGCGTAGCTTGTTGCCCATCTCCCGTCAATTTCTATGTAATTTTTTAAGTTTCTTTTATTAGTTGAATATGAAAATTATAGGAGAAATGTTGGTATGAAAGATGAATATAACATTCAAACGTTAATCATCTATCATTTTTTTTGTTTTTTTGAAATTATATTATTTTCATTGTTTTAATGTTAATTGTAAAGGGAAAAATCATACATGACTCTATTTGGATTTTTAATTAAAAAATTGAGATCATCCCTATTTTTTATTTTTTATCATAATAAATAAAAATAAAATATTATATAATATTATTTGTGTATATGTATATATTAATTTAAAATATTATGCTCATGAATAAATGGATTTTTACACTTGTGCTGAGATCATGCAATTTTAGTTATACCCCTATCTTTTTTCAATAGCCCTTGTGTCCATGTATCTTTAGAAAATTCACAGTACTACCCTTCGATAATTACACTTTTGCCTATGTATTGCGTTAAGGGAAGGACAGTGCTGCGAATTTAGTAATATTGCGAAAAAAAATGTGGAGACATAACTGTGAAAAACAGAACCTTATAGGGATGCAAGCGTAAAAAAACCCCTTCATTCATGGTGTTAGATACAAGCGGAGAATATGGCACATCAACACCCACAAAGAAAGTACTGATTTCATAAGTGGTTGTTGTTTTCATTCGTCTCCATCTTTCAATAATTGAATCAAGTTTAATAATTGAATCATATTCATATAATTAGAATCGATTCGGTTGTCTCTGTTAAGGTTTACTATGTCGATCAGATCTGATCGGTCCTTATGAGGGCTATCAGATCCCCATCCAACAGATCTTCTACGTTACATTAGGTGATGTAATAGCAGAGGATCCTCTCTGATTTGATCAGAAGCTCGTTGGAATTTTCGATCCGGTTGTCTCGTTAGACGTCTTATATTGACTAGTTTTTGGATTCGTTAGGTTAATTTTCCGGCTAACAATCATAGGGTTTTTTTACGATCGTGGCTCTCTTAGATTCTGCAATATCAGTTGTGCTCCTACTTTCTCTCACATTATCACTTATATCCTTCCGTTAGTTTTACGTTCGTGAGATAAACCAAAGTCATGATTTATGCAAATTAAAAAAGTTTTTTCCAATTACACTTATACCCCTGAGATAACGTATGTTTGGGAAGGGAATGGATGGAAACTAACCCCAGGATATTGATTACCCAAAATAACTTATGAACTTAAAGTCAAAATTTTTAATAGTCTTGTCAACTTTACATGCCATTGCTTCAGTAGTTATTTTTGTCCATAAAAGGATTCACTCACTACTACTTATCACAAGTACTTCAAATCGATAAATATGAATATCTTTCTCAAGATCATCACAGATGGGCATCTCTTCTATTTTATGGATGTAAAGATCACATATCTTAGCTAATATGATAAGCATGTGGATTGTGATATCTTAGTCATATAAATTTATTCATAAAAATAATGAATACTTTCCTTTTTTCTAAATGCTCTTGTCAATTAATATTGACTTTATATTTTTAAATTAGTCCATCTAGTTCAAGCTTTCTTTTAAACACTCATATGTAGCATGTAGTGATGCACTATACAGATAAATCAACAAACTTTCATGTTCCATTAGTCATAATGGAATCCATCTCTTATTTTATGATATTTATATATTATTTAACTTTAGACAAATTTACAGCTTCATATAACTTGCAAGATTACTTTTGACCTAGTAGCGAGTTAAGTTACTATTGCGATTCTTGGTCTCGTACCCTTCTATGCGCAAATTCTTCTAAGGACTCATTAGGTTCATAGTGGGGTGCAACCTCTGTATCTTTTACATATTTTTTTAGTTGTTTAGAAATAGAACTAAAAATGGAGGTTGAATAATCATTTACATTTTGAGGAATCCCGACCTTCATAAGAAAGATGTCCTTAAAGAAGGTATCATCACTGAGTTCAATGTTAGTTAGTGTATATACTTGAGATCTCGAGACTATTTACCGAGAACTTACATGCATAAATGTTTCCATATTACATAAAGTAAACCATTGTGGAGATACAAATCGAGCATGTTGTTAATGCTCGAATTTTTTATCAAGAAATTTTTTGGGCATCCCAATCATTTTGAGCATATTGTATAAGAAATACTTGCAAAATATATTCTCAAAATCTTCTCTAGGATTGTTGTAAATAGGGTTATCTTCAACAAATAAACAGACATGTATATAGATCAATAGGATGTCACATATTAGATATTTTTTGTGAATCGTTAAACATAATCACCAAGATCCTTCAAAGAAATAAAATTCGCATATAATCCCAAAATCTTCACATGCAAAAATCTAATTAAGAACATGAAAATTGACTTTTCTAGGGTTGTTCGTTTGTAGAATAAGGAGGATATTCCTCCTTGTTCCTCTCCATCTATAGACGTAGAGCCATCCCTGAGGATAATTTTCGAGTGCAATGGCCCAGGACCCATCAACTTGCAGGGCCTATTATTATATATATTCAGCCTTTAATTTAGAAATAGTATATCTCCTAATGAGGTCTTGTAAAATCAAATTGTTAGTAAAACAACTCACTGAAAAATAATCCCTTGTGGAATCGAATTTTTCGATGAAACAACTCGTTGAAAAATAAGCTCTTATGGAATCGATCTTTCGATGAAATAACTCATCATAAAATGGGCCTTTATGGGAACGAATTTTCAATGAACAACTTAATGCTGAAGTCCAAAATTTAATGAAATTATATAGGGGGACATTGTTCATTACAATTTTTTATAAGAGCCCATTTTTTTTTCTTTTGCCTAGGGCCCACAAAATGCCAGGAATGACACCGCATAGATGGTCAATATTTTGATCTTGGAGTCAAATGAGGAATAAGGTTTCCCTCACTATTCCTCCATCACAGTTCAATCACGTCCAAAAAATACAAATAACTACCGCTTATCTAACAATTTTATTTACCATAACCTCCTTATCCCTCATTATCATCTCCCTCCTACATAACATAGAATAACAAATAACTACCACTTATTCCTCCTTATCATCTCCTTCCAACAAAACAGCATCTTATCCTTCCTTTTCCCTTTCCCCTATTCCTCTACCAAATTATTCCAGAGAAGATTTAACCGTTGCTTTCAATTGTAGTGATTCCTATCTATTTGCTGACCTTGGATAAGAAATTATCCGGAATAAAGAATAATTGTGGTTTATTCTTTATTCATGCCCTCTTCGTAGATATAGATAGAATAGTTATTGTAAATAGAGATATAATAGATGATGTAACCATAATGTGATCATCTTATTCCAGATTGCTTGTTCCAGGATAAAGTCCCTTTATTCCAAGATAAGGAGACATTATCCTTTATCCAAAACCTCGGTCGATCGAGGAGTTTTCCACCTAGTTGAGTGCAAATCTCAATCCATTTGACCCACTAACAGTCTGGACTCCTCTCCTCATCACCTTCATAAAATTTATCGAATACCCATTCGAATGCGTAGGCGAGCACCTCAAACTCAAAACTGGATATGATCTGCTGAAGATGTAGCTCACTTATACAAACACTGTCTTCGAAGCCTACAGAGAATCGCAGCTGTCGTCGTGACTGTAACATATATATACATGAAAGAAATTCTCAAGCCCACCAGAATAAGAAAAAAAAATGCTATGTGGTTTAATTCTTGCTTTGCCACGGCTTGATGACACCAAGTACTATCACAGCTGCGATTATCAGAATGATAAGGATCGCTATGCAGGTCCATTTGCGCGTGTTCCTCTGCAGCCTCTTGGCCTTCTGCAACGCTGTCGTCCCCGACGCAACATGGTCAACTGCACTGGATACCTGCATCGTGGGAAAGCTTCACAAGGTCAGATTCTTCAAGTAATCATGGCGTTTTCGATGTCATCCTGTTGCTGAAAATGTCAGATTCCTCGAAATATTGCTTTGAAGATTTCTTAGGGAAAATACGGATGAAATGCTGCGGTTGTTTGCAGCCTACAAGCGTAATCATGCTAACAATGCCCTGTTCGATTACAGCTCGTCGGAATCAGCAAGATCACATCTTGAAATTAGTAAAAATCGCATATTTTTTTTCCATGCTTATGATACATGCTGTCTACGAATCCTAGATCATGTCAAGACGCGCGCGGGCCACGCCCCTACCACGAACTTTCTCTTCAAACCACTTAGAGTGGGGACAAGAGGTTTATAAACATGCACTTCTGAGTCGTAGGGTTGGCTATTGAGTCACGGCTCGATGAGCCAGGCTCGGGCTCGACTCGATAAGTGCTCGTGAGCTTGTGGTTCATTAAACTATTGAGCTGAGCCCGAGCCAGATTTTTGGGCTCGATAGCTTAGCGAGCCGAGCCATGCTAATGATATTTACATTTATTTGTATTAGTTTTTGCAACATTGTTAATGGTGGACTATGTGTCTATGTGGTTTATGTAATGGCAATATTTGGTGGATTATGTTGTAGACTTGGATTTTCTAGACTTATCTATGTTAATCTATGTTATAATTAGATAAGATTTTTTTCTTTTTTATTAGCAAATAGAATATTACAATATATATTATAATTTAACTTTTATATACAATTTAGATGGTGCTTTACTGGTAAGGAAGGCAGTTTTAAAAGACGAGATTGTGAGTTCGAGCCCAGGTAACAACTCTTTTCCACCAAAAAATGGTTATTTTCCTTAATGAGCCTAACTACCCGAACCCAGCTGGGTTTATCGAGCCCGAACCCGAGCCAGGGCCTGGCTTGGCTCGTTGGGCTCGATAGCCAGCCCTACTTCCGAGTCGTTTTGCAAACAAGTTAAACAAGATTATCTTTTTAAAAAAATATATGGACAAAATTATTGCATAACAGTAATAAGTTTGTTCATTTCTATTAAGCAGATATCACTACGAAGTTGCAGACACGTACGTGAGATTCAATGTTGTCCAGCAAGTCTCCCTGTGCTTCAACCAACACAGACATATCCAGGAAAATCTGCATAATCAGATAAAACCGGTTTCAAGCAATTAAAAGATGTTTTGTGAGTAGCACTAGATAGTTAATTCAACAGAAAACAAGAATATAATTGTTTCTCCTCATGTGAAGTTTTACACTTTTAGAGCTTAAGCAAAAGATTCAAAGAAAAGAGAGCTGCATCACCCATTTCCTGAAATGATGGCTGCACAAGCCTGCGCAACTTCAAAGTCACTTAGACGAACCCCCGCCACATAAGATCTTCAATTCTTAGAAAGGACTACATTCTTTCCAACTATTAGCTTTTCTCCCGTGGTGACCGGTTGGTGGCTTATTCGCAAAATTTTAAATGTACTAAGGGAATATTCGTAATTTCACACAACCCTCCCTATAACCCTAACTCGGGAATCACGGTATAAAAGTGTCATTGGGGGCAGCTGCTCATTATACTCCAACAACAATTTCATGAAAGAAGAGAAGAGCATGGTTTGAGCAGTGGATATAGGCACATTACTAGAACACTATAAATCCTTGTGTTGTGTGATTGTTTGTGTTTCTCATGTTTGATCGTTGTTCCGCTTGTGTATTGTTGATTGGATCTGCTCGAAACAACCATATAACTCATAGTAAAAAATGACTTTCGCGGCCATGATAGCCATCTGAACTGGGTGGAAATGGCAATCATAGAAAAGGGTGTAAGGGTGTTTGTGCAAAAAAAACCAATCCAATGGCTGAGATGAGATGAGCAAGGCAGACGATGGCTGAAGAAAAGATGCCATGGATTAGGTGCCAAATAGAAAACTATCGTAGATACGGAAAAGTCTTCTCGGGTGTAAAATACTTCTCATCATCCCAACACAAAAATAAGGCAAGCTAAGCATGGTTGGCAGTGCACCAGCTATGAAATCAGCATGGCTGGATCTTCTCACGTAAACTAGACACACAGTCGCGATGATTAACTTACCTGATGGTCTTAGTATATGGTTCCATTAATGGAAGTAAAGAATTACCTGTTGTAGTTCGAGAAGCTTCCTCTCTATCTCTTTCACCATGTCATGACGCTCCTGGATTTCAGTAAGGGTGTCGACCACCTATAACAAACAGCGATTCAACTTATCATCTGGGCTCATATTAAGTTCATTGTTCAATATTTTTTGATGAGCATTAGAAAGATTCGCGCTTTTAAAAATAGTAATAATTAGACAAGTAATATAGACCTGGCCTCGGCCTTGCTCCCTAATTGCGTTCTGAAAAATTTGTTCACTCTGACCCGTCTCAATTAAGTTCTCGATTGTCTGCATATCAGATGTGATCAGGGTTCAGATATTGCAAGATCTAAGGACTCACTAGTATTAAGTCGAGTCGTGACCCACACCTCTTCGTCCGCATGAGTACCGGTAACTGTTCAGGGATGCAAAAAGAAGCACCATAAGCAATATTAAAAAAATCACAATCGTACAAAATGAAATGAAAATTTCTCGAGACAGGTATAGACCTGTGAAAACTCGCCTCTCCACAAGCTCTTTGTGATCACGGTGTATTGTTTCCCTTAGGGTCTGAAAAGTACACATATCAGAAAGAATTGTCTAAACAAAGAAGTCTATGATTGTTTGAACTTTCTCCATATGTTTTTCATTTACGGTAACCTCGTAGCCTCTGGTTTATATATATTGAAGTCTAAATACGACGCAGATTAGATATGACTCGACTTGGAGATAGTGAACTCATGTAGCTTATCTCAATGTGGGGAAAGGCTTGGTTTCGGTTGTTAACCTAGGAATCGCATTGACGAAGCCCTTACTCGGATAAGTTCTCTTCATTTTAGCACGGTCTTGAACTATGTAAATTCATGTTTTGTTATTGTGTATGTTGCGTTCAATCTCTTTATTACAGATTTCGATGCAACATGTTCAGTATCAAATCAATCTTCCAAACTTACGCACTTAGGCATTAAATGAAAGAAAACATCTTTATATCCAGATAACGTTCTTAATACAAAAAAAAACATTAACATCTTTTGCACTTAGGATTTCTTCTAATGGGGTGATGGAGTCCTTTGAAGTGCGTGGGCAAGGTGATGTAAATTCATGTTTTGTTATTGTGTATGTTGCGTTCAATATCTTTATTACAGATTTCAATGCAACATGTTCAGTATTGAATCAATCTTCCGGACTTAAGCACTTAGGCATTCAATGAAAGAAAACATCTTTATATCCAGATAACGTTCTTAATACCAAAAAAAACATGAACATCTTTTGCACTTCGGTTTTCTTCTAATGGGGTGGAGTCCTTTGAAGTGTGTGTGCAAGGTGATGTAAATTACGGCAGCAGATAGATGGATGAAAAAATAACCTGAAATTCGGACATCTTCTGCTGAAATTTCTTTTTCAAAGCACTGCAATAAATATCAAATACAAAATTATACAAATTGAATCAACACAAAAGTAATAAAAAAATAAGCAAAGATTATGACTTACATGGTTGTCGATGTTCTTGAACGATCTACGCCAGATCCTTTTCCACATCCTGGCTTCTTTTGATTGGCTAGATTCTGTAGCAAGAATTAAATCAATCATTCTATGGGAATGTGGTGACATGTAGGAAACCACGACACTCTTAAAACGAATTGTTCCAAAGTCTACCGGCAGAAAATCATAAATGACCAGAAAAGATCAACAGTAAGCGGGTTCATGATTTTGGACTCCAACTAATCATCATAAAATGAAGGGAATGATCTTCGCAAGCAAAAGAAATAATTTATCGTTAGAGAAGGGATTTCCTTTCTTATTTTCGGATATCCACAAGAAAATGCAAGAGAAGTAAATAAAACAATTTAGGAGAGAAGACAGAGGCAAGGATGAGAGCGTAGAGAAAGTACATCTTTATCCAGTTCCTCAATTTTTGACTTCGCCGATAAGGCTACTTTCCCCACTTCATCAATATCTTTTGCCATCCGTTGCCGGATTGCTGCAACCAAAGCAAAACCAGGCTTAATTATAAATGCAAGATTTCGTTAGTTACTGGAGTCGGGATGAAACAGCAACCTTTCATGGAGGCAGCATTGGTAAGTGCTTTGTACTCCTCGTTTGCATCCTGAACGTATAGATAGTTTGTGAAAATCTTATTTATGCAAATTCACACAAAACAATTGAAATTCGTCGGCCAGCTAGAATTCTACGGAGCATACATAGAAAACCAACAATAATACAGATCAAAGATAAGTCGATGCAACAATGAACAAGTACCTATATTTTCAAAATAACACTTTTTTCTAGTGCCATAACCGTCATAATGAATCTAGTGTAATATCACAACATATGAGTGAATGTGATAAGTGAAAGGTTATATGGTGCCAAGAACAGAAACATAAATCTAAGAAGAGAAAATTAAGAAAACAATGAATAAACATATAAAACAAGGATGATATCAGTCAAAAATCTTCATTTCATACTGTGGAAAAGATGAAAGAGCACAATAAGTTATTTTATTCAAGAGATCTAGGGATCCATATATAAGATGGAACCTAAGAGTGCTCATAAAGGGGAAAATACATAAATACCCCGAGGGTTACAATGAAATAAGATAAACATAAAAACATCTCTAACACTCCCCCACAAGTTGGAGCATATCTATCGATCACTTGTAAGTTACCTACAAGAGGCGCTTCTTTGGTAGGGGCCTTCGTGAATACATCTTCAAGTTGAAGATCCATCGTGATGTGTGGAGTAGCAATTTTCCCTTCTCGTACGGCATCACGAACAAAATGGCAGTCAATATCTATGTGTTTTGTTCACTCGTGAAATGATTCGTATCAATAGATGTAGCGGATTTATTGTCATAGTATAGAGGAACAGGAATAGTGACAACAATACCAAGTCCTTGTAGGAAGGTGAGTAGCCAAGTGATCTCACAAATAGTCTAAGCCATCGCACAGTATTCTGTCTCTGCACCGGATCTGGAGACTACAGTCTGCTTCTTACTCACACAAGTGACAAGATTTCCTTCAACCATCATCGCATATCCAGTAGTGGAGCGACAATCGTCAGGAGAACTCGCATAATCTGCATCAGCATATACGGCAACATCAGTGTGGCCATTTTCCCCATAGAAAAAGGCCTCGTCCTAGTGACTCCTTCAAGTAGCAGGATCTGAAGAACATCCTGCCAATGATTGTAATGCAGTTGCTCCATGTGTTAGCCGGCTCTGCTCACAATATAGGATATGTCTGGCCTAGTGACAGTAAGGTAAAAAATTTTACCCACCAAGCTTTTGTACCGTGTAGCATCTTCAAAGACAGAATCAGCTGAAGTAGAGTGTTTCCTCGAATCTGCAGGAATGCCAGAGGGCTACATCCAAGTAATCCAACCTCAGTCAGGATGTCCAAGCAATACTTCTTCTGTGAAAGATGAAGTCCCTCCGTAGTGCGTATCACTTATATGCCAAGAAAGTTACGAAGTTGACCAAGGTCCTTGGTGATGAAGACCTTTCGAAGAAAGTCTTGGTCTCTAGTACACCTTCATCATCATCCCCTATGACAACCATATCATCAACATAAACAACAAGTATAACAGCATCAGATGGTTGTCTTCTGACAAAGACAGAGTAGTCAGATGTTTTCTGGAAGCCATGAGGGTTGATCTCAGCAGTAAGCAAGGCCCTAAATGTGGGCTTCGGTCACCATTTTGGTGACCGATCGAAACAGAATTTCGGTGGAATTTCGATCGAAATTCGACCGAAATTTCGGCCATTTCGGTCAATTTTTATACTAGGACCCCCATATTTCGATCATTTCGACCATTTTGGTCGAATTTCTATTTCGACAGGATATCGATATTCGATAGAATTTTCGCTGAAATTTGAGGCCATGGTAGTAAATCTGTCAAACCATGCCCTCGGGCTTTTGCATTAGGCTGTAGATTGCCTTGTAGAGTCAAAACACATACTCCCCCTCGACTCTATAACCATGAGACTGCATCATGTAAACCTCCTCAAGATCGTCATACAGGAAAGCAATCTTCACATCGAGCTGAAAAATAGGCCAACCCCTATTTGTTGCTACTGAAATAATAGTCCGTATAGAGACCGTCCATGCAACTGGCGAGAATGTCTCGAAGTAATCAACCACATATGTCTATCTAAAACCTTTAGCCGCGAGCCTTGCTTTCAGTATGTCAATGGACTCGTCTGGTGACTGTTTGGTCGTGAAGAAAGACCACTCCGCAAGCCACAAGTCTAATCCCCATAGGACATCATACGATCACATATCTCTTCAGATGTAAGAGCATCCATCTCCTCATTCATTACCCGTCGCCAACCATAATCCTACAAGGCACTGTAATAGTCTTTGGGAACAAAAATGATCATGAGAGTATCTACAAATCTCTTTCTATGGAGCCTGTGGATCATCTGGGACAGTAGTGGTGGAGGCACTCGAAGATGGCATGTCATCCTGTAACAAAGGAACATTTAAAGGTACATAAGCCGGTGTAGAAGTACGCTTGTGCTTATACACAATTGGTGGAGGAAGATCCAAAGATATATATGTGACATACTGAGTAAAGAAATTAGAATGTTCAAAGAAGGTCACACTGCAGAAATAAGTATTGATGCCCAACAGGATCATAGCACTTCTAACCCTTCAGTGTGTAAGAATAATCAAGAAAAACACATTTAATCATACGAGGAGACACTTTGTCAGTACTGTGAACATTATAGATGAAAGCTATGCACTTGAAAATTCTCAGAGGTAGAGGAAATGGTGACTTATTGAGATATAGTAACGAAAAAATGGGTGAACCCATTTATACATGTAGCCAGAACCATGTTGATAAGATGGACAACGGTAAGAACTGCATCTCCCCAGTAGGTTTTAGGAACTTGCATCCGAGTAAGAAGGGACCAAACAATGTTAAGAAGATGGCGGAGTTTCCATTCCGTTACTCCATTTTACTGAGAGGTATACTAACCGGAGGTTTGGTGAAGTACCCTGGGAAGCAAACAAGGTTTTTAACTCAGGTTGAGTGAATTCCAAAGCATTATCAGAACGAAATATTTGAACCCTAGTGGAGAAAATATTTTTGATATACTGAAAGAAAATTTTGACAATATTATTAATCTCCAAACGTTCTTTTAATAAATAAGCCCAAGAGGATCGACTGTAATCATAAAAAAAGACAGCAAAATACTTGTGTTCACTCAAAGTACAAACCGGACAGGGTTCCCATATATCAGAATGGACAAGAGAAAAAGGAACTTCACGACGAGGATCAATACATGTAGGGAAAGACACTCGATGATGTTTCTTGAACTGGCATGCCTCACACTGAAAGAGCTTGAATGTAGAGAGTTTAAGGAATATCATGGAGATGGCCTTGGCAAAAGGGTGTCTAAGACGAAGATCCCAGAGAAGAGGATCATCTGCGACAAATGCTACACCGTCAAAATTGGAGTCAGACTGGATGGCAAGATAATAACGGTCGTTCTTCTCATGTCCCCCACCAAAAATCTGCCTCATCCAGATGTCCTGAAAATAACAACAGAACTCAATAAAAATAACCCTACACTTAAGCTTAATGCATAGCTTCTAAACAAATAAGAGACTAAGCAGAAAAGCAAGAGCCCAATGAACTCCAGTCAGTTGGAGTTTGGATGAAAACTTTATATTGTCAACAACAGTAATAGTGGAATGAGCCACATTGGCAACCCAGGCAATCTTCACGGATGTAGATGGCTTAAAAAAGGTAAGCGACTATCTTCTCCTGTCAGATGTATAGATGCTTCTGAGTTAATAATCCAATCTGGGCTGGAAGCAGAGACAAAATTGGCTATTGTACCTGAAGTTGTTGCCAGAGTAGCAATAGGAGCAGAAGCATTGTCACTGACGAAGGGGTTGGAGTTCTATAGTAGCTACATCAGACGGGTGTATTCAATAGCCGTAAAGAGTGTATGTGCTCCACCAGAGTATTGGTATGGCGTGTTCTTAGCGATATCATAGGATACCTCACATGAGACTGACTCATAACTCATAAGCACCATTGGCGTTAGGTTGTATGCCAAACTTCGCCTAACAATGCTCATACAAATAGTTCCAGCATGCACAGTGTATGCACGCTAGATATCGAGAAGTGGTAGAATCACGTCCACGTTCACGACCAAAGTCACATCCACATCAAGAGTCGCGGCCACGATCGCGACCAAAATCCTTTACTCCCTGACGATGCATAATGAGGTGTAGTTTCTGCATATGGTATGGTGGGAGGATGCTTATCAAGCGTCTCAAGCTCCTGCAGATGACCAAAGATGGTCTCAATGGATGGCATGGTATCAACTGTCAAAAGTTAATCTTTCACAGGCTTGTATCGTGGATGCAATCCGAAGAGAAATCGATAAACTTGCCATTCAGCACGCTCTCTCACCTGTTGATCACAACATCCTGGCTGGAAAGTGATGAGCTCCTCAAACATGCTAGTTAGCAGCATGTAGTATTCGACAAGGCTCGAATCCCACTCAGTAGCATACCAAATCCGCGTAATCATTGTAGAGGAGATTTTCTGCAATGTTTGGATCGACGTTGTTGGCCATCCAAGCGATAACCTAACAATTGTCAACATACCAGATTTCGTAATCCTTGTCTGTCTCCTTGGGAAGATTCTTGGTAAGAATACAAATCTTACACTGACCATCGTCGAGCACCTTGAAGGATCGAGGCTACAACACATAGTTTTCAATGCCTTTTAATTTGATAGAAGTGCCATGTACCCACTTCAATGGTCTTAAGGTAGTATAGTGTGTTCTACCACCCAAAAGACCGAGGCTCAAATCCTCCCTTGTGGGGGTTGCGTTAGGTAGTCGACAGCCAGCATAAAAAATAGTCGAATCTTTCAACATGGATTTGAGTAAGAATCCATGTAGTCGGTCCTACCTATAGTAGGAGAAGGCTTCGCCATTTTATTGCCCTATACCATCACAAAAGAAGTTGGGTACACAGGCTTGGTCTCGATGGACGTCATGGTGATCGCGCAGGTCAAGAAAAAGTGATCTATAAGAATATTAGTGGCTTTAATCAAGCATAGAGGTAACCTAGGTTGTCGTTTCAGGAGATTAGGGTAGGGTTGACGAAGGCCAATAGTTCTTGTTGGAGTTTTGGAAGGCCAGGCGGCACTGCAAGGTTGCCGTGAAGGCTTGGCGTTGCTACTGGGGCCACTATAGACTTGCTAGAGGCGAGCATGAGGCCCGCTGGTGGGATTCTGGAAGCATCGTTGGGAGCTGGAGGCCCATAGGAGGCAAGCAGGATGGGAGCAGGAGGTCCATCGGGCGTTGGAGGCGCATTGAAAGTGAGCAGGAGGTTTGTCATGTGTTGGAGGCACGCTGGCAGAACCTAAAGGCATGTTGGGCGGAGCTCGGAGGCCTGTTGGGCTCTGATGGCGCACATGTGACGTGTTGGTGATGCAATGCATGCAAGGTAGATGCTCGAAGGGCCTTGCATGGAGCCCTGACTGGAAGAGGAGGGGCCCACACAACGAGGAGGGTTGGCGTGGCAGTGGGATCTAGGTCAGAACACCGATCTAAGACTGCTACTCTGATACCACGTGGAAAAGATAAAAGAACACAATAAGTTATTTTATTCAAGCGGTCTCGGGGTCCTTATATAGGACGGAACCTTAGAGTGCTCATAAATGGGGAAAATATATAAATACCCCCGAGAGGTTACAATAAAATAAGATAAACATAAAAACATCTCGAATACTATCAGGATGAAAATAGAAGGCTAGATGAAAAGTTTAAGAGGAAAATTTAAATAAAACCTTCTTTTCCATTATATGTGGAACCATCAGCTAAATATACTCGTTGACTTTAGGACTTCAACAATGACACTCAATATAGAGAGTATTCAGAACAGATAATTCAGCAGAAATTCTTTGAATGGAAACCAAATCAAAGTTATAATAGGTTCTAAAGAAGCAGAGGGATCGAACAAAACTAATATGGCATGTCAAACATCCATACCTGGAGCTTTTTCAGCAGTTTAGACAGCTTCTCAATTAGCTTCTCGATATCATTGGTCTACAAATACACAAATCACCTTGAGAACCAATTTTCACAAGCAGTAGCCAGTGAATTTATACATATATACGGGCATAAATAAACAGGTGATAACAAACGAGCCAGACCCAAGGATGAAAATCAGCTTTCTTACCTGCTTGAAAAAAATCTCTAAAGAAACTTCAGCTGTATTCATCCCTGCATTTCCTAACTCGATGTCATCTTCCCTCGAGGATTCCCGTCGAGGAAGCTCGAAAGAATCCTGCATAATAAACAAAAAAATATAAAATAAAACTTGTGAAACGAGAGAAATGCCTCATCAAATGCATGGTTTTTTACATCAGCAAGCAGTACGCATAGGCAGCTCAATATCCAACAGACCTGTGGCAACTCTATAGAGTGTTCATGGACTACAATGCTAAATGTACATTAATTAGGCCTAATTTAAAGGTATTAGACCTCCTCTCCTCAAACAAAAACATGGTTTATTCCTTTATCCAGTTGTCTTTAGTAGACCAAGTTTTTAAAAAAATATTTTATGGTGCATCCAACTATCCAAGCATGAACTTGCCACTTTTCCATGTCCCCTCCCAAGCACAGAAAAAGAAAGCAGGGCAGTCTATCAGTCCATGGCCAACATTAAGCACAGTTTGATGTTTGATCTTTCTCGATCTCGCATAAAATGGGAAAAACATGATCTTGATTATTAGAATGCGACACAGTCCCCTTCTTTTTTCTGGCTGGATTACGATTGGGCAGTGTAGCCATCTAATATGGTGTTTGTTTATACATAACATGCTCGTCTGTTTGAACAGTTTAGCTGTGGTTTGCTAGTTTCTCCACTAGATCGCGTTTGTTCGAGCGTTCCGATCACATGGTACGTAGACGGCATTTTAGTTGGACACTTTCTTAGCAGAAATGTGTATACTTAAAGCTGCAACCCTCTCACCATCAATAGCGAAGCCGGGGCGAAATCCAGAAGGCATAAAATGCTTGGTTCTAAACTACATATTTCCGATCAGATGGATACTACAGGTTCTGCCGATTAACGTCCAAACAAACGGGATCATTACATCTACTTAGGTGTGTTTGAAATCAATCGATCACAAGACGAGCGTTTATCAACCACTCCACTGTCCACACCAAATTGCACGGCCAACTCAAACGTTAAAACAAACTGTCCCTACAATTGTCATCCTCGTATTACTGCAAAGAAATTATCTCCTCATCAACTCCCATATTACAATCAATATGCAGAACCCTTAGCAGCTCCATTAAATGATCTCACGTCAAAAAAGTCACCAGAAATCTTGTCTTGCATATATAAACAACATACTAAACAGCATCAATCAACAGAGAAACAAAGGGGAAAGAATCCAATCTTTCCACGACCCAAATCGCCCCCAAAACCTGATACCACCCCAATCAAAAAACAAAAAAAGGAAAAGGAATCCAAATCCAAACACGCAGAGAGAAGGGGAAAGAGCTTGGAAAGGACGCAAGGAACCTCACCGTGAGAAGGTTATGCATGTTGGGAACAGAGTGATCGGAAACAGCTCAAAGGTCGAGTCTTTGCGCCCTTTTGGAGTGCGGGAAAGCCCTAATGATCGATCCCGATGGAAGTAGAGAAGAAAGGATCGATCTTTCTGCGCGTTCTCGGTGCGCTATTGAGTGGTCAAATTTTTAGAGAGAGAGGGGGAAGGAGGAAGAGAGAGAATAAAGGCAGGTCTGGTATTATGGGTTTGCACGTCGAGAAATTAAATTTTAAGTGCATTTTTTATATGGGAATTGACTTTTAGTAGATTGGTCGTTAAGAAATGAACGCGGATTTTTTAAGAAAATTTTTTATGTATTTTAAAAAAATCGAGGGTATTTATGTAAATATCCTTTGTAACCTTTCATAACTTTAATGTTGCTAAAATTTAAAAATTGGAAAATTCACATAGCTCTCCTAAAACATTTTCATACTTGAACTAACATAACAGATAAAAATGTTCGATATTTGGGATTTTGCACTTGTGCCCTTTCGAATTTCTCCGGTGTTAATTATAGCTCCAACTTTTTTGCATTTGCACTTGCGCTCATGTATTCTTACATAATTCAAAGTATTGCTCTTTTGTTGGTTGATATTTGGGTACTGTAAAGCATGGAAGGAAATTTCATGACATATGAACGATATATCGATATCGAGATGCGACCGATATGGGTACTGATATGGCGATATATCCCAGTTTTCAGGCATTTCCTTCACAAAAGATCATCGACATGGACGATATATCGTTGATATATCATCGAAATATCGTATCGATGTGATATCGAAATGATATCGATATCGATATGGCCTTCACTGCTGTAAAGTATCATAAGGGCCTTACTATGGTTTTTATAAGAATATAAGGAGACAAGTGCAATTTTAAAAAAATAAAAGCGTACGTGTTACCGAAAAATTATGTAGATGTACTTGACATAAAATGTACTAGAAAGATGTCCATGAAGTTTTCAATTCAATCAGGGCGATGTATTCTGTTAGGAGTGTCATGTAGGTTAAGTGTCATGTAGATTCCTATATTGAGAAATTATACATGAGTTGGTTAGGTCATGGTGCACTATTTTCCATATGACTAGGGATATAAGCATCATCTATGCCAATGGGAACCCCATAATTAGATATACCCAAAAAAAAGTTTTGCCATATGCGGGAAATGATTATACTATTGGTATTGATGAAAGTAGTTATTGGCTTTGGAAATAGATAAAAGAAAAGGGCGAAAGAAAAGGGCAAGAGAAAAAATTGGGAAAGACTGAGCCTTTAAAAGTTGTCCATAAGGGATTCCCAATAATAATATTTTTTTTTAGATTTTTACAACTCTTAAGTATTGCAATTACACTTGTGAACCCACCTTTATAATAACTTACATATGACCCAGAAACCTCTTGATTAGAGTAAACATGAAAAGGTAGGAACATGTGATGTCTTGACGGGTTACGAACGCAAAAATCCAATTTTTGAAATAATTTTTAGTTTAAATTTTGATTTTATTTAAGCTTTGTCCTACAATTGTGCCCTTCTTAGAGTCTACAATATCAATTATACCCCTCTTTTTTTTTGCAAAATCAGTTGTACCCCTACATTCTTGGGTGTGCCCCTCAGGTTAGTATTGCTTTAGTGAGAATCATGATTTATACAAATCAAGACCTGATCCAGTAAAATTGCAATTGCATCCCTAAAATTTTCAAAAATTACACATGTATGCCTCGTGTTCTTTTCAGTTACATTTACACCCCTAAGATAACGTATGTTTGGGAAGGGAATGGACGGAAATTAACTCGAGAAACACAAGTGTTATTTGCCAAAGAAAGTAAGGGCACAACTGACGTTGCAAAAAGAAAGAGCGGCATAACTGATATTGCATAATCTAATAGGGCCATGACAGTAAAGAATACTTGATCTAATAGAGTAGAACTCTTGCTAGACTTGTCTTCTTGAGAACTAAAGATTGTTCTTCAGTTTCAACGATGCACTTCAAATTCTCTTTTGCTAGGACTAAATGACTATTTATGGGGGGGCCCTCGTTTCTGTTATTTTCTTGCAATTGGGTAAAGTTGGAGGGAACAGTTTAAGACAATAGAGAACACGGGGGCACAGAGAAAATATTTGACTGCACGCAAAGGCGCGCGGAGGACCCCAAAGAAAGGAAAATATGGGCCCCGCGAAAGCGTGAAAAGTCCAAACTGGGGAGCAAACGCGTCAACAACAGCCTAAAATACGTGTATATATATACGTACATGGGTGTTATCATATTCTGTCCATACGGATTTCAAAGGTACAAGGAATTCATCATCACAGTCCCTGTTTGGGAATTTAAGGGTGTGTTTGGTATGCGGGTTAAGGTGTGTTAAACTTAGAGATGAAACGATCGGATATAGATACGAATATATGTATAGTCATATCTTTATCTATTTTAAAATGCAAATACGAATGCGGATACGAATATTGACGGATGTAAAAAATAGGTTACCATATCCTTAAAAATAAATACGAATCGGATACAAATAATATCAGAATTTTTTAATAGATTAATTAAAATATACATGTTTAGGATGGTTTACACAAAAAATAAGTATACTAGATATAATAATTTCATAACAAGTATATTAACAATGGTGAATGCAATCATAATATTTTCTTACACACAGTTAAAAATCAATATATTACTATACTTATGTACGTAAGAATATACGAATGGGAATGTGAAAATTAGTGAATGTCAAATGATATTACTATTTGCATCTATTATAAAAGAAATACGAATATGGATGTCAAAAATGTATAAATTGAATACGATAGCGGATGGGTTACGAATATATTCACATTTGTTTTCATCCCTAGTTATATTGGTAAAAAGTAATCTATTTTTGTGTTTTGGTGTTTGGATAGAGGGTTAAACTGGGGGTGGGGTTTGTTGTGATATGATTGTACTGAAGTTTGGAAAAGTGATTAGTTATTGCGATGTGATTGTATTGAAGTTTGGAAAAGTGAGTAGAAACGGAGTAGTTTATGATTTTTATATGATGTGATGGTATAATATATTATTTTTTGATAGAATTGATAAATGAGAAATGATTTATTTAATGTATCAGAACAAGAGAAAGAGTAGAACCCACGTGGAGGGAGAAAAAATAGGTTAAGGGGAAGAGGATTTATCCCCCCAGCCGAACAACCCCTATGTGTCTTGTTTTGTTAATATCGAAAAAGGACCAACAAAATTTCAAAATCGTGTCAAAACTGATTCAAATCAATTAATTTCAGAAAAGTGAAGCTGATAGATGTTCCCAAATAAATAAATAAATAAAGAGTTTTTATTACTTGTACCCTTCTTAACTTCTGTAATATCAGTCATTCCTGTCTCTTTTCTGAAATCTCATTCGTGCCCCTATCTTCTTATAAAATCCTTACTGATATTGCAAAAGAGTAGAATCGTAAATTTGTAAGAATATAGTAGCACAACTGATATTATAAAAAAGATAAGGGCATAACTGATATTGTAGAAGTTAAGAAAGGCAGAAGTGATAAAAATCCATAAATAAATTTATGGTTATCTTGTGTTTGGTGTTTAATGTACCTTTACCATGTAAAAGTGCATCAGTTTTAATATGACGGTGGAGAGCTTTGATCTACTTGATTTTATGTCGGTTATTTGTGATTTTCGTATATTGCACAGATGCCACAGAAGGTTTGAGAACAATATCATAGAAATTGTATCATAGAAATTGTAGCGATGTTGGCAAACTTAAGTCGTTTTCTCTTGAGATTAATGTCATTTAGTAGGATGAAAGGTCTTTCATGTAATTTTGTGCTTGATTTTTTAATTAACTACTTTAGATATCTTTATTTCATATTTTCATGTTGTAATTTAATAGGTATATTTACATAAATGAAGATATCAAATGTTGTTTAAACAGTTTAATAAGCAGCTCATCTCATGTTGAACAACTTATTTCGGACAGATTATTATGATTTCATTAATGTGTTATGTATCACAGTTAGCCCTTATTAAAGGTTACACAATATTCATGTCATTATAGCAATAAGAACTTTTAAATTTTAGTATCTAATTGTGTGATGGACATTGGCTTTTTTTGGATATATTGATGAAAACATTGCTGCATATAACACAATTCATGATATTTTTAGACAAGTTGATGGGTTCTTTAAGTTAAGGATGCATTATAATTTTACTTCATCATGAGTAGTCATCATAATTTAAAATCATGCATGTAGGGATAATGTTTATCCCAAAGAAAGGAGAACAAATAAGTTAGTTGTGTGACAATATTATTAGCTAGCAATATTCTTTACAATGTCATATTAAACAATGGGTTCTATGTATCAGCAATGTGGATTTCTTATCATAATCCAATTCACCTTGATTTATTTTGTATACATCAAGAACAATCTTTATACAAAATCACGAAGAAGCAATTGATATTTGATACATCTCTTCCTACTTTTTTCACTCGCATCCTCTGTTATCTTTGAGTTGTTACCAATGTTTTAAAAACCGAACCGAACCGGTCGGTTGAACCGGTTAAACCAGGAACAAGAGGAAAAACGGTCCAACCATCCGGTTTTTATTCAGAAAATAAAAACCAGTTAAAACCGATCAAAACTAGTTGGACTGCTCAAACCCGATTGAACCAATTGAACCAAACTGTCTGTTCAACCATCTATTTTTTGACAAAAAACAATTTCCAATAAACTATACAAACTTTTTCAAAAATATTCGTAATCTAGCCTCATTCTAACCCATAATAGTACCCATTTATTTCTTCTCCTTCACATGTACCAGTGACTCATCATCACTTGTCCATTCATTCCATATGAACATTGCCTATCTCTTCCGACATTATGTATGAAGTTGTCCGCTTATAACAATAATGAACGAAGAAGACGTTGTCATAGCAATACTATGAGAAACAACAAATTAACAACACGTGTTATTAGTTTTAAAATTACATCACACATATATATATATGCACAAATTTTATGAAATATTATTATTATGCACTTTCAAGTTTTTTAAGAACATTTATGCCCCTAACTTTTAAGTAATTTCTCTTGTGCTTCTATATTTTCTTAAAAAATTCACATTATCATCCTCATATTGGCATAAGATGGGAACACAAGTGTACTAATAAAAGACCGCTACTATTGATTTTGTAAAAATATAGGGGACACATGCAATTGTATTAAAAATAGGGATATAAGTATTATTAGAAAAACTTGAAAGGATAAGAGTAAACAAATCCTCGAAAGATATGATGTAACATTTTTCATATTTATTTGTATGATATACCGGTCTAACTCGGTTCGACTCGGTTGAACCGTACAAACCAAACCAACAATACAACGGTTTGGTCTTTTTCGATTTTTATGAACTGCTGACGTCATCACAGGTTCAACCATTGATCTCAGTATTTTGACTATAAAAACCAAAAACCGATACATACTTGATTTGATGTCCGATTCGGTTTTTAAAACCTTGGTTGTTACTACAGCAATAACACTAAGCAACTAATGCTTTCAATATTTGTTCTCTGTTGCGACAATGAATATTTGAGACTGTGTGGATTGATCAACCCATTTGATGGCTGCATTGCTACTTTTATTATCTCTGCTACATTTGCAGTTGCGCTTGGTACTTCTTTCTTATCAAGGAAATCTCACCTTCATCAGGAAGTATTCCGGTTCTGACTCCCAGTAGATATGAGCTTTTTGCAATATCTTTTTCCTTAACAATGTTGTTTGATATCTCGGCAACTTAAAATATTTTTCTAAAAGTACATCAATTTTCAATTATTTTATAGGTTATTTACTACTAATCAATCATATTACGTATGTGTTAGATGCCTTCTTACGAAGAGTACTTCGGCGACCATGACTATCTTTCTATAAGGTTGGTAGTACGTACCAAGGTTTTAAAAACCGATCTGGACATCAAACCGGGCATGTATCAATTTTTAGTTTTTATGATCGGACCAATGGGACCGATCGGTCGAACCAGCGATGACGTCAGTAGTTCATAGAAACTGGAAAAGACCGAACCGTTGTATTGTTGGTTTGGTTTGTGCGGTTCAACCGGGTCGAACCAAGTTAGATCGGTATATCATACAAATAAATATGAAAAATGTTACATCATATCTTTCAAGAATTTATTTACTCTATCCTTCTAAGTTTTTCCAATAATACATATACCCCTATTTTCAATACAATTGCATGTGTCCCCTATATTTTTACAAAATCAATAATAGTGGTTGTTTATTAGTACACGTGTGCTCTCATCTTATACCAATATAAGGATGATAACGTAAATTTTTTAAGAAAATATAGGAGTACAAGTGAAATTACTTAAAAGTTAGGGGTATAAATGTTCTTAAAAAACATGAAAGTGCATAATAATATTTTTTTGTAAAATTTATGTACATACATATATGTGATGTATTTTTAAAACTAATGACAAGTGTTGTTAATTTGTTGCTTCTCATAGTATGGCTATGACAACGTCTTCTTCATTCGTTATTATTATAAGTGGACAACTTCATACATATTGTCGGAAGAGATAGGTACGTTCATATGGAATGAATGGACAAGTGATGATGAGTCATTGGCAAGTGTGAATGAGAAGAGATAAATGTGTACTATTGTAGGTTAGAATGAGGCTAGATTATGAATATTTCTGAAAAAGTTTATAGTTTATTGGAAATTATTTTTTGTCAAAAAATGGATGGTTGAACCGATGGTTTGGTTCAATTGGTTCAACTGAGTTTGAGCGGTCCAACCGAATTTTGACCGATTTTGACTTGTTTTTATTTTCCGAATAAAAATTGGGTGGTTGGACCATTTTTCCTCCGGTTCTTGGTTTGGTACGTATAATGTGTGTTTCTCATAAATGATCGAGGGATTTGCTTTCTCGCTTAACATCACCGTTGTAGGCAATGGTTTGGGGGCACGAAGGTATTGATGTTTCGTCTACTCAATGTGGTGGCATCTATAGGAAGGATAATATATTGAGGTTGTAATTGAATAAATAATGATTATGTGAAGCTATAATGTTAGATTTATATTCTTTGTGTTAAAAGCGTGTTTTCACACAAATCATAACAATAAAAGTTAATGTTCAGCATCTTCTCATTTTTAGCATTTCCTCCTTATTGTTGTTATTTTCCTGTTTTTAGATTGTGTTCTTTTTTGCTGAACATAACTTCACTTTTAGCCATTGTTGTCGTCTCATTGTTGTTGTCTATGAGTTACTCCAAGAATGAGTAATCAATCCCAATTTTGCAAAATCCATCTTGGACAAAATTCCTATTGTAAATACGAATTAATCCATTGATGGTAATCTATCTCTGGAATTTCTGAATGAAAATCTACTTGCACATAAAAATAGAAACATTTAAATCATTCCACTCATGTTATTTTCCTTTTATAATTTTGAGATATTATAAAACTCATTTTTTCCTATGATATATGTTGAAATTTGAATTAGACAAATTGAACGTTACGAAGGGCCTTTTTCAGGATGGAGTATGTTTCGATTAATAAACCCGTTTTTGATATTAGGAGATTCTTCGATTATAATGTAATAAGTATTTCTTAGGTGACTTCAAAATTACTGCAATTTAATCTTTCTTTTAGTTGAGTGTACTTTTTTATATTTTGTACTGAACAAAATTTGCAATCCTTCTTGGAGCTTTTTGCTATTCGTCTATGAGCTTTCTGTTCGTCTACTTCGAGTGACATGGTTATGAGGTTTCTTGCTCATTCTGCATCATTTACATGTTTCGCATATGCGATTTATTTGGAGAAAAATTATTGGGATTGTGTAGAATATGCTTTCCGGGCTATGCACTAGTGATTATAAATAACTCTCCTTTCAAAAAATATAAATAACACTATGATAATATGATACATGAATATGTGAATATAAAAGTAATATTCATACGGTTAGGATTAAGATCAATATCAAGATTAAAAATCCGAAAGAAAGTAAGGGTCTTAATCCTTATAAGAACTAACTTGTATTACATCCTTCTAAGAATAAGAGAGCTATATGTAAAGGCAACTAAAGGAAAAAAAGAATATATATAAAAATTCCTAAATATATTTTACTAAATTCATACACTTTTAAAGACAGCCTCAGTGCTGATCATAACAAAAGGCTGTTTTTTTTTCAAAGATGGTTTCTTCACATGGATTGTTTTGTAATATCTGAAAATAAAAAATTTGCATAGAAGTCCCCGTTGAGAAGCCAAATTTAGAAAAGATGGCTTCATAAAGAGTAAAAAGAAAGCTCTAAATGTATTACTCAAACCTATTTTTTTCAAGGACTGTGTTAACCCTTTTAAGCAAACAAAGGCATGAAAACTCCTAAAATTCCTAATATCAATAAAAAAAGTTATCCACCTCATATTTTGAAATCTCGATTGATCTCCATTTATTTAAAGGGATATTTACACCCATAACCCTGAGTAATCATGTAATTACCTCAGGAACCCTGCGTAATAGCGAATTACGTGAGAAACCCCGAGTAATAATTAACCTTTACATGAGTAACCCTCCGTTGAGTTCTTCATCACCATCACCGATACTTGTGCTATCAACAACAAAATCAGAGCCATCCGATTCGCTTATGTCGATACACTGAGTTTGAGAGCGCAACACTCTCTTTGATCTCACTACATGCGATTGATGAGAACTCCTCACCGGTGCCTCCATTGCGCTGAAACTGATGGGTGTCCCTGATTCATCCCCAAGAGTATCCACTGGCTCTCCAAATAGGGGATCATCATCCATCTCCACTATATCATTCCGATCAATGTCCATTTGCACAATTTCATCCTCCTAATCCATCGCTTGAGGAGTAAATCCCTCCAGGCCATCCCCTTACGCACATTCGGTGAAAGCGATACAATCAAGCGACTCCATGGTTTCATTCCCGACCTTCCCCAACGCCTCTAAAGCCTCCACGGTCTCATTCACATCATTCCCTAGGGAACTTGGGGTTAGATCTTGGTATGCATTCGCATGCTCTTCCACGGTATCGAGTGCTTCTGCATCTTGATCAAACTCCACCACAAACTCAATTTGCATCCCATCTTGGTGCAAGTGAAACATTTCCATAATATGCTTCTCATCAGATAACTTCGCATACCTAATGAAGAAAAAAAGTGATTAAATGTTCATATACCTAAATAATACATGATTAGGGTGAAAAAATCAAACCATGAGATAGTTTCTTACCTAGATGGATGGGAATTAAGAACTTTGTAGCGCATACACAAGGAGTCCTTTGCTTGCCATGGAACAACTTCTGCAATGTCCTTGATGATGTCGAACCAACAAGTGTAATCTGGGTTTATCCCTATTACGACTTGCTTCCCCAACAAGTACCTTTAGCCACCACGCCCTCGTACCATCTTGAAGTATCTCTCATACCGGACGCAAATGCTAAGGATCCCTTCACACCCTTCGAACCAAACCATGCTATAAGGTACATGCATGTTTCATTCTCATCTAGTCAGTTGGATTTTAAGAAGAAATTTAGAGGCGAAGATGACGGGGAGGACATACCTTCCCTTTTCGAGTTGCTTCAGGTTCCTTGCTGTAGGAGGAAGGATCTCTTCGGCGACTGACGGGGGCTTTCTTCTTCCGCGACTTGGAGAAGATGATGAAAAGGATGAGTCGAAGGCGTGAGAGATGAAGTGACGATGTCGAGGGCGGGACGAGGGCTAAACATCCACCTTGTTGCAAGTGCACTATTCATTGATTCGACAACCAATTCCATTGAGACCCTAGAGGTAGCGCATGATTTGGGGCAATGAACCCTAGCCACTTGATCTCCACCTCGTAAGTAGGGCATGGTAGGTGGTAACCCAATCGTAGTTACTGCTAACATCAGAGCATAACAGAGGGTTACTCATGTAAACGTTAACCATTACTCGGGGTTTCTCGCGTAATTCGCTATTACGCAGGGTTCCTGGGGTAATTACATGATTACGCAGGGTTATGGGTGTAAATATCCCTTATTTAAAGCATAAGGTTACATTTAACTCAAAATTTAATAGAAAAAGCAACTAAACCCTAATTTTTACCAAATTCATGATTTGTGAATGCATCATGTGTTCTTTCGTAGAAGGAAATACCCATGCCCTTGAGGCATTGAGTGAGAATGTGCTTTTTCTTAAGTGTTTGTAAATTGAAGAGATCACCTGAGTGGAGATGAGGCAAGGGGGACACAGATCCTTTCCTTCCCTAAAAAACATATTGGACGTTGAACCTCAAGGCATATGGACAATCCCTGAAACTAACATTAACCTACTGTTGAAAGATGAATATTGAGTGTCCAAGAAATTCCAATCTTCCAAATAGAACCTTGAGTCAAAATTTGTCACATAGGATCAGATATCCACATTTATGAAAGACTCATCCTTTCAAGTCTTACTCCACAACCTCGTATAAGAGGACTTCAAAGTAGGAAGTGACACTACTGCAGTAGTTGATCGATCGAACCAAATAATTGGTCTGACTTTCGAGTAGGGAATGGGAGAGACGATCCATTGAATAATAAGTATTAGGTCAATATTCTTCAACTATTCAACTAACAAACTGACTAATATATCGACTATTTGTTGACTGTTGAAAAAAACTTATTTTTTATTTTCAAGGTTCTGATTCATCCGAATATCACCATAATGTCAAAGCTCTATATATTTACCAATCGTCTCTCTCTCTAAAAATGGCTTAAACTATTGTGATTAAATAGAAGTTTTAATGAATTCTCTCTTCTTTTTAGATAAAACCCACCAATTTGAGCATCTTGACTTTGTCAAAAAAACAAATGGTACTTTTATCTTGTTAACTAATGATCATGGACATATAATATAAAAGAATATATGTTTTTGATATAACATTTATATTTAAAATGATTAAAAGATACATAATCAAATAATTTGAAACAGCCAATCAAATAGTATTTATTCTTTATTCAATAACCCTGGAATCGAAATACTGAGTTCTACAATATTGGCAAGGGACAACCTCAGACGATTCAATTGACCTCCGAGGTTCAACAATTGGATGACTATATGAAAATTATCTTATGAAGTCATTAAGCAACATCATCAATGTCTACCACCGCCAGACAAAGTTGGAGCATCATATAGGGCAATGTTGGGATAAGAAAACGCAATCAACCACCAACATAGAAGTGCATAAAAAAGAAAACGATGCATATAACGGTGGTCGGTCACCTCTCATGACCACAAGAGAAGAAAAAATCACTACGAAGAAGAACATGCACAACTTCCTCTATTCCCTCACTCACTTCCTTTCCTTCTCTCACTCTCTCACATAGTTGCCTTCTCTTCTGGAACCCACCCTCATTTTACCCCGATACAATCGTAGGTTGACTATAGCAATCAATTTCAGTCAATCAAAATCCCAATCAAATCTAAATCAATCAAGATCCTAAAGACATTTAATCACATCTAAGCATAACTTCTTCAAGGATTACGTGGAATCCAACTCTATCATGTTAGAATGGTAAGTTTCCCGGTTCTAATGAACAAAATGTGAAAGTTTCCCAGTTACATGGAATCCAACACTGCAAGCATTTGCTAATTTGGTCCTCAACCTTCTTAGCCTGGAAGAGAACCAAAGCTACCAAAGCATTACCCCTTCTTTGGAAAAAGATTTTAAAAAAAGTGGCATAATTTACAGCTACCTGTATCAAGAAAGGCCACTTCACCTGTTCAAAAAAATTCTCCAGCTCTCTTTCAGTTGGATTTAGTTGGCTCTCCTCACAAGATCCAGCACGCCTCTCTTTCTTTCTTCCTGCCCATCCCAATGCAGACCTCCAAATCCCACAACTAACAAATCCTGATGAAACCCAAAAGAGAACCAACATATAAGATACAACTACGATCAGAGAGCAAGCTCCCCATTTGAAAACACCAAAGAACAGCAACAAAATGGTAACTGGGAATTTGATCGAACAGCTGATGTGCAAACCAGAAAAAAAGATCCAACCTTTTGATGTAAAATAGCAATCAGAACGGATCCAAATCAGGGGAAGCTTGTAAAAGGCGGGATATTTCTGAAAACCATGATGAGAGAATGCCCAAAGGAGTCACCTATTTTGGATCAACGCCGACCTGGAGGAGCTGCGAGAGCTCGAGAACTCAGCAAGAGCTGATCAACGAAGCTTGAAAAAGGAAGCATCTTCATCTTGTAGGCACACTGCACCACTCGTTGGGTTATATTTACCTCTTATCTTAATTTTGAAATATTAGGATTTGAAATAATATTATGTAATGCATGTGCTAAATGTTTGATTCGATGAATCGAGATTGATAAATCTTACATGTCATAGTGATATTTGATAGATGATCTCCATATCAGGTACCTCATCACTGCTCATCTTTATATTTCCCCACTCTACCACCGACAATGTTCATTCCTCCTTTATATATCTCTTTCTCTCACCCTCACCCAACTATGTATATGAGGGTAAAATGGAATTGCCTTTGAGGGAGCTAATTTAGCTTCTCTATTTTTTTCATTTTTTTTATTTTTTTTTGAAAAAATGCTTTCGTAGTTTTCTTAACTATATCTATATATTATGTCATTCAAGTTACGTGTGAAACAGAAGCCCCTACAGCCTCCATCTAGATGCGGTCGATTTTTCAAAAATTCTATGATTATTAAAAAATGACTATTAGGATGGAGGTCGTATGAGTCTATGTTTCGCACGAAACTTGAATGTCAGTATAAGGATATAATGATGAAAATCCACATAATCATTCTTAAAAAATAAAAGAATTGTAAAAAATGAGGCGAGGGAGGCAAGTTAACTTGCCCTAGTAGGCAGCCTCGATTTACCTGCAGATAATTTCTGTTTGTACTATACAAGTTTGATTATGTTTCGTTAAATATTTCTTAGATAACTTTGTGTGACAATTTGGTAATGATTCGGATCTTACTTTTTTTTTTGAAGAATATCACACATGTTTTCATGATTTTTTAATGAAATCCAACCTATTTGAGATCAACACGTGTTTTTATGAATTTTTTACACTTGTATCTTCGATATTTGCAGATAATATTTATGTCCCTCGGGTTAGTTATCATTTCCTCCTTTTCAAAGTGTAATTACAAAAAAATGGAAATGATAGAAGAAATCCTCGCTCGCTGCCTCTACCTCAACCCTCCCCATTGTTGCATCCACCTACCGCTCTCTTCCCTAACCTCCCCACACCATAGCCGCATATAAACACACCCCCCAACCTCCTCCCTCCACTTCGAGAAACCATCGTCGATGATTGCATAGGCTGAATCAACGGGGCGCATCAATTGTAGTGGTTGCGTGGGGAATGTGTCATGGATTGCGCCTTCTTAGATGGAGTTATTGTGATTGCGGGTTGTGTAGGAGGCACGATCGGTCGAGATCAAGGTTTCATAAGCGATCAACTAACCTAACTGAGTAATCGTTGATGGTGCAAGGATACAAGGACGCAAGAGTAATTGCAAAAAAAATCAGGAGCGTAAGTTTTATTGAAACATTAGAAGGGATCCATGTGTAAAAATCCTTGTGTTACGGTTGATTTTCGCATGTGATTTTTTAGATCCGATTATATATCCGTTTGTGAGTGTTCCTGTGTGTTTAGGTGCATATATTACATTTAAAGAAATAATTTAAGCATGACTCATCGAGTGACAATGGATTTTGAGATTGGAATAGCCAAGTCCATTGTTGTAAATTAATTAAATTACAAACCAAGATTTAAAACGGGTTTAAACAACTTTCGATGGATTTTTTAATTGCAAGTTTTGGGTGCGGTTTGATGTAAATTCGAACCTCACAATATCTTAATTTCATGTAAAAATTGGGTGCCTATATGATTTTAGTATTACTTTAGTACGGAGAATCTCCCCTCTTCCCTTCTCTTTAGGCATATATATCTAAAAAATCCAATTATTTATGGAAAAATAATAATTATCATAATTATATGCGAATCTAAGAAGAGTTTGGATCAATCCGATTAATAATCGATTTCATCGACTTGATTTAGATGGTATTATTTTTAGCCAAACCTTCGACTCAGTTAACTATTTGAAACACAACCCAACCATTTCGATTAATTATTTATGGATCAATCTGATTAATTGTAATTTAAGTTTGATTTTATTCAAAAATAATAATTTCGATAGTGCCGCTCAATCTTTATGACGCGTTATTACCTGACGCAAACTACTAATCAACCAATCCAACACAACTTCTAGAAAAGGATAAATTCTAAATAGTATTATCTTATTATAGAAGCCATAAACTGTCTAGTTAAAATATTGTAGAAATCTTTATGTATAATATTTGACATTACAACAACAACAACAAAGTTTTTTCTCACAATTAAGTAGGGTCGGCTACATGGATTATTCGCCTCCATTCAGATCTATCTTGGTCAATCCCGGACTTATATGTATAATATTTGACATTGCATATGTAAAAATATTTGTACATGCAATAAGAGAAATACATTGAGCATGCATTTTATATAACTATTTTAGTTATGGGATTTTTACCTGGCAGACCCTGTAATCTTTTGCAATTACCGCTACGACCTTTGAAACGTCATAATTCCTCCCTGAACCCTGTAAACTTGCTCCGTCTTACCCCACGAACCCAGCCGTTAAATTTATACATCTTGAGCTAACTTGGGTGGGTTAAAACCGAGTTAATCAAACCATATAAAATCTAACGGTTGGAGTTCTTCCTCTCTACCGGTTCCTTCTTCTATCCTCTTCTTCTTCTTCCCTTCTCCAATCCATTGACGGCAGAACCGTACAAAACAACGACGTCGAGAGGGGGCTCTTACGGGGGCGGCGGGGACTGGGGGGTGGGGGCTCTTGTGCGGGCGGCGGGGAACTGGGGGGCTTCGAGTGGGGGCCTTCAGGGGGGCAGCGGGTGGGGGTTCTTCGAGCAGGGGCCTTCAGGGCGGCAGGCGGGGGCTCCTGCGGGGGCGGCGGGGACTGGGGGGAGGGGGCTCTTGTGGGGGCGGCGGGGAACTGGGGGGCTTCGAGTGGGGGCCTTCAGCGGGGCAGCGGGCGGGGGTGCTTCGAGCAGGGGCTCCTGCGAGTGGGGGCCTTCAGTGGGGCAGCGGGCGGGGGTGCTTCGAGCAGGGGCTCCTGCGAGTGTGGTCGGGGCTCTTGCAGGGGCGGCGGGGACTGGGGGGAGGGGGCTCTTGCGGGGGCAGCGGGGAACCGAGGGGTCTTCGAGCGGGGGTCTTCAGCGGAGCGGTGGGGCGCCCGGGAGGAGGGGGGAAGGGTGCTCTTGCGACGGGCGGCTCTTGCGGGGGTGCGGGGGCCGGGGAGGGGGTGTTCGACTGGGTGGGGGGCCTTCGAGCGTGCCGCCTGCGGACGCAATCTGGAGGGTGCAGCAGAGCAGCAGTGGCTGGGGGCTCCGAGCGCCACCTGGAGACGCAATTTGAAGGGAGTAGCAGTGGCTGGGGGCTCCGAGCGTGCCACCGACTGGGTATTGCACTGCCGAGGTGGAGATCGTGACGGAGAACCTGGAGGTGAAATGCGAGGCCGGAGGTTGGGAACGAGGAGGTGGAGGGCGGAAGTCATGCAGGAGGAGGTGGAGGGCGGAAGTCATGCAGGAGGAGGGTGAGGGCGGTGGAGGTGGTGGGTGTTGGGTGGTGGGGAAAAGGAAGAGGTTGAGAGGGAGTGGCAATAGATGTAAATTCGATAAATAAAATAGGTATAATATAAAAGAATGTAACGGAATCGGGTTAGTTTTAACGGATAAATGGATGGCGGTTAACCACAGGGTTTATAGGGTAAGAGTTAGCAAGTTTACAGGGTTCATGGAGGAATTATGATGTTTCAAAGGTCGTAGCGGTAATTGCAAAAGATTACAGGGTCTGTCGGGTAAAAATCCCTTTAATTATATTCGAGCATGGCTTCTAGTATATTTTGGTTTAGGGTAAATTAAAAAAAAGACCTCTACTATATCTCGATTCTCAATTAAAGGCATCAATTTTTAATTGTAACAAATAGGGGCTTCAACTTTCAATTCAAGGGTTTAACATCGATATATATATATAAGGTCATGAAAGCTTATGGAGGCTTTTATTTGAGATAAAAATATAAGATCATGCCCTTCTTTGTTACAATCGAAAAATGAGTCCCTTGATTGAGAATTTAGACATAGTTGAGGATTTTTTTATAATTTACCCTTTGATTTAATCCGGTTAAGCGGTTATTCAACTAATTTTTCGTCACCGGTTCTATGAAAAACTGATTTGATTATATAATTAAATCCTATCCAACTCGATTTAAAAAATGTGAAGGTCAAAAACTCTACCAAAGGGAAAAGGGGCTTTTAAAGAGGGAGTCGATGGAGTCGGACGGCGACAGGTCACGGCCGCCGGAGGGCGGCGAGGCAGTGGCGAAGGCCATATCGGCGACGCTGGTCTCCGTGCTGGAGGGCTTGGAGTCCCGCGCCGCGGCCGTCTCCGAGGGCCAGGAGAGCCTCTGCCGATCCCTGGACCGCCTGGCGGCCGAGCTCGACCGGCTCCTGGAGGAGGCGCCGCCTCCGTTGGCCGCCTCGAAGGTCCTCTCCGTCCAGAACCGCATCCGCGCCCTCAACTCCGTCCTCTGCTCGATTCAGCGCCGCATCGACGACATGGACAGAATCATCGCCGCGCGCGAGATCCAGCCGAGGCCTCCGGTATCCTCTTAGCTGATCCCTGTACGGTTATGAGTGTTTGAGGCCTTTACTTGTCGATCTGCTGCGAATTCGTTCTTTTTTATGTTGAATGCAACGATATTGTGGGCGTGCTCGAATTTTGTTGAACGGGAAGCAGTTAAAATTAAATTTTGATCTTGTTTTCTGTGTGGATAAAATTAACTTGGTTTCGATGAAGAAGAAATCTTTGTCTCAAATAATAAATGCCACATCCAGCAACTTTCCATCACAAAACTTCTATAATCGGATTCAACAAATGCAATTGAGAAATATCATTCAGTGTCTATGGTCATAAAAATTACATGATTTTTCATTTTACCATCAGTAAATCTGGCCAAAGCTTTATCATCAAGACAATCATTATTCTGCAAAATCCGTATTTGTCTTCCACAATCACACAACACAGTTGCATCATTTGGCTGCAATATTACCTCCAGTTAAACCCTTGATTTTTTCACAGTTCTGCAAGTGTAGAGAGAAGAATACTATCATGGTAAAGATGCCACAAAGTTGGATCATATTTCCATTGCTAAATCATGGATCAAAAGAGAGCGTATGTTGCCTAAATATAACTTTTACTTTGGAGATCGACAAGAGTCAATCTTTATATCATGCCCTCGATCTACCTCGGCAGGTCTATCAATTGATAGGAGGTCAACATATTAAAAGCATGTCACATTGATAAGAGTTCTGTCTTTTAAAAGAACATGGACAATGCTTGTCAAAACCAATTCATTAACACGTGCGCCCCTCTTTTTGTTGATGTCAATGTTTGAGACATATGAGTAGAATTGGAAGTTCTAGGAAAGGGATAAACAATGCCAACATCAAAAAAAGAACCAAGGTTGCAGAAATCAGTAGTCGGCACTCAATCGAAAGGGTTATTAACTAAGGACTAATAGGTAATCGGGCAACTAATTGGAATTAATTGGGCTTTAGTTGGTTTTGAATTTTTAAAATTATTTTTTATTCAAAATTGTTCGAATTACAGAGGCATTAAGCTGATGAGTCACACTATAAAAATTTGGAAACGTGTAAAAGAAAACCAATTCGGATTCATGCCAGGTCGCTCAACTATTGAAGTCATCCATTTGATGAGGAGAACAATGGAAATTTATAGAGCTAAAAGGAAGAACCTCCGTATGATCTTTATTGATTTGGAGAAGGCTTATGATTCTGTCCCACGAGAGATATTGTGTAGAGTTTTGGGGAAGAGACAAGTACATGTCCTATACATTAACCTCATAAAGGACATGTATGATAGGGCTTTATCTTGTGTAAGGACACCGTCTGGGAAAACTGATTATTTTGACATCAACATTGGTTTACATCAAGGTTCAATTTTGAATTCATTTCTTTTTACTTTGATTATAGACGACTGGACAAGTCACATTCAAGATGAGTTACCTTGGTGTATGTTATTTGTTGATGATATTGTGTTGATTAACGAGAATAAAGGTGGAGTAAATGAAAAACTGGAGGTCTGGAGACATGAGTTGGAGAGTAAAGGATTTCGTATAAGTAGGGCTAAGACGGAATATATGGAGTGCACCTTTGATGGAAGAAATGGTGAAAGAATCGAGGTGAAGATTGGTGATGATAACATTCGGAAGAGAGATTTCTTTAGTTATCTGGGATCTATTTTGCAACATGATGGGAAATTGATGGAGATGTTACTAATAGAATAAATGCAGGCCGGCTAAAGTGGAGAGGAGGCTCTGATTTTCTTTGTGATAAGAAAATTCCTTTAAAAATTAAAGGAAAGTTTTACAAAGCAGTTGTTAGACATGCTATGCTCTATGGATATGAATGTTGGCTGGTGAATCATAGACATGTGCAGAGAATGATTGTAGAAGAAATGAAAATGCTAAAGTGGATGTGTGGACACACACGTAAAGATCGGATTCGGAATAATACAATTAGAAAGAAAGTTGGTGTAGCTCCGATCGAAGATAAGATGTAAGAAAACCGCTTAAGATGGTTTAGTCATTTGCAAAGAAGATCGGTTGATGCACCAGTTAGGAGATGCGAGTGTTGGGATGTTGAGCCGGCTAAGAGAGGGCGAGGACGACCCAAGAAGTGTTGGAAAGAGACCATACGAAGGGATCTTAGTTTTGTGGATATAAGCCCGGGATTGACCCAAGATAGATCTGAATGGAGGCGAAGAATCCATGTAGCCGACCCTACTTAATTGTGGGAAAAGGCTTTGTTGTTGTTGTTGTATTTTTTATATGTAAATCATTCTTTAAACGTATATTTTTATATATTTACATATATTTGTACGTTTTCTATACTATCATAATAAAATAAAAAAGACATTGAATTTAAATGAATCATTAAATATATTAGAATAAGTTTGCTTTTAAGAAAGGTAAAAAATATAAAAAAATCTCCAAGCAAAAATCGACCAACTAGTCGACCTAATTGGTCGACTAATCGAGTTGAGTAGTCGGTCGATCAAGTATTGACCAATTAATCGATAGTCAATCGGCCGTCCCACCTATTCGACTAGTCGCACCAACAAGTCGTGTTAGTCGACCACCTTTTACAACACTGACGAGAACAAACTTCTAATGCGTGGGCATATCCAAATAAAATCATAATTTTTTTTGCTAGCATGAAGGGAAAATGGGGGAAATTTGGAATTAACATGCATTAATTGTTGAACAATGAAGCTATATGGACGGAAGCAATGATTTTTGTCAAAAAAGAGCAAACTTCTGTACTTTGAAAAATGTAAGGGTCATGTGTAAAAAGGTTTACCTTTGCCACAGTTCTATATCATTATAAAAAATATATGGGTATTTGCATAATAACAAGGAGTTACACTGGGCCCTTCGAATTTCACCAACAACAGTTGTGCCCCCGACTTTTCTGCAACGGCACTTGTGCTCCTAACATAATTAAAAAACAATACCGATGACCCTAACAAAACTAGAACACGCGTTAAAGGTACAAGGGTACAACAACAACAAAATACTTTTCCCACAATTAAATAAGGTCGGCTACAAGGGTAGAGGTACAAGGGTAATTGCAAAAAAAGAGGACAAGAGTGTCCTCGCCCACAACTCTCCTCCCCCAACGACCATCACGGTTCACCAACGAAGTGTCGTCGCAAAAAAGACAAGGTCACATGAGTTACGGGAAAATCTTGAAGGGGGCACAAGTGTAACGACCCTAATAACAAACGTTAATTGCAATTATGATAACATTAAACACTAAACAGTGAGCTCAAGAAGATATTAAAGTACTTAATTTTCTGGCTGCAATGAATGAGGCATAAAAAAAGGAAACACTAACCATCCCCTCCCCCTGAAAAGTACGATGGTCTTGTAGTTGGTTGACTGTAATATAATATGGATATTAGATATTGCAACTTTTTCAAGGTTTCAGATTTTCAAGACTAGTAGAAACTGGGTGGGGATGCAATATATAGCAGACACATTGATGCTGTATTGATGTGTATGAAAATTTCATTTAGAAAAAGGAATTAGTTTTCATGACCAAAGTGTGATTATTGTTTTATCAATGTTAAGCTAATGAATGGGTCAACACACAAAGCTTGATTAAGAAAGGCCAAAGATTTGTAACGATGTGTTTGCCCATTCAGCAAAATGTGCCTTTTAGTACTTTGTATTTGTGATCTGTGCATTTGCTGAAACTGATCTTAACCTCACGAAATGTTATGGTTCATACAGGATTAAGGATACTGGTCGATGATTAATTAGCGAACATATAAATTATGAGACAAAAATGCTGAAGTGTCCGACTTTTAAATTATAACAAGTTTCAAATTAGTATTTTTGGAAATAATGCCAGGATAAGTTCAGCATTCCTATTTAGAGAAGCCAGGACGCACAACAGCAATAAAAGTGAAAAGATAGAAAAGGAAAACATATAAAAAAGGAAATAAACCTAAACTTTCGCCAACAATTTCAGCTGTTTTTGCTACCTTTCAAGTTTCCTGTTTTTGATACCTTTCGAGGACGATTTCGCCTGTTTCCAGGACATATATTCTCAGGAATTTGATCTGCTTGCTTAGAAAATTATTTTTCCTATTACCATGATTTAAAAGTATCTGTCCAAGGCTGTAATGAATTCTTCTCCATTCCAATTGTGCATAGATGCCAAATAGATAACAATGAGTTTATGTGGGAATAATTGGAGTGGATTAACATAAATCTCAATGGGAATATAAAGGTAAAAATGCATTTAAATCCAAAAATACAGAACCAGGTAAAACCATACAAATCTTATGCAGAATTTAAATGATTAAGCCAGAAATCCGTCAATACTGTGCAGTGAGCGCTCACGTTCTTGGCATCGGGCAAAAGAGACTCCTTGCGAACATTATTCAGACAGATTTAGCAAACTTGTTCTTCAACTTATAACTCAAGTGATTTCAGTTAGCTGAAAGTTTTCAGACATCTATGTAAAACCTGCAGGCGAAGTTGGCACTGAGGATCTTCAAAGGATGTCGCATCAAAATATCATAAACTGCAGAATTACCAGAAAGAAACAGAAATCACAAGAGCTGTTAACAAGATATTGGCAAACACAGAGGCCGTGCAACCGCTGTTCATCGCGTCACCGCCTGAAGAAAACCTATTAGAGGAAGATCAGAAATCCATGAATAGAGACTGGATAGCAAGAATCCCATATATCAATTGATGTTCTTTCTCACAGAAAACTATAAAGAACACAACCAACAAATCCCCAACCAGTTCTTTTCTTTCCATAAATTAATGAGTTTTAAATCATCGCAACAATCTACCTTCTTGAACTGGTTTCCAGACCGAATCCGAATGCAAAGAGGGGATCGTAGTCATGATCGCCCACGTTCATGGGGAGCTGGTGCACGCTCCTGAACCAGGTCCTCGCCAGCTTCCCGGTGAAACCGTAGTCTCCAAATAGCACATCCGTCACACCTTGGCCTTCGGTTCCTGGAAGCCACGCAGCTACAAGCGCATCGATCATGTCTACGTATGGCTCGATAACCACAGGCCTTCCGGTGATGAGTACCACAACGCACTTAACAGACGTGCAGACATTTTCAATGGCGCTTACGCCTGTCACAGGGAGGGTGAGGTTCAGATTGTCCCCCTTGGTCTCTGCATAAGGAGGCTCTCCAACGACCACGATGGCATAGTCGAAGCCCCCTTTCTTGACGAAGCTCGCATCAGGAATCTCGGAGAAGATCACATTTGTCGAGTGGTCGACAGAAGACCTGACAGCGTTCAAGATTGTCACTCCTGCTCCACAGATTATACAGTTTGTGTTACATTGTCAAGGTAATGATGTCAAAGTTCAGAAGACTGTGATGCCGAGCATACCGCTCGTCAGATTGTTGCCACTGGCGCCTTGCCACTCGATCGTCCACCCACCGCATTGGTAGCCCAAATTATCAGCATGTGTTCCGGCAACAAGTACTTTCCGAGCCTTCTTGGGCAGCGGCAGCACGGGCTTGCCCTTGGAATCTCTGTTCTTGAGAAGAACGAGTGATTTCCTCACTGCTTCCCTCGCCAACTCTCTGTGCTCCTGTTGGAAAACGTACATAAAATCACGATAAAAAACACCGCGCCACCAGGGTGATTACGAACGCTTTCAAGATCGTACCTTGCACCCGAGCTTGCTGCTTAGACTTCTATCAGGCAAGGGGCTCTCAAAGAGGCCCATGGTGAATTTGACTCGCAGGATCCTCCTCACAGCGTCGTCGATCCGGCTCATGGGGATCACCTTGGTACTGACCAAGTGCGTGAGGTTCCCGATGAAATCTGTGTAGTTGTATGGCACCATAATCTGCAAAAACCATATGAACAATAAAGATCTTCCTCAACATATAGTTTTCGCTCTTCTCGTGCAGTGTATGAATGAAATTGTCTACAACAGTGGCCGAAGGTACCATGTCAAGACCCGCGCTAACAGACGCTTCGACAGAGTACGTGTAGTTCACACCAGCCGGATACGTGATCCTATCGATACCTTCCCAGTCAGAGATAACAAAACCCTGCAAGATGCAGAGTGGTGTAAAGGACAGCTAGGTACCAACAATTCGATATCAATGCATACCCGAAAACGAAGTCGATTCTTCAACACATCAGTGATGAGCTTATGATTGGAATGCATCTTCTTCCCATTCCAGCTCGAGTAGGAGACCATGACCGTCGAGACACCTTTGATGATAGCATCGTAGTACGCAGGCATGTGGATGCTGAACAGTCCATGAGCATCGATGATGGTGTTGTTCTCGTTGATGCCATCGTGCGTGCCGCCATCGCCAAGGTAGTGTTTGGCGCAGGCGGCAACCTTGTCCCTGCAGAATATAGTTGAGATCACATCACCACTTCATGTTCACAAGCTCGTAATCTGGAAAAGAAAGGCCTTACTTTCCAGCAACAAACGGCGCACCCTTCCTCGAATGGGACGGGATATCGCCCTGCAGCCCAGGGATGATCTCCGTCATAGCTTGCACAATCGTATGATCCTCGCTGTAGCTCTCGTAGCATCGGCCCCATCTCGGATCTCGACAGACCTGAGTGTGCAAGTGTGCAGGACATAGCTCAGCATCAGTGTAGTGAAGCTACTAAAGCAAGTGATTTCGTGACATTACAGCGATGCATGGAGCGAAAGCGTATGGAATGCCTGTTGCTCTGACTTCGAGGGCCGTCGCTGCACCGATCTTCTTCAGGAGTTCGGGGTCTCTGGTATAGAGAATCAGTTAATTGCAAGAACAGAGACTGTCACTGCACATGAGAAGGTTAAACAGAAGCTTGCCTAGTGACACCGAGCCCAACATTATGCGGGAAGATAGTCGCATTGTGGACGTTGTTGTGCCCGTGGACGGCATCGATACCGTAGATCATTGGAATCCCGAGACGAGACGAGAGGGAGCCCTTCTGGATCTCGGTGACCATGTCCATCCAGTCTTGCGCAGTGGCGTTGGGACGAGGCGAGCTTCCACCGCCACTCAACACGCTTCCTGTAGAACAGCAACCTTAATTCAGTGTTCTTCTTGTCAAATTACGTCGAACAAACGCGAATGTGAGCAATGAACACCTATGGAGTATCGTTTCATGACGTCGGGAGCAGCGACCGTTCTTTCGATCTGCGTCATCTGACCGATCTTTTCGGCAAGCGTCATCCTGCGCATTAAGTCGTTAATTCTGGTATTGATCGGCTGCTTGGGGTCTTTGTACTTCGCGTACTCTGCTCGACCGGTTGTCGACCAACATAGCATCAATACAAGCACACTGTATAGATGTATGGCACCCATCACCTTCTGTGATTCCTCCTAATTCCTGCAGGACAAACTAAAATTTGATTGATCTGGTCAAGAACAGTAAGAGGTGAGTACCATAGATATGACAATGACAATGTGCTCCATCACACCCAATTCAGAGATAAGATGGAACGATTTGGTTTTGATTATCGATTTGATGATCAACTCCAAGAACAGACATCAGATATGAAAATCGACAGGAAACAAAGGTTAGACAAATCTATCATGATGATGAACTCCATGAACAGACATCAAATATAAAATTTCGGAAAATACACAACAAGATCAGACACATAAAAGTGACAAAACCCGACAAAAGGTGACATATTTGGGGGCAAACATCTGAAGTAAAAGGACATGAGCATAATCTGTGATGAATCAAGCAATGTGGTTAAATCCAGTAAACCAGAAAAAAGCAAAACACAAAAAACACACTTCCATCTAAACTAATCTATGTTGAGCACAAAACAAACAATCACAGAAATAACATAACACGATCAAACAAAAAAGAGACCAGAAAAAGTGGCATCTTTTATGTGCCCATCAGAACTAAGCCCGTATTAGCATCTCGCAGAACAGCACAATCAGCAGAAAAACAATACAAAGATGATCTACCCGATAAAAAACTCACATAAACTACAGGATAAAATCAAACAAAAAAGATGCCATCTTTGAGGTATCTATCTGGAGCAAACGCACATGAACATCTTTTAGAACAGAGAAGACAACACAGAGAGCACATCCAACCAACAAAAAGAAGATCAAGGAGGAGGGAAGGAGGGGAAAGGAGAGTTACCCACAACTTGAAACGCCAATGCGGACGACAGTATCGCGGCTTTCCACTAAGACCACAGCTGTGGAGAGAGAAGAGACGCCGGTGGAGTCCAGAAGGAGAAGTGTGCGAGAGGTGGGGGTGGAGGCTGCACGGTCCTTTGCTACTTATAGATGGAAAAATTAAGGAGAGAAATTTGGACTGTAAATAGATGGATGAGAAGGAAACGGATGGGAAAAAGATCATGAATTCATGATTCCCCATTATCGTCAGAGAGCGCGAAAAATCCCATTTTTGTTCGTGTTCTCTGTTCTGCGTAAAAATCGCCCCTTTTCTTAATCGTGGGGGAGATGGGGGTAATTTGGGGGTACGCATGAACACTGATGTTAATATATTCGTATCGGTTCCGCTATCGTATTTATCTTATACATATTTTGACATTCGTATTCGTTTTAAATTAATGTCGATATGGATATCAATTTGACATTCGTTAATATTCGCATTCGTATTCGTATATTTTTTCAGGAATAAAAATATATTTATTTATAATTGTGCATAACAATATTTTGCGATTGCATTCACCGTTGTTTGTATAATTGTTATGAAATTACTATATCTGGTATACCAACTTTATATGTAAACCATCCTAGGCATGTATATTTTAGTTAATCTATTAAATATTTCTGTTATTATTCGTATCTGATTCATATTCCTTTTACATTCGTATTCATTTTTAAGGATATGATAACATGTTTTCATAACCGTTGATATTCATATCTGCATTCGTATTCGTATTTTAAAATGGATATGGATATGATTATACCAATATTTGTATCTGTATCCGACCATTTTCATCGGGGGTCATTTGCTTAATTTTATGTGCCTTCTAGGGGTAAAAATGCAATTAACTTCTTACAAAGTTGGGAATTTTGAGGGTTTTCCCTTTGAAACATTGTGATTATGCATTGCCCTATATTTTTCTAATTTACAATAGATCCCTAAGGTAGTGTTCGGTTGGGGGGTTACCCCCCACTTTGGGTGGGTAACCCCCTAAAACCCGCACCTTTAACCCACTTGTGGGCCCCACTCCTTTCCCATCAAAAAAAATATATATTATACCATCATATCATCTAAAAATCATAAAATACTCAACTTCTACTCACTATTTCAAACTCCAATACAATCACATCACAACAACCCCCACTTTTTCAAATTTCAATACAATCATATCATAATAACTACCCACTTTTTCAAATTCCAATACAATCACATCACACAAACCCTCCCAACCCTTAACCCACCAACCAAACACACTAACACAAAAACGGGGTATCCACCCCAGGATAATCCACCAACCAAACGCACCCTAAGGTATTATATATTTTACACATTCACTCGTCTCGTTAAGCCTTTGGTATAAATGCAAACGTTGGATATTGATATACAGTGTTACCATGTCCTTATTCGTTTTAAGATATGAAAATACAAATGTGTAGGGATTGGATTCTAGTATTAATATAAATATATAGACTAAAGAGATGTTTAAATATAGGGTTTTTTATTACTTATGCCTTCTTTAACTTCTGTACTATCAGTTATGTCCCTTGTTTTTTTTGGAATATCAGTTGTGCTCTTATATTCTTACAAAATTAGCAGCTTTGCCCTTCTGTTAATGTAAGGTAGGGACAGAACTGAACGTGTCCTTCCATTAAGGTAAACTAAGGGCATAACTGATATTAAAAAGGATAGAACTGTGAATTTTGCAAGAAAGTAGGGGTGGAATTGATATTCTAGAAAAGAGGGGAGCAAAATTGATATTCCATAAATTAAGAAGGGCACATGATAAAAAGACCGTAAAAATAATGTGTTGGATGCCTTACACATGAAACAAATATACTAGATGAATTTCATCCATATATACGGTGAGTGAATGTATAAATTTTTATTACATACAATAAATCTACAATTATACATATATATTAAAATAAAGGGATTTTTACCCGGCAGACCTTATAAACTTTTTAAATTACCTCTACGATCTTTTGCACAACGTAATTACCCCATCGACCATGTAAATTACCCCACGAACCTTCATGGGCTTCAAATAGACTACCCGAATGGTTCATGAGATAAGAGTTGGCAAGTTTATGAAGTCGAGGGGAGAATTGTGTTATTTCAAAGGTTGTGGAGGTAATTGGCATAGTTTATAGGGCCTGCCGGGTAAAAATCCCTAAAATAAATATAGAATACGGATAAAGGATATTTGTGGAGTGATATATGCATGTATATTTATTTTATTCCTTGTATATTAAAATAAATATTCAGTTCATGATCCCAAACTTCTTGTTCAATTATACCTTAACCCTTGCAATCTTTGTAATTGCATAGTGACCCATGTTTTTATTCTATTTAACATTTTATTCTATTTAACACATATGCCCGTGTCGAGGAGTTGTGTGATCAGAGCGTCGTGTTGTACTACAAAGATCATAAGAGTTATGGTGTGATTTGACAAAGACTTTCGGGGTGATTATGCAAAAAAAATTCCAAAAGGGGGAAAGAAATCCAGTGTGGTTTCCTTCTACAAAGAACCGGTTAAGATTTTCCCCAATTAACCCCACAGATCAAATGAGTTCAAAAAGAGGAAAGCTTGCAAGAATATGGCAATGGTTGTCGACCTAAAATTTGGAAATGTCCTAATAGGAAATACCCGAGAATGTAATTATTGGTGCAACATAATTAGATAATAATGATTTTATTTATCTGTCCTTCACCCTTTAGATTGCGTCTTTACTATGAAAAGATTTTCGGCTGTAGCTGAGAAGAAGCATCTTAGGTAGCGTTAACCATATCCCCTCTCTCCCCGTGGGGCCTCACTTTATTCCTTTTATAAAAAATTAAATAAATCAATTTTACTTCATCAATCCTATCAAAAAATAATATATTATATCATCATATCATATAAAAATTATAAACTACTACACTTCTATTCACTTTTCCAAACTTCAATACAATAACATCACAATAACTACTCACCTTTTCAAACTTCAATATAATCATATCATCCTAAACCCACTTCTAACTCACCTCCAGTTTAACCCTCTATCTAAACACCAAAATCCAAAAACGGGTTACCCTCTACCAGTTTAACCCGCCTTAACCCGCCAACCAAACACACTCTTAGGGTTTCCTTTTCCACTTCTTTTGGTTTGCTCTGATTTTTTTTACCATTTGTGCAACTTCTAGATTTTACCATTTCAGTTACGTTTGTAACTCTTTTGCAATAACACTTGTGCTTCTATGTTCTTACGAAATATTCACATTTTTACACCTCCTTTAAGGAAACTTTAGGGAATAAGTTCAACTACATAAGGGTAAAATTGCGTTCCTAAGAATATATGGTCACAAGCACTATTGTGAAAAAGGGGGCCATACTACAACAACAAACCCTTTTTCCGCATTAACTAGGGGCTACATGGATTCTCTACTTCCATTCAGATTTATGTTGGATCATTCTCAGATTCAGATCTAAAAAATTGAAATCACTTCAGATGGTTTCATTTCAAGTAGTTTCATTCCAACACTTCTTAGGCCTTTCTCGCCTTTGCTTAATCGAAACAACATCCCAAAACTTGCATCTTCTAGTCGGTGCATCAATGACCTCCTTTGAAAATGGTCAAACCGTATTAAGCGGTTTTATCCCGCTTTATCCTCTATCGGAATACACCAACTTCCCTTCTGATCGTATTATTATGAATCTGATTTGTCGTGACTAAATATCCACCATAGCATTTTCATTTTTGCTTTGTCATTCTTTGCATATGTATATGATTTATGCCAACATTCAAAACCATAAATCATGGAAAGTTTCAAGGCTGCTTTATAATACTTTCCTTTGATTTTACAAGGAATTTTCTTATTATGTAGAACAATAAACGCTCCTCTCTACTTTAAACAACATGCATTTATTCTATGAGTAACATCTCTATCGATTCCCTGTTATGTTGCAAAATAGCTCCCAATTATTTAAAGGTTTTTTCTTCTAAATGTTGTCATATACAATCTTCACTTCAATTCCTTCACCACAGCTTACATCAAATATGCACTCCATATATTCATTTTTACACGTACTTATATGAAATTCTTTAGTCTCTAAAGCATATATCTCCAACCCTTAAGATCCGGTCTCATCAATCAACGCAATATCATCAATTGAGCAACATATACCGTAGCATATCATCCTAAATGTGACTAGTCAACTCGTCTATAATAAAAGTAAAAAAGAATGGATTCAAAGCTAAGTATTGATGCAAATCGATGCTGATGTCAAAATAGTTAGCATTCCAGACTGGTTCCTTACACAAGAGAAGCTCATCATACATATCCATTATGAGGTTAATCGATAGGACATGTACTTGTTTCTTTTCCAAAACTCTCCACAATATCTCCTGTGGAACATAATCATAAGCCTTCCCTAAAATCAATAAAACTATTATTGAGGTTTTTCCTTTCAACTTTGTAGATCTCCATTGTTCTCCTTAATAAGTGGATAGCTTCATAGTATGATTCATAAGTTTGATACCTCAGAATTCGAACAATTTTGAATGTCTCATTTACTCTTATAAAAAGGCACCACGATGCTTATCATCCATGATTCATGAATTTTCTTACTTTGCCAAATAAAATTGAATGATTTTGTGAACATCAAACTACTTTCACTTAGAACTCTACATACTTCTATAAGAATCTTATCATGTCATACACCTTTCCAAGTTTCACAACCTTCAAAGACTCCTCTACTTCCTTTGTTTTCATCTATAGCTTGCATAATTCAGGTAACTTTCATTATTGGCTAGATCTTTGATGAATCTGCGATTCGTCATCTTTATTCATTTATTTTAGCTTAAAATCCCTTATAAAACACCTGCATATAACGTTAACTCCATATTCTTACTAGCTTGCATTTGTGTGTAAATATTGTACATTTCTTACTAATTTTAACCTAAAATAAATAAAGAAAGAAAGAAAGGAAAAATAAAGAAAAAAAAGGGAAGACTGTGTACAGGCTGACCCGAACCCCGAGAGAAGGTCAAGACTTGACCTGATCGACCAGGAATAAAGTAGGGGGAGATAGGGTCCTCAACCAGAAAAATTCAAAAAAAAATGTGTGTTTCTCAATTATTTTGTGTATATCTGTATAAAACTGACACTAATTTATTTGTACCTTAATTGACCCCAAATCAAATAGCATTCAAAACCAATGTTTGTAAATAAAAATGCATCCTAATTAATAAAAATGATTGCACAATTAAATCATGTACATAATAAAAGTAGCCACACTTGGAAAAAGCCACTAAGCATTAATTGAAAGATCAATTCTGGCTCCATATGATATCAAATTGAACCAATTTCATTTCGATTGAATTCTAAATTAAATTATCTTCAAAATGGCTGTGATTTCATAATTTTTGGAGTTACGGTTGAAAAGTCGGTTTTCTGGGGTGGTTTGTGCAATTTTCCCTTGTATTTTATGCATATTTATTTGTATATATATTTGTAAATATTTTTAATAATTACTTAAAATAAAAAAAATAAATAAAAATAAAAAAATAATAAAATTCTTTAAAAAAAGAAGAAGAAAAAAAGCTAATTTCCTTACTTATCCTTGTATATAATGTCATATATGTATATAGTACATGTATATAGTTGTTATTTTTAACTAACCATCATAAAAAAAATAAAAAAAATAACATTTTTTAATTCAAATAAATAAAGTGACGAAAATTCTAAAAAATTAGATAATTTTGTAAATAGTTTTATTTCTCTTACTTTATCTCATGTTATCTCATCCACCAAAAAATTCAAAAATCCATTTCAATTTTCATCTCTCTTATCTTTTATCCAAAAAATTCAAAAATTCAAATTTCATCTCTTTTCTATTTATATGACTCATTCTCCCTCATTCCAACTTGATCAATCTTTAGAGAAAGGAGCTCGATCTCCGAGAGAAATTTCGTCGAGGAAGTTGCCTAGCCTCCAAGCCGCCTGGTGACAGCGAGTCGGCCTTGTCGAGGAGATCACGGTTTATTTTCCGCTCTTAAGGTGAGATCCACATTTTTCGTCATATTTTTATCTTAGTTTTATCTTAGTTTAGTCTTCGCATTTTTTCCATCGTCATTTTCTCTCTCTAAATTTTAAAATCCATCACGACTTGATCCGCACTCAACTCGATTTTTCATCTCATCTTCTCGATCTCTCCGCCTTCGATTTCTATCTTCCACGATCTATCAACTCCGTCCATGCACGGTGGTCGGAGAATCGGATTCAATCTTCCATTTTCACCGAATCTCCGTTCATATTCATGTGTAAATAAATAAAAAAATTGTTTTTTGTTGCTCTCTAACGTTTGTTTTGCAGGATAAATAAAAAAAATTCATTTATCTCTAACGTTTGTTTTGCAGGACCATTATACAAATAAAAAAATAAAAATAAAAAATAAAAATTCGTTATTCTTTCTTTTACTATTTTCGGATTTCAAAAAAATAAAAAAAATTATTTTTTATTTCCTGTTTACATAAATAAAATTACAAAAAAAATTAAAAACAAAAAAAACAAAAAAATTGCTACAGGCTGCGGGGACATCACCCCCCGCCGCCCTTCCTCCTCCTGGCAGCGGCCACCGTCGCGCCCTGCCGCCGCGCCTGGCGGCGCCCCACCGCAACCGCTCCGCGTCCTCAGACCGCGCCGCCTGGTCGCGCGTCTCCTCCAACCGCAGCCACCTGCGGCCCCGACCGCCTTCGCCTCCTCCTCGCACACTCCCAACTCACCGCCTCCCTCGCGCCATGCGCGTGCGTGGGGAAGAAGAAGGCACCGACCCCCCCCCCCCCCCCCGCTGCTGTGACCCGCACACAAGCGCCGCTCCAGGCCGCCCTCTCTTCCAGATTCGCGGCCACGCATCCCCCTTCCGCGCTTGACGCCGCCCTCGACCTCCCGCGCCCTCAGCTGTCGCCACCATCTACGTGAAGAAGAAGAGGGGGCGGCGCCCCCCTTTGGCTCCCCTTTGTGAAGAACGAAAGAACCCTTCCTAGGGTTGGGTTGGGGCCTTTCCATTAATTAAAAAAGGAGGGAAATTTAGAGCTGCACCCCCGGGCTATTTAAGAAACTACAGAAAGCCCCCTACCAGTTCAAGACTTATAAAATTGGTGGAATTGCATCAAAGACTCCCGGAGTTTTTCAAATTGCAAAAGAGCCCTGCAGTCCAAGCAAATCACGTGCATAGCACGCCTATACCGCAGAGCGAAGGAGGCGATCTTAGGAGAGCCAAAGCACCCAAGTGGCGTGGAGGCGGCTTGATTCTTCACCAAGCCGCAGGATAGCGTGAGAAGAGGAGAAGAAGAAGTGAAGGAGACGAAAAAAAAGAAAGAAAAAAAAGCGAGAGAGAGATTATTTTTCTACCATTTGAACTTTGTAAAACGGACATTCATTTGTTGCGGGGTCTGTTTCGTCAAGTGCCGGTGCACTTGGGGGACCTCATCGGTTTTGTTTTCACCGCATTTATTTTTCTTGGTTTTCCGTGGATTGCGTGAGCCACCTGTTGATTGCTTTAATTAATTTGCTTGAGCCAGGTAATTAATTAGGTCCAAACACCCTAAACAAGAATTTTTGTGCCTATAGAGTAGAGCGTAATTTGGACTTAGTCAAATTAACTTGTTCTTGCCCGTTAATAGAAGTTATCATCTAGGACGGTTCACTTGCACTTGCATATAGGATAGTTTATTTTCTTTATTTAAATTCTGCGCGGATCACTTGCATGTAGAGTGCTGGCGACAAGGTACGCATCTCTAACCCCTGCATGCATCATCGTTTTTAATCGCGCATTGGCATTTCCGATCTCCTTCCTTGTTTTCACTCACATAAGATAAAAAGGAAATTGGACACTCGGTAGGCGATTCTATGAAAATATTTTAACCAAGTGATAACTACCTAAAATTTGGTACTGCTAATGAAAACTCGACCCTAAAAAATACAAGAAAAAATCATTGTTTTGGGGAGAGTAACCCTCTCATTGTATTCGTTTTAACTTGCTAGCGTACACACTAAGGTTAGTGTCCAAATCCCCAAATTCAACCTAAGTGTTTGTACAACTTTGTGATTATCACCTAACTCTAAAACAGACAAGATTAAGAGACCGAACCTTCACGGTCTTCACATTGCATTGAGTTGGTGAATTGGGGGTTTGTATTGTGTTTGATTGCTTGTGTGCATACCAGATCCCTCTGTGCATTTGCGCCTTTTTCTCCATATCTTTTGGCTTGACCCTCGTGCTCTCCCATCTTTTGTTTCGAAGATGGCAGACTGGAGTTATTTTAATCCGATCTTCGCAAATACCTCGTACTCTCCAGACGATCCACCTTCCCTTTTCCAGGAGGATCTTCCTCCTGATGTTTGTGCATATCCGCCTAACCCATTATTTAAGGAGACGAAGGACTTTGATTTTCACCCACCCTTATTCAAGCCACCCGATCCTGAGATTTTGGAGTCACCTTTCATGATTTCCACACTTAACACATTGAATCAAATGGTGGAGCATATGAATTCGAAGATTTCCAATCTATTTAACAAAAATGAGAGCCACAACGCTGCTCCAATATTTGAGGATATTGATTCACTTGAGGATAATCATGAGAGATTGAAATCATCCAAAATACAAAAAAATGAGAAAAATTTGAAAATACAAAAAGATTCTGGGAGACATATTATTGATTCATTTTGTGAGAAAAGAACCCAAATGCCCGATCATTCACCCACACAGCCATGTCCCAACCTTGACCTCGAGGATGCCACTGTACAGTCTGCTCTTGGCAACCCTCGTGTAAATGCTGATTTCGACCTCCTCCCTTGTATGGATGAGGTCCAAAAATTCAAAAAAATTGTTGACTAAACCCAAAGTGGTGGCCACCCTTTATGAGATCATTAAAGCCCCACTTCAACAGGCCATGACAGATTTATCTACTCCTCAATACAAGAAGAGAAAGAGATGGAGAAGATCTGAGCATCACATCTTGACCATGGCCACTGCCTACGCCATCTCTCACCGTCCATATTTTAAGAAAGGGAACACGACCACACCTCTTGTGAGTTGCTCCATATCTGACTATTCTTGTGATAACGATCTCCTTGACGGCGGTTCATCAATCAATATAATACCCTTCTCTATGGTACAGTCTCTTCATCTTGGGCCTCTCAAGAAAACCAGGATGATAGTTCAATTCGCTGATGGATCTATCAAGAGGCCGAAGGGTATTCTGGAAAATGCTGTCATTCTCATTCAGGGCATGAATTTTAATTCGGATTTTGTTGTAATGCCCATGGAGACCTCCACCCCTGTGGGGCACCCTCTAATCATCCTGGGACGGCCTTTCCTTGCCTCTGCGGGAGCCGTTATTGATTATGGTTCAGGAGAGATTCGCTTCCGTTCTGATGTAGGGAGCGATGTGTTAATCACTACACCCACTACCGTCCAGAAACCCGCATCCCATAAGAGCCCACCCCTGTTAGACAACCCCAGGGACTTTGATCATGATGATACTACCAGAGATTTTTGCTATGATGGATGATACTGAGACCCGAGAATTCCTCTTCAAGGAGGAGGACTCGGAAAGCATAGACCTTGGAGTTCCCTCTTCTGGTACGTGGCAATGCATTGATGACATCCGCGGGATTTACACGATGGACACCTTAGAGCGGAAGGCAAACTCTGAGACTAGACAAGACGGACATGATTCGACTACTTTCACTGATAAGTCCGTTCCTACTCACCCTAATAAAGAAGAGACCGATCAGGCCAAATTTGATTTGATTGCTTTTATAAAGGAATTTGGGCCTTTTGATAAAGATGATGATCCGGTAGAGGCTCGCCAGGCTGAAATTGATCCTACTTTTTCTGATAATGATTTCGAGCCATTCTACTTTGATGTTTGCGAGACTTCCAAGGCAGGACATGACCACACTACTTCCAATAACCGGTTTAGGCCTGCACAATCTGAAACCGCTGAGCATACATTCTTGGTCGATTCTACTCAGTTCATATCTAATGATAATCCCAATATCAACCTACACCTTGTCAAATCCATACCTCAGCGGTCCCGCAAGAAGGTTCGCTTTCGACCTTCTTAACCTTTGTACATCCACTCCTCTTGTATATCTTTTCGTTTCACTCTGTCTTCTCCCGTTTTATCATTCACCCCTTTTCCGTGTGTGTATATATGCTATACTTAGGATGTGCTTTATCCTAAGTATAGGGGGGTGAAGGATTTGTGTTGTTCATATTTATCATGTTTATCACCCTTATTGTTGTTTCCTATACTTAGGGATACTCTACCCTAAGTATAGGGGGTGATGTTGTTCATATCGTGTCTTTGTGAGTCTGTACATTCTTTTCATCGGTTTTCCCCTTTGTACATTCTACTATACTTAGGATTACTTGATCCTAAGTATAGGGGGGATTACCAACTTCTCATCTTTTTATCTTTTCTTTGAGTCGTTGTAGCATAGGAGTCTTTTCACCTCTCTTTGCTTAGCACGAGTTATGTCTTCTTTTGTCGCTCTCTGATCACTATGAGGACATAGTTCGAGCTAAGTATAGGGGGGTGTCGTATATATTGTATATATACTTTAGACATAACTCGTACTTTTAAATACATTCATTTGGGGGATTATGTGTATATTTTGTAAAATCCATGCAAAAAAACAAACAAACAAAAAAAAACAAAAAAACACAAAAAAAGAAAAGAAAAGAACCAAAAAACAACAACAAAAAACAAACAAAACCCCAAAACAAAAAACAAAACAAAAAAAGAGAAGAAAAAAATAATATACAAAAACAAAAAAAACAAAAACAAAAAAAAATCTCTTGTATATACTTGTATATATTACTAACCCTTTTTCCTTAAAAAAACTACAAAACCAAAATTCTATAAAAATTTCCATAATTAAAAAAAAGGTGCATACAAAAAAAATCCTTTCTTTCACATCTGCATTTTCCCTCAAAAAAATTCACAAGTTCAAAATTAGAAAATTTTTTTACAAAAAAATGGTTCTCTTTTCACATGTGCATCATTTTTTTTCAAAAAAAACCTCTCTGCATTGTTCATATTCTGCATTTGCATTTTTTAGAATGGTATTGATATTAAAACCATGTCTGGAATAAAATTGAAGAATGGAGCTTAGTTGGACCTTAATCCACCTAATTCTCAGAGGAACTTCACCGAGAAATAGGATTTTAGAAGCTTCAGGTCTTTGACTTAATTCTTTGAGTTCCACATGACAATATGCAGCCTTTGACTCTTAGTGTCTAACCTGGTCTCTTCATTCTGGGTACAACTCTGAAATAGCGAATTAATTTGTACTCCTGCACTATGCACTTAGCTCAACTCAGACGAGATGTTGGAAGACTGTGTGAGTTTCTTTTCTGGTAGCGTGGAAATCTAAAGACTGGTGTACGGGTTGAAATAAAGCTTCGGAAAAAGGATGGACGGCTGGGCACAATTTTTTCTAAGACCCCAAAAAATATACGGAAAAAAAGATTCTATATCTGTAGGGGCACAACAAGATCCAAGCAGAACCACCAAAAATCCAAATACAAAGAATCTACTAACAAATAAATATCTGACCAAAAAGGTCCAAGCTTCAAGAAAACCTACAGATTTTGGTGGAGACTCAGCTACACTGGCCAGCTTCACAAGGAGAGGTGACTACATTGGCCACCCTCCAGTTCTTTTCTCATTCTTCTAACTTCTCCCCCAATTCGATTGTGAACACAGCACGACAGACCTTAGAAGGAAATATCTGACTCCCCGAGGACGAGTTATTGGAGAAGAGATTTGCATGGTAGTCCGGCATTCTGGATGGGAAGAGCTAAAATTTTTCACACACATGAGTCGATTGTTCAATGTTCATAGGGTGTGCTTTGGGAAGAGGATCGATCTTAGATGACTTCTGGCCAAAACTGTGACAATGATGTGTAGAACTTGAAGGCTGTTGGTTTTAAAATTCTAAGTCTCACAGAAGTTCCGACACACCAATAATCCAAAGGTCCGACAGAGCTCCAAACTACAATCTTATGAAGATAAGTTTAACACTCAATATTGTCCTCCTTTCTTTATTTTTCCCTTTCTTTTTCTTCTTCACTTATTCTTTCAAATAAGTGTTTGCTAAGGGACTAGCAAAGGTAAAGCATAGGGGGATGATGAATCTGCGATTCGTCATCTTTATTCATTTATTTTAGCTTAAAATCCCTTATAAAATACCTGCATATAACGCTAACTCCATATTCTTACTAACTTGCATTTGTGTATAAATATTGTACATTTCTTACTAATTTTAACCTAAAATAAATAAATAAAGAAAGAAAGGAAAATGAAGAAAAGAAAAAGGGAAGACTGTGTACAGGCTGACCCGAACCCCAAGAGAAAGTCAAGACTTGACCTGATCGACCAGGAATAAAGTAGGGGGAGATAGGGTCCTCAACCAGAAAAATTCAAAAAAAACTGTGTGTTTCTCAATTATTTTGTGTATATCTGTATAAAACTGACACTAATTTATTTGTACCTTAATTGACCCCAAATCAAATAGCATTCAAAACCAATGTTTGTAAATAAAAATGCGTCCTAATTAATAAAAATGATTGCACAATTAAATCATGTACATAATAAAAGTAGCCACACTTGGAAAAAACCACTAAGCACTAATTGAAATATCAATTCTGGCTCCATATGATATCAAATTGAACCAATTTCACTTATATTGAATTCTAAATTAAATTATCTTCAAAATGGTTGTGATTTTATAATTTTGGAGTTACGGTTGAAAAGTCGGTTTTCTGGGGTGGTTTGTGCAATTTTCCCTTGTATTTTGTGCATATTGTATTTGTATATATATTTTTAAATATTTTTACTAATTACTTAAAATAAAATAAATAAATAAAAATAAATAAATAATAAAATTCTTTAAAAAAAAGAAGAAGAAAAAAAGCTAATTTCCTTACTTATCCTTGTATATATTGTCATATATGTATATAGTACATGTATATAGCTGTTATTTTTAACTAACCATCATAAAAAAATAAAAAAATAACATTTTTTAATTCAAATAAATAAAGTGACGAAAACTCAAAAAAATTAGATAATTTTGTAAATAGTTTTATCTCTCTTACTTTATCTCATGTTATCTCATCCACCAAAAATTCAAAAATCGATTTCAATTTTCATCTCTCTTATCTTTTATCCAAAAAATTCAAAAATTCAAATTTCATCTCTTTTCTATTTATATGGCTCCGTCTCCCTCATTCCAACTTGATCAATCTTAAGATAGAGGAACCCGATCTCCGAGAGAAATTTTGTCGAGGAAGTTGCCTAGCCTCCAAACCGTCCGGTGACAGCGAGTCGACCTTGTCGAGGCGATCACGGTCCATTTTCCGCTCCTAAGGTGAGATCCGTATTTTCTTCGCATTTTATCTTCGTTTAATCACTTTTTATTTTGTCGCAATTTTTTATCGTCATTTTATTCTTCTAGATCTTAAGAAAATCCACCATGATTTTTATCCGTCACCGACTCGATTTTTCATCTCATCTTCTTCATCTCTACGCTGTCGATTTCTATCTCCCACGATCTATCAACTCCGACCACGCACGGTGGTCGGAGAATCGGATTCGAATCTCTCATGTCCGCCGGATCCTCGTTCATTTTTCCTATTTGTAAATAAATAAATAAATAAATTATAAAAAAATTGTTTCTTTTCTTCTAACATTTGTTTGCAGGATAAAAAAATAAAAAAAATAAAAAAATTATTTCTCTTTATCTCTAACATTTGTTTTGCAGGACCAATAAATACAAGAAAACAACAAAAAAATTAATAAAAAAATAAAAAAAGGAATTTATTTATTTGTTTTATTTCCTCTTTTCGGATTTACATAAAATGAAAAAAAGTTTTTCTTCTTTTATATTTCCTGTTTACATAAATAAAATTACAAAAAAATTAAAAAAAAAACAAAAAAAAGGGGACGGCCCCCTCCAGGCGCCGCCGCCCCCTCGCCGCCTGCACCCTCCATCTTCCGCCATCGCCACCAAGGGCACGGAGCCGCGACGGCCTCGCCGCCTGCACCCTCCAACGACCTCCGCCTCCATCTTCCTCCAGCAGCCCGCGTAGTCCCACCGTCGACTGTCACCAGGCCCGCTCGACGCTGACTCCGTCGCCAATGCCAGCCGCCCGCGCCTCTCCCTCGCGCCGCCCGCGTGTGAGGGTAAGGAAGAAAGGCCGCAGCCGACCTCCGCGCTCCGTCGCATCCTCCACCGACCTCCTCCACGTGCGAGCCCGCCTCGCCGCCAAGGCCCGTGCCTCCGCCGCCATACGCCTCGCCGCCGCCGCGCCTTACCGAAGAAGAAGAAGGGCGGCGCCCTTGAGCCCTTTGACTTGTGCCCAGAGCAACACACAGGAGAACCCTAGGTGGGGTTTAAAAAATTATATTTGTGAAAATTACAAAAGAATTCCTTCGAAGTCTCAGAAATTGCAAGTAAGCCCCTGCCAGAGCCTCAAGTCGCATGCTTTGCATACTACTGGGTAAATTGCGAAATTCCTCTTGATTTTATTTATTGTTCTAATTTGAGGCAAAAACAGTGACTATTTATATTTCACTTCAAAACTTTTGATTATTTACATTTTAGTCCCTGAACTGCTAAACATTGAATTTGCCTGATCTTTTATTGAAATAAATGTTATTCATGATCCAAAAATTTTGAGAAAATTGTGCTATGCTCCTGATGTGATTGTCTTCCTAACATAAATTTTTCATTGCATTTTATGTTCATTTATTATTATTAAAAAAATCAAAAACATTTCTTTTTTGTCTTCTTGAAATTCAAAAATTCATAAAAATCAAATATTGTTCCAAAAATTACAAAAAATTTATAGTAATTGTATTTCAATGTCTTTTAATTTCTGACCAATTTTCACGTCTTTATTCTTTATAAAACGTAAAAAAATTTAAAAACATCAAAAATCTTATAAAAATCATAAAACATTCTACAAAAATTTAAAAAATTGTGATTTCAGTTCCTGTTTGTAGATAATTATTTCTGCTTTATCTTAAAAATAATTGTCAGGAGTTTTAGGCACTTAAAGTATTTTTAGGTTGCAAATTACTCTAGGCTGTGCACATTTTCTTATTTTCTCACTATTTGATTTTTAGAAAAATACAAGAACATCTGAAAATTCCACAAAAATTCTCAAAAATATTTTACAACTTTTAAAACCCAAAAACATTTTCTTTGTATTTTTCTGACTATTTTTGATTAATTGAAAAATTGTAAAAAGAGTTGCTGTGCATATTTTTATCCTTGTTCATATTGTCATTATTTTTGAAAAAAAATTGCAAAATCAAAATCCTTAAAAATTTGAAAATCTTTGAAAATTAAAAAAAATAAATAAAAGATTAAAAAAATCACAAAAACCAAGGATAGTTGTCCTTTGAGATTCCTATTTTCTTTTAATTAGTTTCTGATTAATTGAATAACCCTCGGGAATTATAGCCTCCCTGAGTTCGACCCTGTCCGCTATACAGGTTAATAAGGAGCAAAATAAAAAAATAATCTTTTGTTGACACGTGATTTTGGGGACGAACAACGACCTTTTTACCATTAACTTTCCAACCCTCGAAAAAACATGCTCAACAATCTTCCATAATGATCTCTCCCCATTGAAAAGCTGAGGAAATAATGCTTCCATCAAGACTCTTTATCCTTGTAAATAACTTGTACCCTTCCGAGATTTTGTAATTATAATTATACGCTTATCTTTTTACAATAACACTTGTGGCCTCAGATTCTTACAAAGTTCATAGTTATGTCGTTCCGTTAAGGTAACGGGGCATGTGTAGTTATAAAAGGACATAACTGTGAATTTTGTAAGAATGTAGGGGCACAAGTGTTATTACAAAAAGGAACGGACATAAATATAATTGTAAAATCTCATAGTGCACAAGCATAAAAAATGTACTTTTTTTCATGCGGCTGATGTTGTATTCAAAGTTAAAATAATTAGGTTTTAATTTGATAAATCTATGCAATTACATTGGATTTTAATTTAGTCTCAATTGGAAAATCAAATGACCTTGGAGGGAAAGTTAGGAATTCATAAATTTGAAATAAAGTGGGGGCTTGGATGGAAGTTTAGTACTACATCTAGTGTTTATTAACTTTTGGTGGGCTTATATATGGGTTCACACCACAAGCTCTTGTAGCAATAGTAGAGAGTAGGAACGGAGGACCACACATACGTTCCACTTCACTCCGTCTCCAGCACCGGCTCGGGCTCGATCTCGGCTAGGGAGAGTCAATTCGGATCTCGGATATCAGAATCTGAAGAGGCGTTCGTTGTGAGGTATTTTCAGAAGGTGAGAAGCCACACCCTAGGTATTCTTATACCCTCCCCCTGGACGTCGTTTAATTCACTCGTAAGAAAACTCTCCCGATGCATTTGCTCTCTGTTTTCCTCACCGCATCTACGACATGTGTTTCTTCTTCTTCTTCTTCTCGGTTCCAAGTTCTATGAGGTACTTTCAAGGATGATCTCGTTAGTATGCGCGGACACAGATCGTGTACCGTTGTATCATGGGAGTGGATCGTCAGTATCCTTCGCATTGGTATTGTGAGAGCAATATCTTCTATAATATAGTACATTTCATGGACACTTTGGTGATCTCTTATGTGATCTATTTACTATTTTGTTTGTCGTAACTTGTTTATTGCATTGCCTTTCAAGAATCTCACCCTAATATGATTTACAAATGATTATTTTGATTCCTGCGTGTATTTTGTAATTCCTATATCCATCGGATATGCATGTTTTTAATCTTGGTAATCAGTAATGCATTAATTCGTATTGATCATGGAATTTACCAGTTAATGTATGCTTTAATGGAATTGTTACCAACAATCTTAGAGAGGTGATGAACCCACATTTCATCATCTTTATTCTATCATTTTGGCACCAAAAACCCTAGCAAATGCCTGTAAATAGCATTAAAATCTCCATCTTAGCATCCATGCATGTGCATCACAATAGTGTATAAATCACTGTAATTAAGGCCAAAATTATAGAATAAATAAAGAAAAGAAAAAGAATAAAATATTGTAAATATTTTATGACCCAAAACCCCCGAGACCTAGGCATCTTGATGAATAGGTCGACAAGGAATAAAGTAGGGGGAGATAAGGTCAGAAATACAGATAAAACACCTATACTTTTATTCATTCTTTATTCATTTTGGGACCTATTTTTGGTCCCACTTTTTATGCATCAAATAAAGAAACTTTGTACATGAAAGTTGTAGATAATATCATAAAGAAAAATATAAAATTGATTTCACCGAAAAATAATGTACAGATAAAAAGTTATGGTCTGAATAAAAATCCAAAATCCCAACTTCCCAGACACGTATCTCACAAACGACAACTCCAAATGCATCGAACTCACCTTTAATTGTATATAGAATAAAATAATCTATCCAATGGCGGTGGTTTCGCATTTGGCGGAGCTGCGGTTTGAAAGTTGAGTTTTGGACCCTCATTGTATACTCTTACATAATAAAATATTCAATTTATTATTTATTCATTATTTTTATATTTTCTATATGTTTATAATTTTGTAAATATTACTTATAATATATGTGCATTAAAATTGAAATAAAAAACAAAGAAAAAATAAAAATAAAAATATACTTGTACAAAGACTACATAGGTATTATACATACACTTATACCTATATACAATACACTTGTATTTTATTAAATATACAAAACAAATCAGAAAAATAAAATAAAAATATATTTATGTATATAAAAGTATGTTATAATTTTATAAAATACTAAATAACAATAATAAAAAAAATAAAATACCTAAATAAAATATTAAAATACATAGGTATTATACCTATATAGGGTTAAAATGGTAACTTGTAAAAATATAAGTCATAAAAATAAATAAAAATCAGAATAAAATACTACATAAAATTTTGAGCATTTTTTTATTTTATAACTTTTAATTAATTCGACCATTTAGTATTTTAAATTGAATTAGTAACATATTTTTCCAGGGTTTTTCCTGGTTGGTCCACGTGGACCAACCAGGAGGCCAGGACTGTTGACCTAGGTCAACAGTCTGGCCTACATCCTGTAGCCCTTGTCAGACCCGTCTTTGACCCATATCTACCATTTTTTTCGAGGCTGCCGCTTTCATCCTTTCGTCTTCCACTCTTCACGACTTTTGAAGCTCTAAGATCGAGGACCCTCGCCCAAGCACTATCTTGGGCTGAAGACCACTGCATCAGGCCAGGTACCTCGTTCTTTCCACCCTCTCGTCAACCATACTTAAGCCTCCCCTTGACCTTCGTTTGAATTCGAACCGCAAATTCCAGCCAAACTTTCCCCCTTGACCTTGCTTGGAGATCCCGGAGGTGACAGCTCTGTGGAGCGCTCGTCAGGGCGGTGAACCAGCCAAGTTTGGAGCGTGTTCCAACCTCCGGCGACCGCCGTCGAGGTACCTCCTCCCTCGCCTGACCTGGGCTTGAGGCTGTGCTTTATTTCTTTTATTTTCGCTTGCATTGCATTCGTTATCATCTCGCGCTTCGTTTCCCCCTTTCATTCGGTCTAATAGTGGGTCGATTCGCCCAATCACCCCTCGCCGGAGCTATCTCCGACTGCAGTTGGTTTCAGCGCCACTCCATCCATCAATCACGCATCCCCACGCCTCCGCGAGATCCAGGCAATTTGCCCTGGACCTTTTCACCATTTCTTGCAGGTCAAAGAGCAGCGAACGCACCTGGAAGGCATTTTGCGACCTTCGCCGGAGATACCTGGAGCTGAGAGCTCCACCGCCTGCGCGCCAGCACCTCGAAGCCTCTCCGACGAATCAGAGCCCTCCAGTCCATAGAGTGACCTCCCAGGAGTCTGCAGCTCTATTTTGGAGCCCATCCACCGCCTGAGGAGCGAGATCGGAGTCGGGGAAGTGCGCCTCCGCCGGTGCTCTTCCCTGTTCTTCCTCCTCGCTTCTCCGCCGTCTGATCAAGCCGCAGCTCCAGCTTCTCCAACGACCGTCCGATCAAGCCGTCGATCTCCTCGCGGAGATCTAATCCGAGGCGTCGAATCTGAAGGGGTATCGCGGACCCAGGACACGCCACGTGGATAAGTGGGATTCATCCCACCGTCCGATCTTCCGCCGTCGAGTGTATATTGCATTCCAACCCTCGCACTTTTTGCATTTAATATTTAGTATTTAAACTGTTGTCTGTAGTGTAAAAGTTTTGTAATATTTGCACAAAGACCCCCAGTCTTTGTTTATTTGCACTTTGGTCCTTCGCCACGTCACCTCACGTGACCTGTACACGTGAGGTGTGGGAATTTTGCAAGGACACCCTCAGTCGTTTGTGTATTTTATTTTAGTCCTGAAACTTTCGTATTAAGTGTAAGCTTTTTGGATATTTTGCAAGTAGGCCCTCAGGGTTTGAGATATTGCATTTCAGTCCTCGCCAGGCGCGTGCAAGTCACGCGCCCTGGTGGAAAAATTTCTTGTGTGCCCAGACGGCTTTTGTAATTGCATTTTGGTGCTAGAAATTAAATATTCTGTTCTATATTTTTGTGGAAATTGCATGTTTGCACCCGGATGTTTGAGATATTGCACATTTACCCCTGCCAGGACTGTTTGATGTTTGGATGTTTGCTCTAATTATTTGACTTATCATTTTAACTCCAAAATTTCTCAAATTTTGAACTTAAGTTTCTGGACATGTGTACTTTAACGCCACATATTTAGTTTTTGATTTTACTTGATTTTCATATTCATTAAAAATCAAAAACTTGCTATTTGTGCACTGTCCAGTTTAGAAAATACCAAAAAAATATTAAAACAACTCCAAAAATTCCAAAAAAATTACCTAGTGTCTATTTTATTCTATTTTAGTGTCAGTCCAAAAATCACTAAAAATCTCAAAAGAAAAACACTAAAAATTTAAAAACACTCAAAAACTTCAAAAAAATATATAAAATAGTAGAAAACTCCAAAAATCAAAAACTCAGTTCCTGTTTGTTCCTTATTTTGTCCTTTTTATTGAAAAATTAGTGTGAAAAATTTTGAGTACTGGTTGCTATTTTTAAATCCTATTTTATTCACAGCCAGCCCTATTTCCACTGTTTTGCCTTAATTCAGTAATTAAAAATATCAAAAACACCTTGAAAATTCCCCAAAAATTACAAAAACAGTAGAAAACCACAAAAATCTCAAAAACAATTTATTTCTGAATTTTTGGTAATTTTTACTTAGTTTTATAAATATTTTATCTTGTCTTTTATTCCATTGTCTTTAAATTCCAATATAGAAAAAGAAAAAGAAAAATATAAAATATAAAATTATAAAAATCAGAAAATTAAAAATCAAAATACAAAACTAAAAATTAAATTAAAAAAATATAAAAAAATTAAAAACCCACAAAAATTTCCTTGCTTGCTTAGTGTAGACACATCACACACACACACACACACACACACTCACTTGTGCACACTTGTGTGAATTACCCTGCTTGCTCCCTGTGTTCGAACTCTCTGCATACTTGTCACTATACACCATTTGTGCAGAGTTAAAAATAAATTTTGACTCCACATTAGTTCTAATTTATTGATCTTTAGTGTGGGTTAATTGTTGATTAATTTCGGGATTTGTGTGGTCAAACACCGACTATTGACTCGCCTTGTGAGTTGATATAACCACACCGATTTTCGAGAATATCAAATGGCGCCGTTGCCGGGGAGCAACAGCGAGTAGTTCACATTTTATATGGTTGAGTTGATTGTCTACCATAGCCTTACTTTCTATCTCTTGCAGTTTTGATATATCTTGTTGAGCTATCTGACCATTTCCTTTCTTATCTTCTTGCGAGGGACCGCAGAGCGAGGCGGATCGCTTAGGTGAACCGGAGCAACCTTGGGAAGCGGAGCCGGCCTTCTTAGGTCAAGCCGGCAGGAGAGAGCGGGAGGAGTGAGAGACAGTGATTAGCTAGCTTGCATTTTATTTCTGTGAGAGAGTGACTTTTATAATTTGTAATAATACAGGTACATTCGGACTTGGACACTACCGGGCTCAATTTCCAGGTGTTTGTTCACTTGGGGGCTCACCGCGGTTTTTGACGAGTTTTCCTCGTTTGTCATTTTCCGGTTTTGTTTTCATTTTTCACTTTCTTTTGTGGATTGAGCTCTTAGATTTAGGCCTGCTTGATCGATTAACTTAGGTCCAAACACACTAATAACCTTTGCATGTACCTATAGCTCGTATTTGGACTTAGTTAAATATTAAACAGTTAGCCCCTTATCTCTTAACCCGTGTGCCGTGAGCGAGCCCCATCAAGCGCTACTCCTGAACTCGAGTGTGTCGAGAAGAGGAGGGGTAAGCCAAGACCGGACTCTTAGGTTAAAGATAAGTGGCCGACTTGTGGTTCTTCACGCTAGCAGTTGCCTGTTCTAGGACGATTTCCGTTGTGCATATCGGCATATAGATTAGGTTTAAAAATTCTGCTTTGCATCCCGCATGGAGAGAGCTGGGATTCGCTGTAAGTCTTCTAACTTGGCATCCATCATTTAGGCACAAAGGTGAGATTTCCATCTTTGTGCCAACTTGCACGGCTTTTCCGACTCTACTCTCCCTCTGTTTTTGGACAAAGTAGGATAAAGAAAACACAAAAATCGTTAGGCGCTTGTTTGAATCTACTCAAAAGAAGCGATAACACCAAAAAAATTAAAAAAGGGACTGCTAAGAAAACTTGACCAAAAATAAAATCGGTAATTGGATTCATTGCTTGGGGAGAGTAACACCCTCACTTGTATTCAGGTTGCATGGGAAGGTCTCCTTCCAAGTGAGGTGAGCGCTTCGTAAGGATTAGAGCCAAAAACCCAGCTTGTGGTTGCCTTGTGTATCGCCTGGATTTTCGAAGTATTGGCGCTTCTATCGTACGTGGACGAGTAGGGCTTGGTCAACATTGGTGACTCTCTATTGTGTAGAGCATCGACCTTGTCCGAAGTATCGAGCCTAGGCCACGCCTTCACGGGGGTGTCTGTCTCATCGTCTTGCGTCCGAGTAGGTTCTTGCACGCTCACGGGTGATTCCGTTGCGAGCGAGTTCCGAAGTATCGGTTTCGCCTTGTGGCTTCCTCTCTTATTCTTTGGCTGAGTAGGGATCCAGGAAGGGTTACAAGGACCTCAAAAAGTGCAAGCTACATGTTACACAGGAGGAGGACAAGTACGGGATACTCTTCCAGCAGTACTCTCTCTCCTTTAGGCGTAGCGTTCTAAGGACTCGTGAAAAGATAAATTCCTGAATCAAGCTAAAATTGACAAGATAAAAGCCGAACCTTCACGGCTTCACGTGTTGAGTTGGTGAACCCACCCCTGCTTTGTGTTTGCTTGCTAGATTTATTTAGGTCAAGATCAAAAACACCGCACAATTATGCACAATTTTGTTGCATATCATCTTCTTCTTCTCTTGCATTATCCCCACTCTTCTCGAATAATCAAGATGATGGGACGGAGATCTCTTAGGCCGACCTTGTCGGCACCGCTATCTAGCACTCCTCCTTATTCATCTAGGAATACCTCGGAGAGTCCGCTCTCCGAGCCCGAGTTTACATCCACCCTGTTCCCCCTCGACCACCCTTCTTATTCTCCTTCCATCAGTCCAAGAGTGTCAGAATTCAGTGCATCACAGTGTTCAGCTCATTCGACAGCACCTGAGATGGCCTCTTTTGCTTTTTCAGAAAATCCAGCCATGGCAGACAGAGGCGAGCATGCAGATGATCATGAGCACCCTCCATTCCTATTTGATCAGGCAGCCATCAACAATTCCTTGTTAGCATCCCTGGAGACTATGCAGAGACAGATCCGTGACCAGGGTACATTCATGGGTGATCTTATGAGGGAGATAGCTCAGATGAGAGAGAACCGAGCTGGCGGAGAAGGTGGTGGAGGAGGAGGACCTGATGCAGGAGGAGCCGATCCAGACGGCGAGCGACCGCCACAGACCATCATGAGGGAACTGCATAACCCAGCTGCATCCCTCACTCACCGATGGATCAGACTTCCACCTATTCACGGAGATTTCGAGCTTCGGCCCCACACGATTCAGCTGCTACCCAAGTTTCACGGGTTGCCGACCGAAGAGCCGCACCTCCACCTCCAGGAATTTGAGATGATTTGCAGTACCATCCATGATCGGATGATGACCGAGGACACCATCAAGATGATCGCCTTCCCATTTTCATTGGTTGATAGAGCCGCATATTGGCTCAAGCATCTTGGCGATTCGTCGACACTTGGGCAGATCTCCGGACCGCATATTTGAAGAAATACTATCCTCTCGGCCGGACCAACGCAGCTCGAGCCATGATCAGCAACTTCGTCATGATCCCAAATGAACAGTTCCACGAAGCATGGGATCGATTCAGAGAGCTCATTGACCGGTGTCCACATCACGATATATCCAAGCCCAACTTGGTGCAGAGTTTCTTCTGTGGGCTGACACCGGAGCTGCAAGGGCTAGTGAACGCCTCTTGCGGTGGGTCCTATTTCTCCAAGGGGGAAGACGACGTCTGGGCCATCTACGAAGGCATGGCTGAAAACTCTACTGTAATGGCCCAGGCCCGTGTCTATACACAGCAGAAGCCCCCGCAAGGAGCAGGATCATTCCAGAGGATCGCACGCATCGATGCCGGTCCCAATACAACGTCGGTAGCCGCAGCCCAAGCCGAATCAGCAGCAGCCGACATGGGCATAATTAGTGAAAAGTTGGACCGCATGGAGATCCTTGAGAAGAAGCAGAACCAAGGTCTTGCCCAGATGGACCTTCTCACCAAAACCATGAGTGACCTGAAGACTCAAATTCTATGTATTCAGGAGGCACATGCCCATTCCCAACAGCCTCCCAGGTCACAGGTTGCTTCCAGCAGCAGCAATCACAACCAGGCCTCCACCTCATACCGCCAGGTAAACCATATCCAGGCGGAGCCGGTTCCATTGCTGCAGTACCATCCAGGGCAACCACCATCTCAGGACACGCAGATGGTGGTCTATCAGCCGGAGCAGCCACTGGCAGTTCTTCCTCCTCCCTCCTTCGAGCAGGAACCGTTGATGGAAGTCAACGGGATTTGGTACGACCGGTACCCTCAGCCCGCAATTCGTAGGGATCACCCCGGATTCCGTTGGGGCAATGGTGGATCCTCATCCCAACAGCACCCTCCTGCTCAAGGACAGCAGAACAACCAGCCACAGCAGCACAACCAGCAGCCCCAGTATGCCCAGACATCTCAGTATCAGAATGGTCCTCGTCCCTCCTATCAGGGACAGCAGTGGAGGCCGCGACGACCGCCTCAGCAGTCTTACCACCAGCCTTCCCCCCAGTATCATCAGCAACACCAGCAGCAGCAGCCCCATTTCCAGCAGGGACAGACATCCGGTTCTCAGGGTCCAGCCTTTGAGAACCCGGCCCTTGATGATCTTTCCCGCTTGCTATCTGAACAACGAGCTTCTTTCAGGCAAGAGATGGATGAATTCCGGCAGGAGATGAGAGACATCATGAAAGGCAAGGCCGCCATACCCGCTCAGATCGAACCTAACCCTAACAATCTAAAAAGAAAATCTGAGCAGGTAGAGTTCACAGAGGATACCTCTCCTAGTGATTATTTGAGTGACAAGTCTTATTCCTATTATGATGCTGATTTTGTTACTACTAGGAGCGGTAGGATGCCAGCCGGCGGCGCCTCTTCTGAGCGACAGCCAGATGCAGGATCAGGAGCGCCAGAGGAGCAGAGGAGCAGTGCTGATGCCGCTAATGATGATGTTGAAGACGGTGGTGCTGATGCCACCAATGATAGAGTCCAGGACGACGGTACTGATGCCGTCGTGATACCAGATGCAGACGGTGGTGCTGAAGCCACCATTTTGGATGAGGAATCAGAGCGCGGTGCTGATGCCGCGAAGACCGGTGCTAGTGGTGGTGCTGAAGCCACCACATCTACTTTTGTTGAGCCACCAACTGTGATGTTACCACATTTTGTACCTAGAGACTGTGGGAACAAAAACAAAAACAAAAATATGAATAAAGGAAAGGTTTCTGTTCAGATTGCAGATCCATATGTGGTGAATGATGATTATTGTATGGATTCTCCGTCTTCACATGCACAGGGACCGATTCCTAGTCCTCCATCTGAGGAGGCCCCTACCATCCCCTTTCCCGACGCACTCCACCGAGCGAAAGGGAACAAAAAGGAAAATCCAAAAAAGAACCAGCAGGTAGAGTTTGGCAATGAAATGATTGACAGATTTCATATCCAACTGACTCTACGAGAAGCATTTGAGCATATCCCCTTCTTCAAGAAGAATTTGAAAGAAACAACTACTGTCCGAAGGAAGAAGAGGTACAGAGATCAAATCCATATGCTCACTCATGACACATGTTGCATCATCCAGAACAAGCTGCCAGCCAAGCGACCAGACGCAGGAGCTCCCTATGTCAGATGCGAGATTCAGGAGTAGCAGTTTGATCGTACTCTATTAGACAGCGGCTCTTCAATTAACCTTCTTCCGGCAACCTTACTCAAACAGTTCGAGTTTGGCCCTCTTCTTCGAAGCAGAACGGTCCTTCAGTTTGCTGATAGGTCGATTAAGAGGCCGAAGGGGTTATTGAAAGACGTGGTCGTTACCATTCAGGGCCTGAAATTCCCCGTGGACTTCGTGGTGTTGGACATGGAGATCCCTGAGTCGGTAACTGATGCCCCCATCATTCTCGGACGTTCATTCTTGGCCACAGCCAAGGCGGTGACCGACCATGATAGTGGGAAGGTATGTTTTCGCGTAGAGGGCGAAACCATACAAATCGAGATGATCGAAGAAATCAGAGCTAGAGAGTTAGAGTGCTCCGAGCAGTCCAGCGAAGCAGCGCAGATGACAGAGGAGGAGCTAGACATCCACCAGGTCTGTGATTTTGAGATGACTGATGATGAATCCAATTGGAAAGATCCTGTAGCACCGACCCTCGCCTTGCCTACAGATTCACTATATCTCAAGCTCATGGCAGTCGAGAGCCGGGAGAGCACATCCCTGGAGGAGGATACATCTGAAGCTGACAGTGTTGTGATGAGTGGTGCAGATGAGTTCCATTCTTGCTCATCTTCTTCAGATCCCTCGGATTCAGACATTGACTGGGATGACTTTGATGATTATTTGCCTTGTCTGATTCCTTCTGAGCCGACAGCCATGACAGAGTGCGAGCCAGTCCAGTTTATAGATGATTCAGCAGGCCGCCCTTCGTCAGAAATTCATGCAGAGCGAGAGTTCTCCCATGCAGACCTGGTAGCATTTACACAGACATATCAGAAGCCAGATCTGCCACCTCCCAGTTGTCCAGAACGGAAACCTCTGCCGCAGTCGATGAAGTACAGATTCCTTGCAGGTGAGCCAGAAATGTACCCAGTCATTATCTCAGCAGATTTGACTGGAGAGCAAGAATCTCGTCTGATGGAGGTTCTTGAAAGAAACCGCAAGGCAATCGGTTGGAGCATAGCTGATCTCCAGGGGCTGAGCCCAAATCTTTGCTCTCACCACATCTATCTTGAGGATAACGCTAAGCCGTCGCGTGAGTTCCAACGACGGCTGAACCCGAATCTTCGAGACGTAGTTATGAAAGAAATTTCCAAGTGGTGGAGCGCCGATTTCATCTATCCCATCTCCGACTCCAAATGGGTAAGTCCGTTACATGTGGTACCCAAGAAGACGGGTATCACTACAATTGTCAATGAGTCTGGAGAGGAGATCGCTACCAGAGTACCAACTTCTTGGAGGGTCTGTGTGGACTACAGACGACTGAATGAGGCCACCAAGAAGGATCACTTCCCGCTACCATTCATTGATCAGATTATCGAGCGGTTAGCCGGGAAGAGTCATTACTGCTTTCTTGATGGGTACTCTGGATACAATCAAGTGGCCATTGCGCCCGAAGACCAGGAGAAAACGACATTCACCTGTCCGTTTGGGACTTATGCTTTCAGACGGATGCCCTTTGGTCTATGTAACGCTCCGGCGACATTCCAAAGGTGCATGTTGTCCATATTCTCGGACATGGTGGGTGACTGTTTAGAGGTCTTCATGGATGACTTCTCGGTCTACGGCGACGGGTTCGACGCTTGTCTTGACTGCCTAGACCGTGTGCTCAAGCGCTGCATTGAGGTTAACCTTGTTTTATCCTGGGAGAAGAGTCATTTCATGATGACTCAAGGGACGGTCCTTGGTCATATCGTCTCCAACAGGGGCATGGAGGTCGATCCGGCTAAGGTGGACATCATCAGAAAACTCAATCCGCCGTCCAATCTGCGTCAGTTACGGTCTTTTCTGGGGCATGTCGGTTTCTACCGACGGTTCATTCAGGACTTCAGTCGAATTGCCCGACCGCTCACTGACTTGCTGACCAAAGACACCGAGTTTATTGTTAATGATAAGTGTCTTGAATCATTTGAGACTCTCAAGAACATGGTTGTTTCAGCTCCTGTCCTTCAGCCACCTGATTGGTCTCTCCCATTCGAGATCATGACGGATGCTTCAGATTTTGCCGTTGGGGCAGTGCTCGGACAGAGGAGGGATGGTTTACCATTTGCCATTCACTACGCCAGCCGGACTTTGGATGCCGCGCAGCGGAATTACACAGTGACTGAGAAAGAGATGCTGGCCGTAGTGTTCGCTCTTGATAAGTATCGATCATATATTCTCGGATCTAGAGTAACCATTTACACTGATCATACCGCCATCCGGTACTTAATGGCTAAGAAGGATGCCAAAGCACGTCTCACCAGATGGATCCTTCTACTCCAGGAATTTGATATTGAAATTAAGGACAAGCCTGGAGTCAAGAATGTGGTGGCGGATCATCTCTCCAGATTGGAGAATCTTGAGGAATCTGAGCCCAGCGCACCTATCTCAGAGACATTTCCAGATGAGGCGATCTTGGCTGTCACCTCACTCCCATGGTATGCTGACTTTGTAAACTATCTTGTTGCCAAGACAGTCCCTCAGGGTTGGCCCAGGCAGAAACTTGAGACCTTCCTAGCTAAGGCCAAGTTTTATCATTGGGAGGATCCCGTCCTTTATCATGAAGAAGGGGATAGTATCTGGAGGAGGTGCATTCCTCAAGAAGAGCAGCAAAGCGTCCTCACATATTGCCACAAGCTTGAGGCAGGAGGACATCATTCTGGAAAAAGGACAGCACAGAAGGTGCTTTAATCCGGCCTATGGTGGCCTACTCTCTTCAAGGATTCTGATGAGTTCGTGAAGAGATGTACTGACTGCCAGAAAATGGGAACCTGTGGACAGAGAGACATGATGCCCATGCAACTCATTCACTTCTGTGAGGTTTTTGATGCATGGGGGATTGATTTCATGGGCCCATTTCCTAAAAGTCAGGGATTCGAGCACATTTTGCTCGCTGTAGATTATGTCAGCCGATGGGTTGAGGCCATCCCCGCCCGAGCCGCAGATGCGAAAACCGTGTGCAAATTCTTGAGGAAAAATATCATTTCACGGTTCGGGGTACCTAGAGTCTTGATTTCAGACGGGGGGTCTCACTTCATCAATGACAAAGTCAGGGCCCTTGCAGACGAGTTCGGCATTGACCATCGGGTTGCCACTCCTTACCACCCTCAGACTAATGGTCTTGCCGAAGTATCGAATAGGGAGATAAAGACTATCTTGCAGAAAGTTGTCCGCCCAGACCGAAAGGATTGGTCACAGCTTTTGGACTCGGTCTTGTGGGCTTATAGGACTTCTTTCAAGAATCCATTGGGGACATCTCCCTTTCGTCTCGTCTATGGCAAGCCGTGCCATTTGCCAGTGGAGATCAAGCATAAATCTTTTTGGGCAGTTACTGAGTTGCTTCTAGATCCCGAGAGTGTAGGAGACCAGAGAAGAGCAGAATTGGCAGCCCTGGAAGAATTGAGAGATACAGCCTTTTCGAACAGCCTACAGTACAAAGAGAAAGTGAAGACATGGCATGATTCACATATCAGCCATAAACAGTTTGAGCCAGATCAGAGAGTATGGTTGTTTGATTCCAGGCTGAAATTATTCCCAGGGAAGTTGCAGAGCAAGTGGAAAGGTCCTTATGTGGTTAGGAAGGTACATGGCAATGGCAGCATCGACATATCCGAACCGTCATCTTCCTCTACCTTCCGCGTCAATGGTCAACGCCTGAAACTATATCTTGATCATGATCCGCCGACCATTGACGTTGCCCCCATTCTTCTGGTATGAGATGTACTCTTTGACTCACATCATCTGCATCTCATACACGGTGATCAATTCCATCTTTCGCTGTACAGATCCATCTGTTCATATCACTTTCATCTGTTAAGTTATTTTCCTCTTTTCTTCTTTTCTTCTTTTCCATCTCTATCTTCTTTATCTATCAAAAAGGTGCCGCCCTTGTAGACAGTTTTCCATACTTAGGACGTACTTTGTCCTAAGTATAGGGGGTGTGCACCCCGAGTATTTCCATTCTTTGATCCTCTCCATTGTCTCCTCTTCTTGTCTATACTTAGGGATATCTTACCCTAAGTATAGGGGGAGACAATCTGAGTACGATCTGTTTATTCCCACCCTTGACCCTCCCTGCATTGTGTACAGTCTGCTATACTTAGGATTATTTGATCCTAAGTATAGGGGGGACGGTCAACTTCTCATTCATTGATTCATTCATTCTTTAGACTTGCCTATACTTAGTACGAGTTATGTCTTCTCTTTTCTCTCCGATCTATGAGGACATATCTCAAGCTAAGTATAGGGGGGTCGTATATACTGTGTATATACTTTAGCCATAACTCGTACTTTCGTATTTTCTTAAAAATATGGCTAATAATTCATTAAAATTCATTACAAATTCTTTACTAAAAAGGTGTTATCATTCCTCAAATTCTTTTTGTAATTACTGATTAATAAATCAGGTGAAAATGTTTTTTGCAAAATGTTTGAAAAATAGTTTGAAAATCTTTGTGAACATCTATTGAAAACTATTTTGAAAATATTTTGTTACATGTTTTCAACCTGTGTAAAAAGTGTGGTTTGTAAAATTTATTTTCTTTGTGTGAAATAAAATGTTTGGAAAATGATTTGCAAATGGTTTGAAAAATGGTTGCAAAAATATGTGAAAAATCTATATATACTGTTTTGAAAGCCTTTGCAAAATGAGTTTCAAATGTGTGTACATGTTTGTAAAATGTTTGTGAAAATTATTTTGGACTATAGTTTTCAAAAATTGTGTGAAAAGCTTGTGTCAAATAAGTTTGAGGAATACTAACATCACACCAAAATCCACTACCTATATATATGTATAAAATTGATCACTTACCCTTGTAAATTCTTAAAATCCATTTCTTGTATATATAAGAAGCACTCCCGTGTACATATTTTCACCTAGTTTTTAGCCAAAACGTTTTGTTTTCAAAAATTCCCAAAAACATTTGCAAAAATTAAAATCCAAAAACATCTGAAAAATCTTTTTGAAAAATACAAAAAATGCATCTGCATGCATCATCATTATCTTTTCAAAAATCCATAAGAAGTTCAAAATCTTTGAAAATTGCATCACAAAAATATTTTCTGCATAGCATTGCATAGCATTCGCATTTTTCGGATTGAGTTTGATAGTAGAACAAGTCTAAGTAAAATCCGGAGATTGGAGCTTGATTGGACCTTAGAATCTACCTAATAACAGGAACCTTATAGGAACTAAGTTTGAGGTACTTCAGGTCTAGTTGACTTAATTCTTTGAGGATCACGGGACTTGGTTCAATGGATTCTTGACTGCCTAAGTAGACTATTTCAGAGCACACGCACGACTCTTGTTGATAATGACCTAACTTGGACACCTGCACCTTTCACATAGCTCTCCACGGATGAGGTGGTGAGGAGGCAGTTTCCTTTGGCTTGGGGTAGCATATGAGGGTAGTACTTCTAGGCGGAACCTCTCTTCTTCTTATAGTGAAGGAAGTGCACCTCAACTTGGTCTAGTGGTGATGAAGGCTAAAGACAGGAGCCGCGGGTTGCAATAAAGCTTCAAAAGAGGGATAGTCTACTGGCTCAAGAGGAAAATTTCTTGTATATATGCTGCACCATGTAGATATGTTGTACAGATGCATTTGAAAAAAAAAAAGAAAAAAAATGAATGAAAAAAAAATGAAAATGAAAAAAAACTCCAAAAAAGTGGTGGGTCGGATTGAAAATTTAATAACCCCACCGGAGTGTATATAGTCCAATAAAGCAAAAGCTTATGGTATCCATGTTACATCTCATGAAGCTTGCAGTGGGAGACTTGGCTACACTGGCTGAGCTTCCAAAAGTCTATACTTCTTCCCCCTCTTCTTGAGCCGGTTGCACTTGAACTTAGAAGGGAATACCCCGCTTCTCGAGGAAAGAGTTGCTAGACCGAGGCATTAGAGTTACCAGGTTGGGGGAGGTTGTCTCTTTGTCACTTCTGAAGTGGGGAGCTACATATCACTTACACTGTACGAGTCAGATTCATAGTCATAAGAGTTTGCGTATGAGTTGAAGTATTTCTGACCTGGCTATTGAGGAGACTTGGACAGAGTTTTAGGATTCTCAAGGACTGTTGGATTTCAAATTTGGCTCTCATTAAGGTTCCGACCGCACTAAAATTCCAAAGGTCTGACTTAAGCTCCAAACTTTGATTTTGCAAAGACAAGTTCGATAATTAAACTTAATCTAATTTTCTTCTTTTTCTTTTCTTTCTTTTTCTTTTTGCACTTATTGCATAAGTGTTTGCTAGGGACTAGCAAAGGTAAAGTATAGGGGGATGATGAACCCACATTTCATCATCTTTATTCTATCATTTTGGCACCAAAAACCCTAGCAAATGCATGTAAATAGCATTAAAATCACCATCTTAGCATCCATGCATGTGCATCACAATAGTGTATAAATCACTGTAATTAAGGCCAAAATTATAGAATAAATAAAGAAAAGAAAAAGAATAAAATATTGTAAATATTTTATGACCCAAAACCCCCGAGACCTAGGCATCTTGATGAATAAGTCGACAAGGAATAAAGTAGGGGGAGATAAGGTCAGAAATACAGATAAAACACATATACTTTTATTCATTCTTTATTCATTTTGGGACCTATTTTTGGTCCCACTTTTTATGCATCAAATAAAGAAACTTTGTACATGAAAGTTGTAGATAATATCATAAAGAAAAATATAAAATTGATTTCACTGAAAAATAATGTACAGATAAAAAGTTATGGTCTGAATAAAAATCCAAAATCCCAACTTCCCAGACCCGTATCTCACAAACGACAACTCCAAATGCATCGAACTCATCTTTAATTGTATATAGAATAAAATAATCTATCCAATGGCGGTGGTTTCGCATTTGGCGGAGCTGCGGTTTGAAAGTTGAGTTTTGGACCCTCATTGTATACTCTTACATAATAAAATATTCAATTTATTATTTATTCATTATTTTTATATTTTCTATATGTTTATAATTTTGTAAATATTACTTATAATATATGTGCATTAAAATTGAAATAAAATACAAAGAAAAAATAAAAATAAAAATATACTTGTACAAAGACTACATAGGTATTATACATACACTTATACCTATATACAATACACTTGTATTTTATTAAATATACAAAACAAATCAGAAAAATAAAATAAAAATATATTTATGTATATAAAAGTATGTTATAATTTTATAAAATACTAAATAACAATAATAAAAAAATAAAATACCTAAATAAAATATTAAAATACATAGGTATTATACCTATATAGGGTTAAAATGGTAACTTGTAAAAATATAAGTCATAAAAATAAATAAAAATCAGAATAAAATACTACATAAAATTTTGAGCATTTTTTATTTTATAACTTTTAATTAATTCGGCCATTTAGTATTTTAAATTGAATTAGTAACATATTTTTCCAGGGTTTTTCCTGGTTGGTCCACGTGGACCAACCAGGAGGCCAGGACTGTTGACCTAGGTCAACAGTCTGGCCTACATCCTGTAGCCCTTGTCAGACCCGTCTTTGACCCCATATCTACCATTTTTTTCGAGGCTGCCGCTTTCATCCTTTCGTCTTCCACTCTTCACGACTTTTGAAGCTCTAAGATCGAGGACCCTCGCCCAAGCACTATCTTGGGCTGAAGACCACTGCATCAGGCCAGGCACCTCGTTCTTTCCACCCTCTCGTCAACCATACTTAAGCCTCCCCTTGACCTTCGTTTGAATTCGAACCGCAAATTCCAGCCAAACTTTCCCCCTTGACCTTGCTTGGAGATCCCGGAGGTGACAGCTCTGTGGAGCGCTCGTCAGGGCGGTGAACCAGCCAAGTTTGGAGCGTGTTCCAACCTCCGGCGACCGCCGTCGAGGTACCTCCTCCCTCGCCTGACCTGGGCTTGAGGCTGTGCTTTATTTCTTTTATTTTCGCTTGCATTGCATTCGTTATCATCTCGCGCTTCGTTTCCCCCTTTCATTCGGTCCAATAGTGGGTCGATTCGCCCAATCACCCCTCGCCAGAGCTATCTCCGACTGCAGTTGGTTTCAGCGCCACTCCATCCATCAATCACGCATCCCCACGCCTCCGCGAGATCCAGGCAATTTGCCCTGGACCTTTTCACCATTTCTTGCAGGTCAAAGAGCAGCGAACGCACCTGGAAGGCATTTTGCGACCTTCGCCGGAGATACCTGGAGCTGAGAGCTCCGCCGCCTGCGCGCCAGCACCTCGAAGCCTCTCCGACGAATCAGAGCCCTCCAGTCCATAGAGTGACCTCCCAGGAGTCTGCAGCTCTATTTTGGAGCCCATCCACCGCCTGAGGAGCGAGATCGGAGTCGGGGAAGTGCGCCTCCGCCGGTGCTCTTCCCTGTTCTTCCTCCTCGCTTCTCCGCCGTCTGATCAAGCCGCAGCTCCAGCTTCTCCAACGACCGTCCGATCAAGCCGTCTCAGCAGCCGTCGATCTCCTCGCGGAGATCTAATCCGAGGCGTCGAATCTGAAGGGGTATCGCGGACCCAGGACACGCCACGTGGATAAGTGGGATTCATCCCACCGTCCGATCTTCCGCCGTCGAGGGTATTTTGCATTCCAACCCTCGCACTTTTTGCATTTAATATTTAGTATTTAAACTGTTGTCTGTAGTGTAAAAGTTTTGTAATATTTGCACAAAGACCCCCAGTCTTTGTTTATTTGCACTTTGGTCCTTCGCCACGTCACCTCACGTGACCTGTACACGTGAGGTGTGGGAATTTTGCAAGGACACCCTCAGTCGTTCGTGTATTTTATTTTAGTCCTGAAACTTTCGTATTAAGTGTAAGCTTTTTGGATATTTTGCAAGTAGGCCCTCAGGGTTTGAGATATTGCATTTCAGTCCTCGCCAGGCGCGTGCAAGTCACGCGCCCTGGTGGAAAAATTTCTTGTGTGCCCAGGCGGCTTTTGTAATTGCATTTTGGTGCTAGAAATTAAATATTCTATTCTATATTTTTGTGGAAATTGCATGTTTGCACCCGGATGTTTGAGATATTGCACATTTACCCCTGCCAGGACTGTTTGATGTTTGGATGTTTGCTCTAATTATTTGACTTATCATTTTAACTCCAAAATTTCTCAAATTTTGAACTTAAGTTTCTAGACATGTGTACTTTAACGCCACATATTTAGTTTTTGATTTTACTTGATTTTCATATTCATTAAAAATCAAAAACTTGCTATTTGTGCACTGTCCAGTTTAGAAAATACCAAAAAAATATTAAAACACCTCCAAAAATTCCAAAAAAATTACCTAGTGTCTATTTTATTCTATTTTAGTGTTAGTCCAAAAATCACTAAAAATCTCAAAAGAAAAACACTAAAAATTTAAAAACACTCAAAAACTTCAAAAAAATATATAAAGTAGTAGAAAACTCCAAAAATCAAAAACTCAGTTCCTGTTTGTTCCTTATTTTGTCCTTTTTATTGAAAAATTAGTGTGAAAAATTTTGAGTACTGGTTGCTATTTTTAAATCCTATTTTATTCACAGCCAGCCCTATTTCCACTGTTTTGCCTTAATTCAGTAATTAAAAATATCAAAAACACCTTGAAAAATCCCCAAAAATCACAAAAACAGTAGAAAACCACAAAAATCTCAAAAACAATTTATTTCTGAATTTTTGGTAATTTTTACTTAGTTTTATAAATATTTTATCTTGTCTTTTATTCCATTGTCTTTAAATTCCAATATAGAAAAAGAAAAAGAAAAATATAAAATATAAAATTATAAAAATCAGAAAATTAAAAATCAAAATACAAAACTAAAAATTAAATTAAAAAAATATAAAAAAATTAAAAACCCACAAAAATTTCCTTGCTTGCTTAGTGTAGACACATCACACACACACACACTCACTTGTGCACACTTGTGTGAATTACCCTGCTTGCTCCCTCTGTTCGAACTCTCTGCATACTTGTCACTATACACCATTTGTGCAGAGTTAAAAATAAATTTTGACTCCACATTAGTTCTAATTTATTGATCTTTAGTGTGGGTTAATTGTTGATTAATTTCGGGATTTGTGTGGTCAAACACCGACTATTGACTCGCCTTGTGAGTTGATATAACCACACCGATTTTCGAGAATATCAAGAGGATATTCGGAACTGAAATTAAAACCATGTCGGACACCATATTTAAATTGAGGATGCATATGACTGATATACCTGAAAAATTCAGTCAGAATTTCAAGCGTTGGCAATAACATATGAAAATATGATTAACCACTATATAGTTAATCTCGATGCTTGAAACTGAATGTCCTACAATGGAAAAGGAAAACTCCTCATCCAATAGCTAAAAAGAACAATCTACGTGGAAGGAACGTGACTGTATATGTCATGGTTGCATCTTGTTGGCCATGTCCAATACGTTGTTTGACGTATACTGTTCGTCTACGTAGACTGCAAAGGATCTATGGGAAGAACTAGATCGGAAGTATAATACCAAAAAATCTTGGTATTGAGAAATACTCCGTTGCTAAGTTCTTATTGTTTTCCAAGGCTGAAAGGGAAGTCGGATTCTAAACAAGTACACGAGTTTTTACTCATGCTCCATGGTCTAGAAGATGCCAAGCTAAAACTTCCAAAGAAGTTTCAAGTCATGTGCATTATAGGAGAATTCTCCAAGTCTTGGAAAAACTTTGATATGACTCTGAAACACGGAAAGTGGAAAATATCTATGGATAACTTGAGGATGGCATCGCCATAGAGGAAGAACACATGAAATAAAAGTCGGTTGTTCTTGTTGATATTCTGATTAAGGTAAATTTCATGTCCTCAAAGGGCAAAGATAACAAAGAAAAGGGTAGTAACATTAACAAAAAGAAACCAAACGGTAAGATCGAGAAAAAAGCAAAGAATAAATCATGTTGGTATTGCAATCAGGTTGAACATTGGAAGAAAGCATGTCTGTCCTTAAATACTCAACCTAATGATGCATATGGGAGCCTACAAGTGAATACAATCACTACGGAACTTGGAGCTAGCGAGGGGTATATCTCTGTAAAACTTGAACTATATTGTATCCATGATCCAAATGAGTACCATGTGGATACGGATCCAATATACATATACCAGAAATACACCATATTCTCCTTTAGGAGCTTCTGTTCTGATAGACTTTATTTTCTTCTTATCATATCTACAGTGGCGGAACTATGGAGATGGAGAACGATTCTGCGGCTAGGGTGTTGGGGTCTGGACAAGTCAACTTGAGGTTCTCCTCTAGACGTGTCTGAACTTTGCACAAGGTGATGTATGTACATGATGTAAAGAAGAATATTTTATCTGGTTCCATTTTAGTTAGAAATGATTTTGAATTGAATTTTAAATGTAATAATATTGTTATTCTGAGACATGACGCTTTTTATGGAAAGAGCTATTTGACATACTTTAATTTATTATTTGGAATTAGATGTGATACAGTAAACATTGATTCAGTGAATGCTTTAAGTTTTGAGTATTCTAATTCTATGTCTCGTGTTGTTATAAATTAGAATCTTGTGATCTATGGCATGATAGATTGGCACATGTGAATCGCAATTCAATTAAAAGAATGATGAATTTAGAGTTGATCCATAAATACGCTATTTATAAAATTCAAAAATGTGAAATTTGTGTGTGAACAAAGACACCTAGGTAGTCTTTTCAGTATGTCTCTAGAGAGTGAGATCTTGGATTTAGGGCACACGGATATCTATGAGTTTAATGTTGTATTGATTACAGACAATGAGAAATACCTTATCACCTTTATAAATAATGGCAATAGATACTGTTATGTGTATCTAATGAAAACTAAGGATGAAGCCTTAGAAATTTTTTTTATATTTAAGAACGAGGCTGAGACACAAACAGGAAAAGTGCTTAAACATCTTAGGTCAGATAGAGGGGTGATTATACTTATAACTGGTTTGTTGAATAATACAAGTTCTTTGGCATAGTTCATGAAGATACTTCCTCATATTCACCACAATCAAATGGGATAACATAATGAAAAAACAGAACCGTAACTGACATGATCAATGCTCTCAAGCAGAGTTATGGACTTCCAACCTATACATGGGGAGAGGCCTTAAATATAGCTTGTCATATTCTGAATAAGGTTCCTCCAAGACATATGGAAAAGTGTCTTTTTAAATTTTGAAGAAATGGAAAATCAAGCTTAAGGTATCTCAAAGTGTGATGTTGTCTCGCTAAGGTATTAGTCCTAGAACAAAAGATAAAGAAGATAGATTCTGAAACTGTGGATGCAGACTTCTTAGGTTACTTGAAAAATAGATATGCATATAGATTCTTGGTAACTTGGTGAGATACTGGGCATAGATGTCAACACTATTGTTAAACTCTGTGATGCTACCTTTTTTGAGGATGTCTTCTCTATGAAAATTGAGATTCGTTAGAATCCGATCATTGATGTTGCCTCCACATCAGGATTCATTCCAGATCAAGTGGAAAGGATAACGAATGTAGGGGTTGAGATCAACATGAACTTAATGATCTTTCAGAAGAAATTGAGCCATGGAGGAGTAAACGACCACGGATAGTCATGGATCTTCATAGTGACTTTGTTGACTACCAGATCGGTGGTGATTCGTCAAGTTACAAGGAAGTTATGGCTTCACATGAAGTAAAACAATGGAATGAAGCTGACAAATCTAAGATTGATTCTATTATGGCTAATGGAACTTGGGAACTGGTTCATTTACCCAAAGGATGCTCTACGATTGAGTGCAAATGTGTGTTTAAGAGAAATCTTAGAACTGACTTGTCAATTGAAACGTATAAAATCAGATTAGTTGCTGAAGCTTTAGGTAAAAAGAACGTATCGATTATTTTGACACATATTCCCATGTGACTAGGACGACCACAATCCAAATGCTCATAGCATTAGCATCAGTATATGATCTCTCTATCACCAAACGGATGGAAAGACCGTCTTCTTGCATAACAATTTTGAGGAGGAGATCTATATAGATCAACATGATGGGCTTATGACTCTTGGAAATGAGGGAAAATTTTGCAAGCTTTGTTTAATCCCTTTACGGATTGATACACGCATCAAAGCATTGGCATGAAAAATTTGACAAAACTACTTTGTCACGTGGCTTTAAGGTTCATGAATCTAACAAATGTGTGTATTCTATGATGAAAGGTAATGAGTGTATTGTCCTGTACCTGTATGTTGATGACATGATATTGTTTAAATCACATGCGATGATTATTAATGAGACTAAAAGCATTCTTAAGTTGCAAGTTTGAGATGAAGGACATGGGTGTTACTGATGTGATCTTGAATCTCAAACTGACAAAAGGTCAGTTAATGGGATTGTAGTTTTTCAATCCCACTATGTTGAGAAGGTACTTAAGAAATTTGGATATCAAGATTGCAAAGATGTAAGCACTCCTTTGATTAATCCAAAATGTTGTTTAAAAACAATAGTGGTGTACTTGTGGCTCTGCTAAGGCATTCACAAGTCATAGGAAGCTTAATATATATTGTAAATTATAGAAATGTGATATTTCATTCTTGATTGCAAAGCAGATTAGATACACTAGTTGTCCTAACCGTACTCACTGAGAGGCTCTGGATCGAGTACTGAAGTACTTGAAGGGAACTATTTCCCATAGTTTGCATTATGATAGACATCCATCTGTTTTAAAAGGATATAGTAATGAAAGGTGGATAGGGAAAATGGAGGAGTCTGGAGTAATGGTGTTACTGGGTATGTCTTTACCTTTTAGGAGGTGCAGTCTCTTGGAGGTCCGTAAAGCAGACCATTCTAGATCGATCTATGTTTGAGGCTACGTTGTGTGCTTTGGATACAACTGGAATTGAGGCTGAATGGGTAAGGGAACTTAAATATGAAATTCCCATGGTAGGTTAGCGAGTTCCTGGATCTCAGTACATTGTGATAACATGATCGCAATTTAAAAAAATTAAGAGTTCAAAGTTTAAACAGAAAATAAGGAGATACATTAAAATTAGACTTAAGACGTTAAGAGATTTGGTGTCCCGAGGAGTGTTGCTTGTAGATTTTGTAGGATATAAAGACAGCACAGTAGATCCTTTGACGAAGGGACTTGATGGATTTTTAGTCCTAAAGTCTAGCCATAGGGAGATTGAGACCCATTGGGAGTTCCTCTACAGTAGCAATCCAACCTATCTGAGTGGAGATCCCACAAAGTAGGTTCAATGTGGTAATAACAAGCTATTTAGGAAAATGGTTGGCACTCTTACTAATGCTTATGCATAAGTGTCTTACCCAGAAAGCTTGAGTGACATTTAAGTTGCAAGTTTAGGAAGTGTGTACGCTTTGAATGAGTTCAAGCCTTTTGGCAGAATGTTAACAGTGCATCCTTGGAGAATGTCGCCTATGTGAGTGTTACTGTGAACCGCAATTAAACGAAGATGGCCTTTCCTGAACACGCTCATGAAACAAGATAAGGGTACATGACTTTTAAGTGCACCAACCCTGAAGATTGTAGTAAGAACAACGCTTTGTTGTTTCTACCGTATGATTTAACACTAAGGTCTAAAGTTCAAAATGTAGTTCACTTCATTCATACTAAGGTGAAAGTAGTAAACTTGGGTAGAGGTTCAAACTAGAAGTAACTTTTATTGAAAGCAAAGTGTGACAGACGAAAGATATCTTTTGACTTTCTTTGAATCTCTTTTTCAAATTGTTGAATTCATGGGGGATTGTTGTATTCAAAGTTAATGTAATTAAATTTTAATTTGATAAATCTTTATAATTATGTTGGATTTTAATTTGGTCTCAATTGGCAAACCAAATGACATTGGGGGGAATTTTGAGAATTCATAAAGTTGAAACAAAGTGGTGCTTGGAAGGAAGTTTCGTACCACGTCTAGTGTTTCTAAACTTTTGATGGGCTTATATATAAGTTCACACCCAAACTCTTGTAGCAATAGTAGAGAAGAAGAATAGAGGACCACACATGCATGCAAGTTCCACTCCGCTCCGTCTTCGGTTCTGGCACCGGCTTGGGCTCGTGAGAGTCAATTCGGATTTCGGATCTCTATACTTTCGTTACGGGGTTAGTTAGCAGGTCGATAAATTAATTGTACGAATTAATAGTGATTCAATCGTAATAAGGGAATTCAACTCGACTCCACCAGCTCAATCTAGCCGACGTTTCAGAATCTGAAGAGGCGTCCGTTGGGGATGTTTTTTGGAAGGTGAAAATCAATGCCCTATGCATTCTTATGCCTCCCCTTGAACATCGTTTACGTCACTCGCAAGAAAAATCCATGCCGCTTTTTCCCCATCGTATCTGCGACCTGCATTATTTCTTCTTCTCGGCTGCAAGTTATCTGTGTACTTTCGAGGACGATCTCGTTAGTGTACGCGAACGTAGATTGTGTGCCATTGTATCCTGGGATCGTCAGTATCCTTCCCACCAGTGTTGTGTAAGTTATATCCTCTATAAGAAACCCTTTCATGGACGATTCAGTGATCTCTTATCTAATCTGCTTACCAATTTGTTTGTCGTAATTTATTTATTGCATTGTCTTTCCTGGATCTCACCCTAATATGATTTACAAATGATTATTTTGGTTCCTGCATGGATTTTGTAATTTTTATATGAATTGGATATGCATGTTTTTAATCTTGTTAATCTGTAATACATTGATTCGTATTGATCATGGAATTTATTGGTTAATGCAGCTTTATTAATCCCGTTACCTAACACCTGAAGCAACATCCAAGAAAACTGGTCACTTGAGAATGTGAGCAATTAATATTTCAAACATAATTATAAGTGAATTTTTTTTGTGATGGTCAACGTACCCAATTGATCCAAATTAAATGAGTTGTCTGCATCAATTTTCCATGATAACATTAAGAATATATAATAATAACTGCGATACTACAACATTCCGTTTAGATCGTGATCCAACTGTTTAAGGCTCTTCGCAGTAGTGACATGGACGACAAGAAATATATAACATGGGAGGTTTAATCTCATTTAACAATTATATTTTAAAAAAATAAACAAAATTGTATTTCGAAAATATTTTTAAATGTATCATTCTCGTACAAAAATACCAACGCAGGTTGAGATTCCCTCATGTGGGAGATGCTCGGTATGAAATTAAAAAAAGGATTTTTTTCTCGGCAGACCCTATACTCTTTTGCAATTACCTATACGACCTTCGAAACATCGATATTCCTCTGTAGACACCTTAAACTTGCTTCATCTTACCACATGAACCCTCCGTTTGTGTGGTCTCCTTTGTAACCTAACCGTAGTCTATATGGTAACCTTTGTATGACACAATCGCTAGAAACATGTCACATGGCCTGGGTTTAGGGTTTTGGCAGGAAGCTCGGATAAAGAGGCATACGATGCTTTGTCCCCTCCCATTCCACTTCGATGCCATCGATTTCCCCCTTCCTTCTCACCCCGTCGACCTCTCCCCTGCTTGCTTGATGACCTCAACCTCTCCCTCCCCTTCCTTCCGCACTCCATCGCGCTAGTGGTCGCGGAATCTCTTCTTCCTCGATCCATCAAATCAAGGTCCTTCTATTTTAGGGTTTCATCAGCATACAAACAGGATGTTAAACAGGTTAGGTTCTAACTCTTGGTTGCTTTTTTGTTGGTATCGAACATGCAGGTGTTGACGATGGGTTGGTTCGGTGGATACGAAGGGATCCTCACCGTGTGCGTTAGACATGGATGCTACTTCAAATGGATGTAAGGAATGAAGAGAGAAAAGTATTTGCTTGGAACTGAACAGAGGATCGGGATCGATCCGGACACTACATCCTGATTTGATCTTATGGAAGTAATCTCTAAGGGCGTACCTTGGGAGCCAAGGTGTACGATCACTTTGAAATATAAGATCCCACACATAAGAGAGAGCAAGTTTGCTGAGATCAAGAATGAGAAAGACATGATGGAAATGTTCAATACACACAATGGTGGAACTGAGATCGAGCTTGTAGTGGAGATGACAGACGTAGAGGCTCTGAGTTACATCCAAGCGAAGGAGTTTCTCAGCAAGAAGAACGCAGGTCTGGTGGCCGGTCCCGTATCGAGTGCCGAGAATCCCTGAGGCACCGTGGATCCCATACAAAATGTGGAGAACTCCCGAGGTACCATAGAGCCACAGCCCTGAGATCTGGATAATGGTGGTGTTGGAGGCTCTAAGATGACCTTGTTGTTTACATACGAGCAGCTGGACTGGAACATGGTTGAGGAAGGAGCCGCGGACAAGGTTTGGAAATGGCTCAATTCTGAAGTAGGGAACTCTGATGGGATCACGAGGGTGAATGTGGAAGATAGTGGGATGGAGGGAGTGCATGTGGGTGATAGTGGAACTAAGGTTGCACCTGTGGGTGATCTTGGTACAGAGGGTGCACCTATGGGTGATACTGGAACTGAGGCTGCACCTTTGGGTGATCATGGGACAGAGGCTGCACATGTGGGTGATCGAGGGACAGAGGTTGCACCTGTTGGTAATCGAGGTATAACAGGTACACCTCTGGAGGCTCATGGGATGGAGGCAACTGTGGGTGATCCTGGGACAGAGGTTCATGGGATAAAGGCAGCTGAGGAGGATGGGATCTCTCTTGGAGACAAAGAACCCCATATGACAAGTAGAGGAGAAGTCTCAGGACCTAAGAAGGGAGAAGAACCTTACAACAGTCTAGGGAGCAATCATTTAAGAGCTTCTGATGTTGGGATAAACCCGGAGGTTGTAAAGCATACCTACATCAAGCGCACAAGAGCGTATGTAGGAAGAAAGACACATCTTCAGTCCCCATCCAACCGAAGACACACAAGATCAGTGGTTGCACAGAGGACCAATGAAGCACTACCAACCAAGACCCATTTCTGGTTCTTATGATTCTAATTACAGTGTTCTTGATGCTGATGTAGAGAATAGTGATGATTCAGATGACTTTGATGGCCTTGTTTATGAGAATAGCTATCATCATCTTCTCGATTCAGACGTGGAGAATGTGAGTGATTACGAGGTCCCTGAAGGGAATGTCGATTTGGATTCCGCATCATTTGAAGTACGCTTAATTCGAAAGCCAAGAATCCTTCCGCTTCGCCCTTGCATCTCACTATGTCAGCAAGGAGTTTTCCGCCAAATTCATCAAAAGCGAAAGCACCAGAGTCAAAACAACGTGCAGGGAGGAAGGATGTTCTTGGAGGATACATACCACCTTGATTCGAAATAGCAATGGGTTCAAAGTGAGAAATTTGGTGGCCGACCAAACTTACGCTTCGAACAATCTTGCTGGAAACACCATGGCTGGTGTCACAGGGTCAAAATCCCGGTATCGACTTCGACCGATCCTGTGCGGCGTTAGCTAACCCGTAGCTAACCAGCCTTCTCGAGTAGAACGGTCACGGACGCGCTCCAACTCTTCTCGTACTACTGCTTGCTAGCGTACTGACACTTTCAACACAAACACGAGCATGAACTCCGGATCGCTCAAGAACACTCTCAAGAACACGCTCAAGAACGCTCAAGAACTCAACCAAGCAATCACACGAGCACGGGCACAAAGCTCTTCTCTTTATTAGAAGGGGAACTCTCTCTCTCTGGAGTGGGTGTCTACAAATGAGCCACCACCTCTCCTTTTATACAAGACTCAAGGCAACCCAAGGGACACTCATTATTACATCTACAATAATGATACATAAAGACACAAGAGACCCTTCGAGTTCTTCGGCAACCCTTCGCGTTCCTCAGCAACTCTTCGTCTACTCGTCTCTTCGACTACCTTGTTGACCTTTCGTCTTCCTGTATGGTCGACGCCCAGTCAACCGCCCAGTCATCAGCACACTCGCGCTCCAACGCTTGCTGATGCAGCTTTGCCATAATTCACCAAGTGCCACCGAACACTTGATCTTGTGCCAAAGGGAACCCGCGGCCTCCAGACCCTCGTGCGGTAAACCCTTCCTTAGCGTTCTCCATGCTAAGGGGAAGTCCTCCAGAACTTCGCTATCGTGGCCTCCAGACCACTCTCGTACGTGTACGACCGAGCATGCTCGACAATGCTCGTACTCAGCACCTGCAACGCTCCATGCCTCCTTGGACCGCCACGCATTAATAGCGATACCGTGCGCCTTCGTGCGTACGCCTATGTGACTGTACTGCATATCTCCTCGATGCGTACTGCTTCACTACGTACCGCCCTTCTGCGCTCGCGTATTTATGACTACGTGCATCCACTGTCATGTCTTGCACTGCTGACTATACTCGTTGTGCTCGCACTGCTACAAGCTTCACGACACTCTGCTACCGAGCCAGTGTCCTGTGTAACGCTTCTCCCTTGTAACGTACGGTGGAGCCTCCAGACTCCTGTGGATAACCTCCCTGGTATCCACGCATTTTCGGACTCCTCCTGAAGTCCAGCTTCATCGATCATTCTCGAGCATCCAGCTACCGTGTCTGCACGATCATTCTCGATCACGGAATTTGGGGGTGTGACAAGCCTCCCCCACCTGAAGAATCGGTTGTCCTCAACCGAGCATCTCCTCTTCAGCTGGCGTCCCGTCACGATCCTCCGTCCGCTACGCACCTCCTGATGCGGCTCAATTGGAAGGGTGGTGACGCCTTCACCGCCTCCCTTCCTGCACCTGGTCTTTTCACGAACCATGTCCCTCCATGACTTGGTCTTCATCGTGAAAAGTGGAGCTTCCTCGTCAGCTCCCATTTTTGGTGTATCCCTCCTGGATACAGCAGCTCCATCGTTGTTTTGTGGCAGCTCCAGCTCCACATGTGGAGTACTCACCTCCACGCTTGCTCGTTGACGATCCCTATCGTTCCCTGTGGACGTACCCTTGTCCTGGGAAATGAGCACCACCTGCACTCCGAGCATCTTCGGTATCTTGCCTCCTGCAAGATCATTGGTGGTGTGGTTCGTCACCACTCCACCCCCATGGACATGTAACTTCTTGCCCATGCTGCATTGCCCTCCAGAGCTCTGCCTCGCCTTCTCGTGCACGGATGTTCTCCTATCCGCGGCTTTGGTTGTGTGCCTCCTGCACACAAGTTGGTGCCCAACATGCACCTGCGCACTCCTGTGCGTCTTCGATCGAGCCTTGGCGCCTCCAAAGCTCATTGTTGTGGAGTTCCCTCCCTCCACTGAATTCGAAGCTCCAGCTCGAAGTGTTCTGAGGCGTACCTTGCGCATAGCACCGATTGCTCCCAAGCGTACCTCATCTTCTTCTTCTTCCTCCTCGTCCCCACGAAGAGAGTTCAGCTTCTCCTTCTTTGGACACTCCCGCGCCCGATGCGGTCCGTCGCATATGAAGCATCCCTTGCTCTTGGTTTGCTCCCTTCTCTTGGAGTACTCTCGTTCCTCCATTGGTGGATCATGGGCAACGCCTTTGCCCTTGTCCTTCGACCGCGCCTTCTGCTTGCTGGTTGATAATCACACTTTATCGAGGGTCTAAATACGTCGCTGTGGCGACCCACAATAAAATGTAATTAATCAACAATGAACCCACAATCAAGTATCAAACAATGAAAAACAAGTGTGGAGTCAAATTTATTTTTAACTCTGCACAAATGGTGTATAGTGACAAGTATGCAGAGAGTTCGAACACAGGGAGCAAACAGGGTAATTCAAACAAATGTGCGTGAGTGAATGTGAGTGATGTCTACACTAAGCAAGCAATCTAAGGAAATTTTTGTGGGTTTTTTATTTTAATTTTTTTATTTAATTTTTAATTTTGTATTTTGATTTTTAATTTTCTGATTTTTATATTTTATATTTTATACTTTTTTTTCAATATTGGAATTTAAAAGCAATGTAATAAAAGACAAGATGAAATATTTATAAAAATGTGCAAACATATCCAAAAATTCAGAAATAAAGTATTTTTGTATTTTTCGGATTTTTTACTGTTTTTGTGATTTTTGGGGATTTTTCAAGGTATTTTTGGTATTTTTAATTACTGAAATAAGAGAAAACAATGAAAAAGGTGCTGGCTGTGAGTAAAATGATAATAAAAAATAACAAACAGCAACCAAAAATTTTCAAACTAATTTTAAAATAAATAGGATAAAATAGAGAACAAACAGGACCTGGGTTTATATTTTTTTGATTTTTCTTTGATTTTATATATATTTTTGAAGTTTTTGAGTGTTTTTAAATTTTTAGTGTTTTTCTTTTGAGATTTTTAGTGATTTTTGGACTGACACTAAAATATGATAAAATAGACGCTAGGTAATTTTTTTAGAATTTTTCGAAGTGTTTTAATGTTTTTTTGGCACTTTCTAAGCTAGACAGTAGAGAAAAAGCATGTTTTTTATTTTTAATAAATATAAAAATAAAATAAAATCAAAAACTAAAATGTTGGCGTGGAAGAACAAGTGTCCAGAAGCTTAACCCTATTTTTGTGGAATTTTTGGACTTAAAATGATAGGTTAAAGAATTAGAACAAGCATCCAATCATTAAACAGGTCTGGCAGGGGTATTTATGCAATTTCTCAAACATCCAGGGGCATACATGCAAATTTCCACAAAAGTTTGAACTGAATATTCAATTTATAGCACCAAAATCCAATTACAAAACCCACCTGGGTGTCCTGGCAATTTTCCCACCAGGGCGCGTGACTCGCACGCACCTGGCAGGGACTAAAATGTAATAATCCAAAACCTTGGGGGCTTACTTGCAAAATATCCAAAAATATAACACGTGATGTCACAGTTTTGGTACTAAAACAAAATACAACAAAGACCGAGGGTCCCAGTGCAAAATGCCCACACCTCACGTGTACAGGTCACGTGAGGTGACGTGGCAAAGGACCTGGATGCAAATATGGAGAGCTCGGGGGTCTTTGTGCAAATAACCCAAAGTTTTTACACTACAGATGAAAGTTTAAATACTAAATAATAAATACAAAAGGCGCGAGGGTGTAGATGCAAAATACCCTCGACGCGCGATCCGACGGCGATGAAGTTGCCACTTGACACGTGGTGCGTTTCGAACGGCCGATGACGCTTCGTGGATCCGCGGCTGAGATTAGATATCCAGGAGAGATCAACGGTCGAGGCGTGGCGTGATCCAACGGCGACGGTGCGATCTGGAGGGGCTCCCTTGATCGGACGGTGGCGAAGGCGGTTGGAAGAACACGGCGGAGCTCCGACTGGGCGAGGTTCCTCGAGCTCCTCCGGCCGACTCCGGTGGCTTCTGGGCTTCAAAATCGGGCTAGAGCCTCCTCTGGTCCTCCTCTATCTCCTGGGGCGTCAAAAAGCCACGGCGGTGGCCGTGGTGCTCGCTGATGGCCGGCGGAGCTGGGGGGCTCCGTTAGCTCCGGCGAGCCTCAAAACTCGCCTCCAGATGTTTCCACTTCGGCTTTGACCTGCAAAAATGGTCAAAGGGTCCAGGGCAAACTGCCTGGACCCCTGGATGGTCGGGGAAAGGCGTGTATCGAGATGTGGGTGCACGGCCGGAGGTGCGCTCCGGCCAAGGTGCTTGATCGGACGAAATGGTCGATGGAACTCAAATTTTTTTGATGGTTTTCGATCCTTAGACTAACAGGAACCTAAAGATGCAAAGAGATACAAGGGGGAATGGTCCTCGATGGCCGGAGCCAGAGGAAGAAGATACCTCGACCGGCGACTTTGCGGGAGGTGGTGGAAGCGCCTCCGACTTCCTCTGCCCTGGCTGAACGCACGGCGTGAGAGCTGTCACCTCCACGAGTGCTTGGAGCACAAGAAGAGCAAGGAAGGGTGGACCGAAGGTGTTCAAACTTGAATCCAAAGTTGGGGGGGTCGTTATATTTGGTTTGACCCGAGGTGATAGGGGTTCAAAGATCAATGCGTATCTTGCAAATCTTGGGTCCAAAGACCAAGATTATTCATGGGCGAGCTAGAGGGAAGATCGAGGAATAATGTTGCAGAATGTTGCAACACAAAAATGTGAAAGATTTGGCCTCGAGAAATCCGTGAAGTTGGGTCAAAAACGAGGTTGTCAGAAGCCACAGGGGTCTAGGACACCTAGTTGACCAGAGTCAACTAGGGCTTGCGCCTGGTTGGTCCACGTGGACCAACCAGGAAAAACCCTGATTAAATCTTTTATTAATTCATTTAAAAATAGAAATACGCCGAATTAAATTATGATTATAAAATAAAAAATATTCATTATTTTATGTAGTATTTTATTACGATTTTTAATTATTTTTATGAGTTTTATTTTTACAAGTTGCTTTTATATCTCTATATAGGTATATTATCTATATATCGTATCCTTTTATTTTTATTTTGTATGTTTTGATTTTATTATTTTTGTTTATTATTTTCTAAAATTATAAAATACTTTTATCTACATAAGTATATTTTTATTTAATTTTTATGATATGTTTTGTATATTTAATAAAATATAAGAGTGTTTTGTATAGGTATATGTATAGGCAGTATACCTATGTATTCTTTATACAAGTATTTTTATTTTGTGTTTTCTTTGCATTTTTATTCTAATTTTAATGCACATATATATTATAAGTAATATTTACATAATTATAAAGATACAAAAATACAAAAATAATGAATAAATAATAAATTGAATATTTTAATCAGTACATTTATACAATGTGGGTCCAAAACTCAACTTTCAAACCGTAGCTCCGCCAAATACGAAACTACCACCATTAAATAGATTATTTTATTCTATATACAATTAAAGGTGAGTATGCTGCATTTGGAGTTGTCAGTTGTAAGATACGGGTCTGGGAAGTTGGGATTCTGGATTTTTATTCAGACCATAACTTTTTATCTGTGTATTATTTTTCTGTGAAATCAATTTTGTATTTTTCTTTATAAAATTATCTACAACATTCATGTACAAAGTTTCTTTATTTGATGTACACAAAGTGGAACCAAAAATAGGTCCCAAAATGAATAAAGAATGAACAAGAAGTATAGGTATTTACACTGTATTTTTGACCTTATCTCCCCCTACTTTATTCCTTGTCGACCTATTCATCAAGATGCCTAGGTCTCGGGGTTTCGGATCATAAAATATTTACAATATTTTATTCTTTTTCTTTTCTTTATTTATTCTATAATTTTGGCTTTAATTACAGTATTTTATACACTATCTGAATGCACATGCATGGATGCTAAGATGGTGATTTTAATGCTATTTACAGGCATTTGCTAGGGTTTTTGATGCCAAAATAATAGAATAAAGATGATGAAATGTGGATTCATCACTGGTGAACTCCTTCTCTTCAGCATTGTGACTTGGTTGGGCCGCCCCATAATCGACCAATGCATCTGCCACCACGATCGCTGAATTAAGGTCCTTCACTCTCTGCCTCCGCAGTTCGGCTTGCGCCCAGCTTTGCAACCCGATCGTGAAGTTGAACAGCTTGTCCTCCTCGGACATCCCCTTGATGTCCAGCAACAAGGACGTGAACTGCTTCACGTACTCACGAACTGTGCCTGTCTGCTTCAGGTGTCGAAGAGCCTCCCGTGCAATCCACGCAGTGTTCTTCGGCAGGAACTGCGCCTTCAGTTCCGCGACTAGATCATCCCATCTGGATATCCTCGGTCTTGCCTCGTCTGCTGCACGGCTCCTCCACCATAGCTTGGCGTCGCTTGACATGTACATCGATGCCAAACCGACCTTCTCGGCTTCCGTCGTCTTGGTCGCCTCGAAGTAAACTTCCATATCCCACAGGAAGTTATCCAAATCCTTGGCACTCCGCGTACCTGTGAAGGATTGGGCTCGGGTACCTTGCGTCTCTGCACCTCCATTGAGCCTCCGCTGTTCGCCAATGCCTTCTTGATGAGGGAGATCTCACTCCGAAGATCCTCCATCATCGTGTGGAATGCCTCCAGTTTGTCCTCCAAGGACTTGATCTGCTCCGCTGAGCATTGTTGGGTCTCGTCCCCAACATCCGATCCTTCTGAAGAACGATATTCCAAGACGGCGATGCGATGGGCATGAGTCCCAATAGTGGACTCCACTTCTGCCATCGCCTGCTCCAGTACTGCTATGCGATCGGTAACACCCACCATCTTCGTTCCGCTGATTGAAGATGTACTTGCTCCAACAAGTATCTTTAGTTCCCGCGATCGACTGCTCCAACAGTCGCTCGTAGCTTTGCCCGCTTCTTGGCACCGACCAAGATCTGTGATCTGCTCCTTGGCACCGACCAAGCTCTGATACCAACTGTCACAAGGTCAAAATCCCGGTATCGATTTCGACCGATCCTGTGCGGCGTTAGCTAACCCGTAGCTAACCAGCCTTCCCGAGTAGAACGGTCATGGACACGCTCCAACTCTTCTCGTACTCCTGCTTGCTAGCGCACCGACACTTTCAACACAAACATGAGCACGAACTCCGGATCTCTCAAGAACACTCTCAAGAACACGCTCAAGAACGCTCAAGAACTCAACCAAGCAATCACACGAGCACGGGCACAAAGCTCTTCTCTTTATTAGAAGGGGAACTCTCTCTCTGGAGTGGGTGTCTACAAATGAGCCACCACCTCTCCTTTTATACAAGACTCAAGGCAACCCAAGAGACACTCATTATTACATCTACAATAATGATGCATAAAGACACAAGAGACCCTTCGAGTTCTTCGACAACCCTTCGCGTTCCTCAGCAACTCTTCGTCTTCTCGTCTCTTCGACTCCCTTGTTGACCTTTCGTCTTCCTGTATGGTCGACGCCCAGTCAACCGCCCAGTCATCAGCACACTCGCGCTCTAACGCTTGCTGATGCAGCTTTGCCATAATTCACCAAGTGCCACCGAACACTTGGTCTTGTGCCAAAGTGAACCCGCGGCCTCCAGACCCTCGTGCGGCAAACCCTTCCTTAGCGTTCTTCATGCTAAGGGGAAGTCCTCCAGAACTTCGCTATCGTGGCCTCCAGACCACTCTCATACGTGTACGACCGAGCATGCTCGACAATGCTCGTACTCAGCACCTGCAACGCTCCATGCCTCCTTGGACCGCCATGCATTAATACCGATATCGTGCGCCTTCGTGCGTACGCCTATGTGACTGTACCGCATAGCTCCTCGATGCGTACTGCTTCACTACGTACCGCCCTTCTGCGCTCGCGTATGTATGACTACGTGCATCCACTGTCATGTCTTGCACTGCTGACTGTACTCGTTGTGCTCGCACTGCTACAAGCTTTACGACACTCTGCTACCAAGCCAGTGTCCTGTGTGACGCTTCTCCCTTGTAACGTACGGTGGAGCCCCCAGACTCCCGTGGATAACCTCCCTGATATCCACGCATTTTCGGACTCCTCCTGAAGTCCAGCTTCATCGATCATTCTCGAGCATCCAGCTACCGTGTCTGCACGATCATTCTCGATCACGGAATTTGGGGGTGTGACAGCTGGCTAGCATTGGGTATCACACCAAACATCAAATCGGGTGATGCAGAACCCCTCAATCACAGTCAAGCAACTTTCTAATGCATTATTTAGGAGTGTTGAGGAGTCATACGCGAAGATCCCCTCCCTTATTGCAGAGTTGAAGCGTCACAATCCGACTAGTGTCATCCATTACTTCTTGGAGGTAGATGACTCCTTCCTCAGATGTTTCATATCATTAAAGCTAACAGGGATGGCTACATGTTCGGATGTAGACCTTTTTTGAGGTTGGATGGATGCCACTTAAAGGGGAAGTACTTAGGAGCATTGTTGTCTGCTACTGCCCTAGACGCGTCAAATGAGCTCTTCCCTATTGCATTCACGGTCGTTGAGAACGAGTCCAGCATTACGTGGCATTGGTTCTTGCAGAATTTGGACGAGGCCATCCAATTTGGCCAAGGAAATGGTCTAATAAAAATCTTAGATGGTCAGAAGGGACTGGAGGGTGCAGTGAAAGAAAAATTTTCATGTACAAAGCATAGGGCATGTATGTGATATGTTTACAAGAACTTCAAGATGAAGTTTTCAGAAGTGATTTGGAACATATAATATGGTTAGCAGCCAGAGCTTTTGAGTCAAAGCAATTTCTTCATTGGATGAAAGAGCTTCAAAAAACCAATCCAAGAGCTTTTGACTACATGATGGGAATTAACCTGAAATGGTCGAGATCCCAATTCACCACAGCAGCTCACTGCCACTACATCACCAACAACCTAAGTGAGTATTTCAATTCGTGGATTAGTGATGCCCGCCACCTACCAATATGTGATCTAATAGATTGGATTAGACATAACATGATGACAACTTTGGAATGAAAGGTTCAAAATGTGAGGAGTGATAGTTTTTACCGCACTAGATTACGTGAGGACCTCCAACAAGAATCTACAGGGTTCATCGTAAGGAGGTCAAGCGAGAGCAGCATAGAGGTGGAATGTTCTAGTGGTTGTAACGTATGTGATCTTGCTGCAAAGCAATGCACATGTAGGCGATGGCAGGTTTTCAGCTTGCCTTGCACACGTTCTTGTGCTGCCATCTCAAGTTTGCGCAATGTAAATTGGGATGAGCACTTATCAAATTACTATAGCATATCACGTTATCGAAGGACCTATTCGAAGTCAATCGCACCCTTACCTGACAAGTCGTGTTGAACACCCATCAAATTAGCGTATAAAGTATTACCGCCGCACTCCATGAGGCCTCCAGGAAGGTCAAAGAAGAACTACATAAGAGCGAGGGACGAGGAGAAAAACATCCATCACAAACGCACGAGGTGTGGTTCTTTAGGCCACCATAAAAACACATGCAAAAAACCGATAAATCCACGACCAATGGCTGCTGACAATGAACTACATGGAACCCAAGTGCAGGCATACATGGAGGATCTAAGTGGGATAATCGATACTCAGTAGTATACTACTTCGGGAGCTAGAAGGTATGTCAGAGTCAGTACTCATCGCTCTGAAGGATATGGAATTTATCCTCAAGCGCATCACGGAAGCGTGTTCGTCGTATCGAATACGATGCAGAACGACTAGTCGTACTAGTTGTTCTGTGCAGTGAAATTTAAAAATTTTCATGCGATGAAACCACATGATCCAAGAACGATTCTCGGATCATTTCATCTATAACCACAACAAGTATAAAGGAATACCTCTTGAAGCGTGGTTGATCAAGTCTCTAAAGAAAGAGACCTCCTGTCTCAAGTCCGATCGTCGGTGAGATCGCTTGCGAGCGTGGGGATGAACCACGTAGTCCTCGCAATCCAAGAAGATGATCCAAGCACGGTTGCTCCTGATCTCGTCGTATGAGATCGAACGTCTCCTTCGTGAGCGTAACACTCCAAGAAGATGGGGAACCGAAGAACATCGAGGCGGCGGTGCGGTGGCGAAAGCATCGACGAAGAACCTTCCCTAGGGTTTGGTGGTTGGCCACCAAGTAGAGGGAGAGAGTGATGGCGTGTGAGAAGAAAGAGAGAGAGAGAGAGAGAGAGAGTTTGTGCTCTAATCTTGCATGTACAAGAGAGCAAGGTATGCCTCTCTATTTATAGGGTTTTGAGATCCATGGATCTCAATCCATGGGACATATAAAATCAATGGATGAGATTGATTTATGTCAATCCAATGGTCAAGATTGTTGTTGGTAAAAGCCAACAACTTGTGATTTAATTTAGATTAAAATATATTTGACAAAATCAAATATAAATCAATCCTAAATTACACCAACAAATAAGGAGAGAATATACATGGAGATTACATCTCCATGTACATTCAAGGGGGGCGGGCACCCATTCCATATAGGAATTGGGTGCCGCCCACCACCTTCCAAGTGGGGCAATCTCATGGATTTCCATGAGATTGCATGTCTCCTTGAATTTCTCCATTATTTATTTCCAATTGGGATTTATTCACCAAAATAATTCACAATTATATTTGAGAATATTGTAATATTGCCATACAAAAATTGTGAATCATATTCACAACCCAAAACAATATATAATTTACATTGTCAATTAATTACACAATGTGTATCCAATACACATAATAATTAATTAACAAATATAAATTATAATTGGCTCTCTCTAATACATTATAAATCACATTTATAATATATTATGAATAATTGAATATTTCTATCCATATTATTCTTATCCATAATAACTAAATCACATTTAATTATATTGGATAATTTCTACACACATCAAGATGATTAAATCATATTTAATCATTATTTCTTCATTGCTTAGATCTTATGGAATTATTCTTGAACCCTTCAAGAACAATGCGATTTCTCCGCAGATACTTGGAGATAAGGACAGGACGATTGTATTGTTCCACGTATAGTAACTTGGATGTTGAGATCATATCTCAAATCCAGATCCCATGGACCTCCCACTGATGCTTGATCAAATCAAGACCGTAGACCTAATCTTCTCACTGCATCTAAATCTTATTCAGATCAATGTCCAGTTCATGGACTAAGATTAGGTCACTTCTCTAATGAGAGGAGTCACTAAAATCCAAACCTATTTCATCACTCCCTTGGAATGGAAGCGTCATGGTTATACAATCGTTTATGATCACGTCACCCACAGGTATTTCCAATACCTATACGTCCTGCATACTGGAAGACCTATGATCATTCTGAAGATAAAAATCACTTTTATACTGTCATCTTCAGGGTTTGATCATTAAGTTTCTCAATCTTGATCACTGGGAAATGGTATAGATCATATGCTTTCCCAAAGCATATATCTTACCTTCAAATTCATGTCATGCTTTCAAAGCATGACGACCATGCATGGAATTTAATCGGTCCCAATACCTCATGAGTGAGCTCATGTCTCCCGGTTCATAAGTGAACCTGTATGATCCCTTTGAGAGATCGTATTACTCATATGTCCTTACATGCACACCAGCTCGTCGGTGTATAGACCTTGGTTAGGTCATCAACCTATTGGTCTGCCAAATGTACATACTTAGATATATAGAAAAACATCTGTCTCCAGTCAGAGGATGCATGCCTATGATGTGACAGTATTCAACATAGGTCTTTGGTTCTACGATCTTGTTAAGTCAACCCATTGACTCCACTAACCTGACACCTCCGAATCACTATTCCCATGCAGAGGACATGCATCAAGAGGTCAGTCAGATATCAGCCATTTAAGAAAGGATTGCCATCTGCTACTCAGGCTGGAGATCATCACTTAACAATCATTTGACGATGCTTGATGAGTCCTCTATCTAACTCCTTAGATATTCATCCAAGCATCAGCCTCTATGATTCATTCAATGAATCAACAGCTGTATGATCATCAAGTTGACCATGGTACATAACCCTTATTGTAAAGAGGGACCTTATAGTGCATTCATTCATTCAATCTCAGAAAGGGAGTGAAAAATAATCAATAATTTTCATTGATAATTTATTTATTACAATAACATTTATTGTAGGAATGGTTCGTCCGGAGCTCACATTGCTAACACGCTCTTCTCATTTTGGTCTACTTTTATAGAAGATTGCTTACTCCTGGCAGCAAAGTGGCTATTAGGGCAAAAGCATTTCAAAGGACCACCAATGTTGCCGGAGATGCTGGTCCAAGCACCACGAAGAGGGGTTGGCCAAAAAAAGCAGCTCGAATTGGTAAATTCCATAACATTTGGATTTCCTTTGTTAGAGGTTTCCTTAAGATCAATTTACATTTTCAGGTGTTCAAGATCAATGATTACCCACAGTGAAGTTGGAGTTCCAGCAAGTAGCTTTGCGGGTCTGAACGCATTACAAATTTGAAGTTGTTAATTCCATTTAAATGAGTGTACACATGACGGGCTCTATTTGTACTTTTTGTTTCTATGTAGGCGTACTGGATAGAGAACAACTATATTTTGAGAAGATTTTGGATGAAGTCTGTTGAAGCTTGAAGAGTAGGACAACACATAAAGAATTTACTGCTTCATATGGAATGTTGTTTTTTTGTTTTACCTGCTGTGTAATTTGTGGGGTTTTTGTGGTCAATATGTAAGATAAATAATATCTTAGAGTTACTTATGGTTTGAACAACAGGAACACGGACTTATTCTGTTGATGACAGTCTGTTAATGAATGAATATGAATCGACAGTTCTGTTTGGATTGCACTGCAGGTTAAATTTTTCTTAAGATTTTGCAGGTCAAATGCATGAACAAGGACACTATATATATGTTGAGATTGACATCGACCATCATTGTAAGAAAGAATGGAGCGTATGACCAGGGACACTCGACTCCCATTGAGGTAATACATTTAATTCTTCCCAATACATTCTAGATAAGTTTAGTTGCGAGGAATACAAGTGCGCAAGTTGACAGGACCTTCACATGAAAATATATGTTCTTGGTTTGGACTCTTGTATTTGCAAGTTCACATTTCATCACCTTCAATTCTTCGGTCAGCTTTCCTAACTCTTGTAATAGTCGTAACAATATTTTCTTTCTTCTTGTGAGGTCTCATCATTGGGTGTGTCTTCATCGATCCAACCGAAAAAACCACAACTCTGTTCGGGACATGTATAGAATTTCCTCCCCTTGCTCCATGATCTTGACGATGTCTTCATCGCAACAAGGCTTCGACATTCACATCGAACTCGATCGTTGCCGGAGACGCTGGAGGCGGAGAGCTGCTCCATCTCATAACCTAGAAACAATGTCAAATATGTTTATTTGTAATGTAAACATTCGTGTAATAATTGTTGACAAACACATACTCAACCAGAAATAGATTTTTTTTCAAAGTGATTCTATTCATACAGTTCTTACCTCTTGATCGTGTAGCAAAAAAAATGATTTTGTGATGTCTCCAGGTACAAGTAGGTTGAAGCAAGTCTTACAATGTGAGACCTTTAAATAAGTTGGTTGCTGCTTAGAAAGAGCCATTGAGAATGGTGGGGTTAGGTTAGGACATTCCCCTCCAACGGTCCACAAATTAGGGGTAAAATAGGATCTTCACTCGTGTCATAACATCCGTTAGTGCAATAAGAGACGGTTGCAAACCTGAAGGTCTGCCCAGCAAGGGTTAGCAAGTTTAAGGGATTTAGGGAGGAATATCGATGTTTCGAAGATCGTAGAGGTAACTGCAAAAGATTATAAGATCAGTTGAATAAAAATCCTATTAAAAAAGTTGAATAAAATAAATAACAATGGTGTATTCACACAATAATATTCATATGATTTTATTATTTTTTTACTGTCTTCTGCAGAATTTGTCTGCAGTCATTTGTTCCATAATATGGCTAAAAAAAAGTTGCCGTTGCAGTTTTTTTACAAACACCTCCTCAAAGTTTCAAATTTGCAAGCGCTCCCCCCAGCTTTTTTGTTTTCGCGGGTTTATCTTCGAAATTTGCATCATTTTATTTAGGGTAAATTACAATTTAGGTCCTTATCTATGGGTTCGATCCCAGAATGGGTCCCGATCTTTAAATTGTAACGATTCGGGTCCAACTACCATTTAGGAAATGGAAATTTTGGGGTTCATGACAAATATGCTTTAGTTGGGAAGGGAATGGGGGTTGGGTTCCAACTTTTAATCAAGGGCATACTCGTCATTAGCCTCAAAAAGTTCCTTACATTAATGATCTTGGGACCTGAATCGTTACAATTTAAAGATCGGGACCCATTTTGAGATCAGACCCATAGATGGAGACCCAAATTGTAATTTACCTTTTTATTTATATGCCGAATTTCAAACCGAACCAGATCATTAGTTTGAACGGTTGGACCAGCGAATCTGAATTGGTCCAATTAATCGGTTTTCACTTATTCGACTCGTTTGTATCAGTTTTTTTTGTCAAACCACTGGTTTATTTGATCATTTAAAATTCAATTTAACCATGTTCAATCGAAATCTAACCACAATTCAATTTCAAATTATTCGAAAATAACGACGTGGTGGAGTTAAACCTACGAGCTTTTATTCCCATAAGAAAGACAAGAAACCATCGACCAACTAATCCAACATAATTTGTTAGAACATACTCTAAATATTATTAAACTATTATTATGCCATAAAATATTTATCTAAAATATTACATACACTATATGCATAACATTTTATGCTACATATGAAAAATATATTTTATATGTATGAAAAGATATATACATCGAGTATACATATCTATTTCAATTACTTACGAGTATGTATTTTGGACATGTTTCTGATTTGATCAGTCAGTTCAATTGTTTTTTCCCTCGTTGATTCGATTTAATCATGTTTTAGAAAAAGATGACATCACTATCCAATTGAACTGATTTGATTTCATGACACAGTCTAATATTAACTTTTCGGTAAGATTTCTGATTTAACATCCGATTCGATTTAAAAACATTAGTTTAATTCCAACTTTTTAAATAATATCCAGTAATTCCCAATTACATAGACAAACATGAAGATAAAGTAATCCAAACTGTACATACGCATATGAATATCACTTCTATACTTCTAAATATGTGTATTCTTATCAGGGTTTGTATCGCTCGTGCCCTTAAGGTGTGTTTGGTTGGCGGGTTAGGGCGGGTTAAACTGGTAGAGGGTAACTCGTTTTTGTGTTTTGGTGTTTGGATAGAGGGTTAAACTGGGGGTGGGTTAGAAGTAGGTTTGGGGTGATATGATTGTATTGGAGTTTGAAAAAGTGAGTAGTTATTGTGATATGATTGTATTGAAGTTTGGAAAAGGGAGTAGAAGTGGAGTATTTTATAATTTTTATATGATATGATGGTATAATATATTATTTTTTGATAAGATTGATGATGTAAAATTGATTTATTTAATTTTTAAAAAAAGAATAAATTGGGGCCCTCGGGGAGAGAAGGGGATGTAGGTTAAGGGGGGTAAACTCCCCTAACCCGCAGGTAACCCGCGAATCAAACGCTACCTTATTGATTTCTGCAGTATGAGTTTTGCCCCTTCCTTTTTTGGAACATCATTAGTACCGATGCATTCTTACAATATCCACAATCCTGTCCCTTCCAATAGGGTAAAGCAAAGGGCAGAACTGAGAATTTTGTGAAAATATAAGGGCACAACCAATATTCCAGAAGAAAACAGAACGACAAAATTGATATTGCAGAAGCTAAGAAGGGCATAATTGATAAAATCCTTCTTGTTTATCGCATTAATCGCTTTATTACATAAATAAGAGATTTATTTATTTATAAATGTATAACACAATTTTCCTCTTCTTTCAATGTATATGAATTAATTATTGTAAAATAAATAATAAATACATTTAGTATATCTATATTATGTATAAGACGTCCAATATAATATGTTAATGTTACTATAGATAAAGATACGATAACACCAATATCCATATTTTTTCACAAGCGCTTCAAATAGAAAACAAAGTTTCGGTTTGTCCATATGTTAAGCTACTAGCTCAAACAAGGATTCAAAGTTCATCATAACGACAACCCACGAAGCAACATCTCAATCCAGAACAAGTTTACATCGAAACAGAAGGCAAACAAACCCCCCCTAAACCGCCACTCCGAATTCAAAATCGGAACCCCCTAAACCGCCACGTGTCCGAATTCAAAATCTCCTCACTCCCTCCTTCCCGCCGTCGCAAGCCCGAAGCCGTACGCGAACAACGGGTCGTAGTGCGCATCCCCGACGTTCATCGGCAGCTGACTGACGGATCGGAACCACGTCCTTGGCAGCTTCCCGGTGAACCCGTAGTCACCGAACAGCACGTCGGCTACCCCTTCCCCTTCAGTTCCCGGCAGCCACGCAGCCACCAGCGCGTCAATGCTGCCCAAGTACGGCTCGATCACGAGCGGACGACCTGAGACCACAAGCACCACGCACCTTACATATGCACACACGTTCTTAATCGTTGCGGAACCTGGTTCGAGCATCGTCAGCGTGGCGCTGTCCCCCTGGGTCTCCGCGTAGGGGGTCTCCCCGACTGCGATGACCGCGTACGAGAAGCCGCCGTTGCGGACAGATTCGGCGTCGGGGTTCTCGGAGAACACGACCTGTGTTGAAGGAGAAACCGCCGACTTGATACCTTCGAGGATCGTCGTCCCTGCGAAAAAAAGATTGGATTTTTATCACCGTCTGATTCCATTTGAAGATCTGATCTCTCGAATAGTTTGAACTTTTATAACAAAGATCTGAGTTTTCCCGCATAATTTTGAATTTCAGTGAATTGGGTCACGAGGAAACCCGAACCAAACTCACCATCTGATACGATTTGAAGATCTACTGCCTCAAAAAGATTGATTTATTGTGACAGAAAAGTAAAACTTTCTCGCGGAAAATTGGGTCATCAGGAAAACCCAAGAAAAACTCTGTTTTAATGCCATTACCGACGGTCCGATCGTTGCCGCTGAAGCCTTGCCACTCCATCGACCACCCGCCGCACTGATACCCCAAGTTGTTGGCGTGCGTCCCCGCGACGAGGATCTTCGTTGCGGTCTTAGGGAGAGGCAACACGGGTGTGTTCGGATACTTCCCGTTCTTGAGAAGAACCAAAGATTTCCTCACAGCTTCTCTGGCCAATTGCCTGTGTTCCTGTTGAAAAAAATTGTTCAGAATCACAAAACTGGCATCGAAAACTCTACAGTACATCGTCGACATACAGGATTTCCGAGCTGATCGGCGAGAGAGATGTCGGCGAAAGGATGCTCAAAGAGACCGAGAGTGAACTTCACACGGAGGATCCTCCTGACCGCATCGTTAATGCGGCTGATGGGGATGGCCTTGCTGTTCACTTGCTCGGTCAGATCCTTCACAAAGTCCTGGTAGTTGTTCGGGATCATCACCATGTCGACACCCGCATTGACGCCCGCCAGCACAGAGTACGAGTAGTTCGCACCCGGCGGATTCGTGATCTTGTCTATACCTTGCCAGTCAGATATCACAAACCCCTGTAAACAGGTCGAAAGAAACCTGAGAATTTTCTGACAGCCCAAATTACGAACAAACAAAGACAGGAGGCAGGTACCCTGAAGCGGAGGTTTCTCTTGAGGAAGTTTGTGACTAGATCGCGATTTGCGTGCATCTTGATCCCGTTCCAGCTTGAGAACGAGACCATCACGGTGGAGACACCCCTGACGACTGCCTGGTAGTAGGGAGCCATGTGAATACGAAGAAGCTCGTCTCTGCTGACGATCGTGTTGCCCTCGTTCACGCCTCCGTGAGTCCCCCCATCGCCAACGTAGTGCTTTGCGCACGCCGCGACTTTAGTCCTGTTGTCATCGATACATTCGCTATGATTGTACACACAAAATCGTCTCCTGAAAATGAAGAAGCAATTCTTACCTGCCACCAACAAAAGGAGTCCCTTTGCCATAATTTGCAGGCGCATCGCCTTGGAGACCAGATATGATCGCGGTCATCGCCTCAACGAGCTTCGGATCTTCGCTGTAACTTTCGTAGCACCTCCCCCATCTCGGATCTCTGCACACCTGCTCATACAGCTCGAACTTTCAGATATTAAGAAGAAACCAATCAACAAGAACACAAAATGCAAACTTGAATTATACCGCTACACAAGGTGCGAAGACGTAAGGGATGCCTGTCGATCGAACTTCGAGCGCGGTTGCAGCACCGATCCTCTTCACGAGCTCCGTATCCCTGTGGTGGGCAATGCAAGATTTAGCATCATCTGAAAGAGCTCAAAGGGAGTTGGGTCAAGGATATTGCCTGGTGGATCCAAGCCCGACGTTGTGAGGGAAGATCGTGGCTTTATAGACGTTGTTATGGCCGTGGACGGCGTCGATTCCGTAGATGAACGGGATCCCGAGGCGTGTGGATAGAGCGCCCTTCTGGAATTCGTTCACCATGTTCACCCAGTCCTGAGGAGTGGCCTTCTGCACAGGAACACTGCCTCCCCCACTCAGTATACTACCTGCAATACAACAACATATTATATCGTCTGTTCAGAAGGGATCCGATCGACAAACACAAGAAGAAAGTGTTAGAAATAATTTGATGGGCCTACATAAATCATTCCTAATTCACGTTTGTTTGCTATCTTAAATATATTGACAAATATGAGGTGATCTATTAAAATAAAAGGTCATAATTGCATCACTATTGTATGGTAGAAAATGCGTGGATACCCTTTGATTGTTTGTATATTCCTTGATGGGTGGAATAACAAATTGTCAACCTACTATATTTAGGCAGGGGTTATGGTCCCCAAGGGAAGTGGGATGTGTAGATTTTCTCATTCCCATCCGAGAAAACATAGGCGGTTACTCTCTCTCTCTCTCGGAAAACTATTGCCTGGAGGGGTTTGTTGAAGAACAATATGCAATAATGGATTCAAGTAAGTTTTTAATTATTTGGATTAATGATTTAACAAGAACAATACTCCAAGGATAATGAGCAGTGTTTTCCTTGATTAAAATTTCTAACAAGTGGTACCAGAGCCACTGTATTTTGTTAAATCATTATTCTTTTTTCCAAGGAGAGAATTTTTTTTGTTCAACTTCTTAAGATCTCTTTTTTTAAAAAAATGATGTAGACATCATTGCTTCCGCTATCAAGATGTTTTTTTTCTTCTCTCCGGATACAAATCTTGGGAATTTATGTATTTGGATTTTAGAGTGAAACAGAAATTGTTATGCGTTAATATGCTTCATAGATATTATGTTAACTATTTCTTGTTGACATTTTTTTTAATCTTTGCCAAGTGATTACTCACTTGTAATATGTGCCATTTTTTTTGTTTTGGAAATTGATTCCAACATGCACACAATAACTACTTTCCTTTTTTCTCCTTAAGAAAACGTGAGTTTGAGTTTCTTATTCACGCACATCATGTATGCAATATAATTATGGATTGAATGTTGTTTTTGGTTGCCTTTTTTGGATTTGTATATTTAATGTATGTGAGATTTGCCAAAGCAAACAACATGTACATTATGATATACATAAAGTATGCGTGATGTTCATTTGGATAGCAATCAAACCAAAGAAAGATTTCTACCACTGCATGTATATGTATGTTTTTACAATGATTAAACATCTATGATTTTACGGTTACTGTTTTAGATATAGGTTTATCCAAAGATAAATCTATTTTCTAACGAACAAAAAGAAAAATCATTGATATTTAAATCATTAATTGATAAGAGTACCATTTACAAATTGATACCTATGTCCAAAGACATGTATCATTGTTGTGTTATGTATTTTTTATGTTGGGAGTTTCCCTCTTACCTTTTTTTATACTTGTATATGAGCATTGATTAAGAGTTTTTATTTTATATTTATTCTTGTGTAGTTAACTCCTCTGCTTCAGCAATTTCCGCCAATGTTAATTCTATTCCCTTGCACTTAGGGAGGAACAACCATCTCCTCTTACATCTGAAAGTTCCATTGAAGATAAAAGGAACTTTGAGAGATGGGAACGTTCCAATCGTATGTGTCTAATGATCATGAAGCGTGCAATCCCAGAAAACTTCAGAGGTGCTATTTTTGAGGAGACTAGTGCCATCAAGTTCCTTGAGGAAATAGAAAAGAGTTTTGCAAAAAATGAAAAGGCTGAGACAAGCACCCTCCTTGGGAAACTTGTTTCAATAAAGTATAAAGCCACATGGAATATAAGGGAGCATATTATGGAAATGTCCCATCTTGCATCGAAATTGAAGGCACTAAAGTTGGAGTTATCGGATGATCTGCTCGTACACTTAGTGTTAATATCTCTTCCAATGCAATTCAGTCAATTCAAGATAAGTTACAATTGCCAAAAAAAAAAGAGAAATGGACTCTTAATGAGCTCATCTCTCATTGTGTGCAAGAGGAAGAGAGAATGAAGCAAGATAGAACTGAAAGTGCTTATTTGGTTACTAGTCCAAAGTTCAAGAAAAGGAAATGGACAAAGGAAGCTGCTAAAGAATCCTTTCCTAAAGGAAATCAAAGGAAACCTAAGGACAATAAACAAACTTGTTTCTTTTGCAAAGGTGAAAGTCATGTGAAGAAAGATTGTACCAAGTATTATGCATGGCGTGAAAAGAAAGGTACATCTCTTGCTTTAGTTTGTTCTGAGGTTAATTTGACTTCTGTACCTAACCACATCTGGTGGGTGGACTCTGGTACTGCTATTCACATAAGTGTATCTATGCAGGGCTCCCAAAATTGCTAAATGCCAAGTGATGCTGAAAAAAACATCTATGTGGGCAATGGAAGGACCGTGGAAGTTGAAGTTGTTGCGGATTTTCGATTATCATTAAGTACTGGTTGTTTTTTGGATTTGAAACAGACTTTTGTAGTTCCATCTTTTCGAAGGAACTTAATTTCCGTTTATTTGTTGGACAAATTGGGTTATGAATGTTCTTTTGGAAACGGAAAGTTGAAGTTGTTTCTTAATTCCAATTTGGTAGGTACTGGTTCTTTATCTATTTTTGATAATCTATATTTAATTCACACAACTTCTCCAAACCTTGAAACCTTGCATGTCAATTCATGTGGTACAAAGCGTAAATTAACTAAATAGAATTCAGGTGTATTATGGAACATGCGCTTAGGTCATATATCCAAACAAAGGATAGATCGACTTGTGTAAATAGGAATTCTTGACTCCCTTTATTACTCAAATTTTGATGTCTGTATTGAATGTTTAAAAGGGAAAAGAACAAACAAAGGAAAATTAGGTACCGTTAGAACTTCAAACGTCTTAGAACTAATTCATACAGATATTTGTGGACCATTCCCTACAGCTTCTTGGAATGGACAACAATATTTCATTACTTCATAGACGATTACTCCAGATACGGGTACCTATATCTAATACACGAAAAATCTCAATCTTTGGACGTATTTAAGTCATTTAAGGCTGAAGTAGAAAATCAACTTCAAAAAAGGATTAAGGTTGTTCGATCTGACCGTGGTAGAGAATACTATGGTAAATATGATGGTTCAGGTGAACAACGTCCAGGGCCTTTTGCTTCTTTTCTTAAGGAATGTGGCATTGTTCCTCAGTATACAATGCCAGGTACTCCTAGCATGAATGGTATTGCTGAGAGACGAAATAGAACATTAAAAGATATGGTAAGGAGTATGATTAGTCATTCAATCTTACCAGAGTCTTTGTGGGGAGAAGCATTAAAGACAACAGCTTACATTCTAAATAGAGTGCCGACAAAAGCAGTACCAAAAACCACATATGAACTATGGACGGGTAAAATATCCAGCCTTAGACACCTTCATATATGGGGATGTCTAGCTGAGGCAAGGCCATATAAGCCATATGAGAAGAAATTGGACTCTAAAACTGTTACTTGTCATTTTGTTGGGTACTCTGAACGGTCTAAAGGTTATAAGTTTTTTGATCCCAAGACCAAGTCCATATTTGAAACAAGAAATGCTTATTTCTTTGAGGATGTTGGTTTGGGTGGTGATAATAATGTGAGAGAAATTACTTTTGAAGAACTTGATTCTTCTCCTAAAGATTCCAATGTTTATGATCAAGTTCTAATTCCCATTATTGTTCAACTTATGGACATGGATGAAAATAATGTCGAACAACCTCACATTATACAAACCCAACAACCTCAAGAAAATCAGGTTCAAGTGCCTCTGAGAAGGTCCACTAGAGAAAGGAGAAATGCAATTTCAAATGATTATATTGTGTTTATCCAAGAACATGAGGATGGTTTATTGGAAGATGACCCAATTACCTTCCAACAAGCTATGCAAAGTTCTAAATCTCCAATGTAGATTGATGCCATGAATGAAGAAATGAAGTCAATGAGCGATAATGATGTATGGGAAATTGTCCCGTTACCTACAGGTGTACCCACTTAATGGTCTAGTGGTAGTACAGTGTATCCACCACACAAAAGACCAGGGTTCAAATCCTACTTTTGCAGTGGTTGCATTAGGTAGTCGACGGCCAGTGTAAAAAATAGTCGAATCTTTCAACATGGATTTGAGCAAGAATCCATGCAGCCGACCCTACTTATAGTGGGAGAAGGCTTAGTACATTTTTTTACCTACAAGTGTAAAACCCGTTGGATGTAAATGGATCTACAAGATCAAAAGAGATTCAATGGGTAATATAGAAAAATATAAAGCACGTCTTGTTGCCAAAGGCTTCAATCAAAAAACAGGCATTGACTACACTGAAACTTTCTCTCCAGTTTCATCAAAGGATTCTTTTAGAGCCATAATGTCATTGGTAGTCATTTTGATCTTGAGTTACATCAAATGGATGTTAAAACTGCATTTCTTAATGGTGACATTAATGAAACAATTTATATGGAGCAACCAGAAAGTTTTGAATTAGGAGATTCAAAAGAAATGGTTTGCAAATTAAAGAAATCTATTTATGGACTCAAGCAAGCTTCACGCCAATGGTATCATAAATTTCATCAAGTTGTTATCTCATTTGGTTTCGAGGCTAATGTGACGTATGAATGCATATACCAAAAGTTTCCTATGGGAAAATATATTTTCCTGGTTTTATATGTTGATGACATATTACTTGCATGCAATCATCTTGGGTTATTACAAGAAACTAAGAGATTTCTTTCAAAATATTTTGAAATGAAGGATCTTGGGGATGCTTCTTTTGTATTAGGAATCCAAATATATAGAGATCGTTCTCAATATATTTTTGGATTATCACAAAAGAACTATATTGAAAAGGTTCTCCAAAAATACAGGATGAATCCGTGTAAGCCAGGTGATACCCTAGTATCTAAGGGAGACAAGTTTAGTCTCACTCAATGCCCTAAGAATCAAGTTGAAGCTAATGAAATGAGAAGTATTCCATATGCATCAGTTGTGGGAAGTTTGATGTATGCTCAAGTTTGTACTCGTCCAGATATTGCATACATTGTTGGAATGTTGGGCAGATATTTAAGCAACCCTGGGCTAGATCATTGGAAGGCGGCCAAGAGGGTGATGCGATACCTACAAAGAACAAAAGATTTCATGCTCACATACAGGAGGTCAGATCAATTAGAGATCATTGGATACTCAGATTCTGACTTCGTTGGATGCCAGGATAGTCGTAGATCCACTTCGGGCTATATTTTTCTTCAAGCTGGAGGAGTTGTTTCATGGAGGAGTGCTAAACAATCAATAATAGCCACTTCAACAATGTCAGCAGAATTTATAGCTTGTTATGAGGCGACGAATCATGCAATATGGATAAGGAATTTTATCACAGGTCTGCGCATTCTTGATAAAATTGAAAGACCATTAAAGGTATTATGTGACAACCAATCAACGGTGTTATATTCCAACAACAATAGAAGTTCGTCAAAGTCAAAGCACATCTTAAGTTCTTGGTTGTTAAGGAAAGAGTTCAGAATGGTCAAGTTTCTATAGAGCACATTGGAACAAACCTTATGGTTGCGGATCCACTTACAAAAGGACTACCGCCTAAGGTCTTTCATGAACATGTTGAACATATGGGTGTTCTACCACTAAATGATGCTTTGGTTTAGTGGGAGTTGTTCTTTAGTGCCTTTGTATTTTGGACATATTTTATTTCTGCAGAATAAAAGCTTTTATTATTGTAATTCTGAACTAATAAGTATGTATCAAATTGGGAAACTATATTCGGACCAGTTGAAAATAGGCATGGTTTAGATCACATTTACATGCAATTTCCATGCTACGCAACTATACTTGATCTATGTCATTGGTTATATTTATATATGTGGTTATTGTAGGTCTAATCACAAAGATAAGATGACGAAGACCTCTTTAATCCTATATCAATAGAGTCATGGACAAGACTGGTGAAGATGATGTTTATGAGATAGCGGTATTGAGCTCATAAAGTAAAAGGTGAATTAGTTCATGACATGATCCATGTGGCCCAAGTGGGAGATTTTTTATGGGCCTACATAAATCATTCCTAATTCACATTTGTTTGCTATCTTAAATATATTGGCAAATATGAGGTGATCTATTAAAATAAAAGGCCATAATTGCATCACTATTGTATGGTAGAAAATGCGTGGATACCCTTCGATTGTTTGTATATTCCTTGATGGGTGGAATAACAAATTGTCAACCTACTATATTTAGGCAGGGGTTATGGTCCCCAAGGGAAGTGGGATGCGTCGGTTTTCTCATTCTCACCCGAGAAAACATAGGCGGTTACTATCTCTCTCTCTCTCTTGGAAAACTATTGCCTGGAGGGGTTTGTTGAAGAACAATCTGCAATAATGGATTCAAGTAAGTTTTTAATTATTTGGATTAATGATTTAACAAGAACAATACTCCAAGGATAATTAGCAGTGTTTTAATTGATTAAAATTTCTAACAGAAAGAACACACGAATACACAAGTGAACAAAGATTTATAGTGGTTCAACAAGTTACTAACTCCACAGCTCACACCAACCCTTCATTATCAAACACTCGTTGTGTATTAAAACAATTGACAAAGTTGACCCAAAGCATATACAGTACTAATCAACAGTACTAATCAGACCACAGGAGAAAACCAACAATAAAACAATAAAGAGTTGCTTCAATATTTTCTATTAACCAATCTGCCAAATTATAATAATAGGATAAGGACTAAGGAGTATGCAACTCGGGTGCATATAACGCCCCTGTTCATCATGTTACAACTGCTTATATTCCTTGTGATATATACAAGATGGATAATAAAAGTATTAATTTTTGTCCTGTGAAGACTAATTGGTGGCATATAATCTCATACTTTTTTTATATACTGAAATTATATCAATAATTACACATAGCCCTCCATGTAATCTTTATTCTAAGATTGATGCCTTCCATTCATTGCGTCTCTAGAACTATTTCGAGAATAGAAACACAAGAGGGACTGATCTAAACAGAAACCATACGTACATTGCCGAACCATTGTAAATCCTTATGGTGTACTTCTGTGCGTATGTCCCTTGTTTATCGATGTTTTACTAGTGTTTTCTTGATTGGATACGTTCCCAACAAAGTAATTCATGGTTTAACACATGATTTTCTATATTTTTAAGAATGTACTAGCAAAAATTATCAGCAGTAGATAGCAGTTTAAAGAAGAATAAACATAGAATTACAAATCTACAAGAAATTTGACAAATTTATAGATCACCATCAAGGATGAACAGAATCTGTACTTACTGTAATATGGAGAGAGTAAATTGAAACTGGATTATAGGTTCATCCAAATCAAACCAAATTAACTCTGATCACCACCATGTTTACCTATAAAGTAGTTCTTCATCACATCCGCAGAGGCGACACTGCGCTCGATCTGCGACATCTGACCGATCTTCTCAGCAAGAGTCATGCGCCCCAGCAGATCGTTGATTCGAACGTTGAGGGGCTGCTTGGGATCTTTGTACTTCGCATACTGCGCGTCCCCGGTTCTTCCCATGCAGAACAACACCAACAGAAGCACCAAAGCTCTCCTCAAAGTCCCCATCTTTCAACTGCCAAACAAACACTGCGGATTTAGATAATCGCATCCAAGGTATAGGTTTTGGTGGGAATGTGACCAATCTATCCGATCGATAAAAAATGGCAACTTGGAGGCAGAAGCAGAGAACAGACACCTGATAATAAGAAAATATATGGCAATAATTGCCGGAAGGTTCACTAAATCTAAGGTTTACAGCATTCAATGTTACATGCTACCATAAAACAGCAAATGTGGCGAAGTGTATGCTCAAGAACAGGAACCCTACAGTGCGGATCGTGCAAAAAAAACCACCAAAAAATCCAGGAGAGAAAACATGAACTTGATCTCGTATGAGTAACAAGATCGTCTCAGCAAGAACAGAGGATGGAGAGATGAGGAGATATAATGCATACCAAAGATGATGCAGAGGGCGAGAAGGAGATGATTGGTGAGTGGCGAGCGCTCTCTCTCTCTCTCTCACCTCGCTATTGGTGGCGTTGCAGCTCTGTGAAAGCCCTCCTGGGTTTAAGAAGATAAGGGTAAATTCTTAATATCACCCCTCAACTATTCGCGGGTTTTCAATCTACTACATTTTTTTCGAGAAGCACGTGGGGTAACGAATAACGGTGCCAAATGGGGACAATCAAGAAACAATAAAAATATTTTTGGGTTCACGATAAATAAAATCATCCTAAAGTATTTTTGATCATTTTTAATGTAGATTTAAGATACATTTTCTATTTTGCAAATATCAGTTGTGCCCCCAATTTTTTGCACTGTTATCATTTGTGTCCTTTTGATCATAGGCACAAATGATAAAAGTGCAAGAAATCGGAGGCACAACTGATATTGTAAAAAAAAGAGGGACATAATTGATATTGTAATATCTTAGAAGGACACAACTGGTAAAAATTCAAATAATAAAGGAAAATAATTTATCATCAAAACAAGGTTCATTGCAGTATTTAAGATCCGAAATACCTAAAAATCATGAAAAACAGTTTTTTTTCCTGCAAATCACTATTTATTCCTAGGTAGAGAATATCAAATACTACACGAAAGAAACTTTTTTCAGATTTCAAATATTTAATATGCACTAATAGAAAATGCAACTTATTCCTTGATTTTTTTTAGTGATTTAAGGATTACATGGAATGGATTTAAAACAGATTTGGAGAGTAAATGTAATACAATGAATTACACCTAGGTAAAAGTTTGCAAATTTTTGAATTAAAAATGAATTTATTACGAATGACCTTGAATATTTAATTCATTAAAAATATAACCTATTAATTTTGCAAATTCAAGAGTGATTGCATGAGGATCCCCAACCACATGGAACAAGAGGAGAAGCGAAGAGAAATCTCTTCCTCTCTTCCTCTCCTCCTTGAACATGCGACGATCGATGTTGATAATCTACATCAGATTGTATAACCATCTCTCGACCCAAACAAGGATTTCCCTTACATCTACAATCGAAGAACGAAGCCTATATGAATTCATCAAATGTACGGAGAGATTGTTAGATCAAGCGGGTTTGGAATGCATGCTTTCATCATCGAAAACTTCTATCGCAAAAAAAAGAGCCCTAGCTTCCCGTCTAGGGAGGGCGGGGCAACGAACTTCGATTTGAAAGTTCAGGGGCAAGATGACAATTGTCCCTATGGTTTTTAAATTCCTTGAAAGTAAATATCATCGTCCCCGGAGAAAAGCAACTGCATGTGCTTTCTCTGGTCCCATCACGTGACATTAAATATCAGAAAGGTCCAACAGCAACACGTACTAATATAATATAATATAAGAAAGGTTTGAAATGTGTGGACAAGGATAGGATATCGAGCATGTGAAGAAATCTGTCGGTGGTGTCCCCTCCCCCCCTTTTTTTAGAGGATATGAACTGTGGATAGCACTATCCCAATTTCTCCTCACTAGGCTCCAACTTCTGACGGTGATCAGTAGAAGTGATTCGAATGCAGCACTAGAAGATTAAGCTCATTAATGCTTGTTATCCAAAATAAAGCTTGTTATCCAAAATAAAGATGGGATAACTTAGGGCTGCACATGGATCGGATAAAATCCGCAATCCCATCCCATCCGATGTTATTGGATTAGATTGGTTCGATTTTATCTAGCGAATGGATTGTATCGGATTGAGATTTTGAAAATCCGTTAAATTATGGAATGGATTGGATCATTGCCCAAATCCGATCCGATCCAATCCGTTAACAAATAAATAAATACTATATGTAATACTTCATCCATACAATTAGTGCAGATTTTATAGTTAAACATATTTAAGCCCTCTTTTAATTCTAAATATCCAAATATTTCACCCATTCATTTTTTTATTTTGAATGAGAAACCATCACTTATTCTCTCTCTCTCTCCCTCTCTCTCATTTCCCCTTCCCCTCCCTCTCGTTTTTTTTCACCCAAACCCTAAACCTTCCCCCACGCCGCCGCCTCCTATTTCCCTTCTCCCTATCTTCTACCTGCCGCCTTCTTCTCTCTTCTTCTCGTCGTCGACGCCTGCCCCTCTTCTCCCCTCTCACACCAACAGCTTCTTTCTTTCCCCTAATCTCGCATTCCCGCCCTGTATCGCCACATCGCTCGCCCTGCGCCGCCGCCTAAATCAGGACCGACCCCTCCCACCGCCAGCGCGCTAACCTCGCTACCACTGACTCCTCCCTGCATCCCTTGCTGCAGACCACTCCCTTGTGCCTGTAGTATATACGAGTGCCTCCCACGCGCCTGCGTCGCATCACCTCTCGTGGCGCAGCACCAACTCGACACCTCCTTTCTTGTGCGGCAGGATCACTGTGATGTCGCTTCCTTCGTGTATCATCGTCGAGCTGTGGTGCATCTCCCTCCACAAATCATCTCCTATTTTTATTCAGGTATAATGCATTTGATCAAAATATATGTAGTTTCAACAAATATTTGCAATAACCCAAAGTTTCATTTTCTAGTTTTAGTTATATGAAATGTGTATCTTACCTTTAGTTGCATGGCTCATTAATATCTCGATTTAAAATTATATTGTGATATATGATCTTAATTTTTTACCTTTGAATATTTATAGCATTTTTTTACCTATTTGATCTTATTAGCATCTACTTTATTATATCATTTAGGAACTATGTCAACCACTCGACACATTTTATTTTATTTTTCAACATTTTTATTTCTTGTAGGTTAGTTATATTTCCTAATCGATTACACATACTTGCAATTTTATTGAAAGTCAACAAGATACTTCTACAGTTCTACATATTACAGGTATGTTATTTATTTAAGCAATCATTTTTCATACTAAATCCATAACATATACATATTCTTTTCTTTATCAAAAATTAAATATTGTTTTCTTTATATTTATTTGTATTATCAAATTTAGAATCGTGAATCAAATGGCAAGGTTTAGTGTTCTAAGAACTCGATCCTAGTTTATGTGGTGAAAAAATGTAAGTATTAAAAATCCGGTCCAATCCAATCCGTAATCCGGTGGATTGGATTGGATTGGATTTATAATTTCAATAGATTGGATCGTATTAGAAAAAGTTAAAACCCGTTAAGTACGGATTGGACACGGATTAACCTAAAATCCAATCCGATCCGATCCATATGCACCCCTAAGATAACTCTCTTGTCATCTTAATTTCGGAAACGTCTTCGTTGTGATATAACCCGACTTAATATACAAGCCATTTACGTATCGTGGGTGACGCCCATCAATCGCTGAATGTAGATTGCATGAGCCATGTTATATCATGTGATCTATATAATTTATTAATGACGGGAATGATATGATACGATGCAGTCGTATCGACCCAGAAAAGGAAGTTTGCACCACTCAAATAATTGTTTCCTTGTTTAGTATCAGAGATGTAAATGGATTGAACTTGAGAGAATCTAGATTTTTTTTAGATTCCGTTCATTTATTTAATCGAGTCTGAATTTGAGCTCATCTTCGATTCGTTTATTTTCGAACCGAAACCGAGTCGAACATCTATTTAGATATTTAATCAAACCTAAGCAGATATTAAAATTTGAGAATTCTCCGACAATAGCGAGCGAAAAGAAATTGAAACATATAACATGTATAATTAGTATAAATTTTCATTTACGTTTTTGTTTATCTAATTCTTCTTCATCTTTGGAAAATTTAGATTGATAAGAATTTTCCTCTTTAAAAAAATTAATGTGTTATGTGTCTATATACATTCAGACGAGGAATAAGGAATAAGGTGAGGATAAAAGATAAATAATGTTAATACTTGTTTTGTTGATTTGATAATAAAGAAGGGTAAAGTACTGGCTATACGCCATAAAGTGATCAGTTATTTTGTATAAATAATGGATGTTGTAACCATAAAGTGATCAGTTATTTTGTGATAGCTAAAATCGAGATAAAATCTACTTATCCTGCAAATATCACTTACCTCCAGATACGTGTATCACAAGATAAAATACACTTACCCTGAAATAAGATCCACTTACTATGGATAATAATTTGTAAATATGTTTATATATGTGTGTATCAGACTTTTAATGAATCAAACCTAAGTGAACCTACGACTATTAAGTTTGATTCGTTTATTGAATCGAGAATAAACTTGTGTTTAGGTTTGATTCAATTATTTTTGAGCTGAATCTGGATCAAACTTTTAGCAAGCTGAATCTAAACGAATATCAAACTTGAGAGTTTTTTGACACGCCAGTTACAATGTAGTATGATGAAAGATGTTTCTGATATAGATCCAAAAATCACAAACAAACCCTTGTGGGTTCTATCATTCCATGCGCGCGTTTGGTCACGAACTTCCACACGTATCGTAAGGTTAAAGCATGCTGATGAATAACAACTTACTGACTTCACTCCCTTGGAGACTAACACATCACTATTTGTTTACAACAAACAGGATGTGTTTTGTAACTGAAATGGATCCATTATTTGTATACTAGTTTACTTGGATAATATTCCGCTAACCAGAAATAAAAAAATGGAATAGAAAACATTATCAACAAAATACAAATAGAATTCAAAGTTCGAACCAATAGTCAGCTAATTAACTTACTATGAAGTTTTCTACTACTTTTATTGGCATAATGGTTTACTACTCTTGTACAGAATATATATAGGGGGGGCTACTTCCTGAGGGAAGCTAATTACTTGACACCCCTTGCTCATTTCCCTCATTTTTAATTTTTTTGAACAATGCTTCGATGAAAATTCATCATTGTATCATTATATTATGTCATTCAAGTTTCATGAGAAACAGAGACTACGACATCCTCCATCTAGACAGTCATTTTTAAAGGTCGCATAATTGTTGAAATCGATCTTGTTTAGATGGAGGCTTTAGGACTCTCTGTTTCACACAAAATTTGAATGAAGTAATATAAGGATATAATGATAAAAAAATCTACGGAAGTATTTAAAAAAAATGAGAAAATTGAGTGGGGGAGACAATGTTGGACATGTGAGCCCACGGCGAGCCATTATGCAATAAATGTTATTGCGAATATCATTCCCTGATCTGAAATGAAGAATAAATAATTTGCATAATAGGTCCCTCTGTACAATTAGGGTTATGTACCATGGCTATCTTAATGATCATACAGCTGTTGATTCAATTATTGAATCATAGAGGCTGGTGCTTGGATGAATATCTAAAGAGTTAGATTGAGGACTCATCAAGCACCGTCAAATGATTGTTAAGATGTGATCTCCAGCCTGAGTAGGAGATGGCAATCCTTTCTCACATAGGTTGATATCTGACCGACCTCTTGATGCAGGTCCTCTGCATAGGAATAGAGATTCGGAGGTGTCAGATTAGTTAGGTCAAAGAGTTGACTTAACGAGATCGAGATAACCTAAGTCCTATGTTGAATGCTGTCACAGCATAGGCACGCATCCTCTGACCGGAGACAGATGTATTGCTATATGTCTGAGTATGTACATTTGGCAGACCAATAGGTTGATGACCTAACCAAGGTCTATACACCGGCGCGCTGGTGTGCATATAAGGGCATATGAGTAATACGATCTCTCAAAGGGATCATACAGGTTCACTATTGAACCGGAAGACATGAGCTCACTCATGAGATATTGGGAAGAATCAAATTCCGTGCACGGTCGTCTTGCTTTGGAAGCTTGACTGAATTTGTAGGTTTGATATATAGTTTTGGAAAGTATATGATCAAGACCTAGGTATGATATATGCTTTTGGAAAGTATATGATCGATACCAAATCCCAATGATCAAATGAGAAACTTAATGATCAAACCCTGAAGAAGACAGTGTAAAATAGATCTTGATCTTCGGGTTGACCATGGGTCTTCCAGTATGCAGGATGTACATGTATTGGGAATACCTGAAGGGTGATGTGATCATAAACGATTGTATATCCATGACGCTTCCATTCCGAGGGAGTGATGAAACAGGTCTGGATTTTAGTGACTCCTTTCAGTAGAGAAGCAATCCGATCTTAGTCCAAGTGTTGGACATTGATCTGAATGAGATTCAGATTCAATGAGAAGATTGGATTTGCGGTCTTGATTTAATCAAGCATCTGTGGGAGGTTCGTAAGATCTGGATTTGAGATAAGATCTCAATATCCAAGTCACTATACGTGGAATAATACAATCGCCCTGTCCTTATCTCCAAGTATCTGCGGAGAAAGCACATTATTCATGAAAGGGTTCAAGAATAATTCTTTTGATGAAATATCCAAGCAAGGACTCGATGATTAAATGAGATTTAATTATCAAGCTTGAATATGAATATGATTCATATTGTGAAAATTATTATCCAAGATAATTAAATGGGATTTAATTATCAAGGATTAAGAGAATGTGGATAACACTATCCATGATATATGTGTATTATAAATATGATTTATAATATACATATATAAGAGAGAGAATCCATGTAAATAGCTTTTGTTAATTAATAGTGTGGATTGGATTCACATTTATTAATTAATTGGAAATGCAATTTACAAATTAGTTTGGGTTGTGAATATGATTCACATAATATTCAGTGGCATGATTGAAATATTCACAAATTAATTTGGAATTAATTTGGTGGATATTATTGCAATAATAGTTATTGCAATTTATTAAGAAATAATAAGATAAAATAAAAGGAGACAAAATAACACCCCAATTTTAGGGGAGGTTGGTTGACTCCATTTTATTTATCACATTATCTCTTAATTAGTTAATGTTAAATTAAATTATGTTGATAATGTTGCAACATTTTTTAATTTAAATTAATAAGATAATGTTGATTTTTTAGTTAATGTTATTGCAATTTATTAAGAAATAATAAGATAAAATAAAAGGAGACAAAATAACACCCCAATTTTAGGGGAGGTTGGTTGACTCCATTTTATTTATCACATTATCTCTTAATTAGTTAATGTTAAATTAAATTATGTTGATAATGTTGCAACATTTTTTAATTTAAATTAATGTTGTTGGTTTTAACCAACAACAATCATAGCCGTTGATTTAGCATGGACCAAGCATAGCCCTTGGATCCATGTGTCCCATGGATTGAGATCCATTGGATCCTAAACTAGTATAAAAGGAGGGCTAGGGTAGCCTTCCATGGGACATCATTAAGAGTTGTACAAGATGACAACTCTCTCTCTCTTTCTCATTCTCGCCCTCTCTCTCTTTCTCTTCTCCATTAAGTGGCCGTCCACTTTGTGTTGAGAAAGGAGAGACTCTCGGCTTCTTCTTCGACGACTCGTGGATCTCCATCTTCTTTGGAGTTTCTTACTCTAAAGGAAGACGACGGATTTCGTTTGACGAAATCGGGGGAGCCATCGCTTGGATCTTCATCGAGGATTGCGGGAAGGAACGTGACTCATCATCGCGCCCGCAAGTGCGTTCTTCGTGGATCGGACTTAAGATAGGAGGATCTCTACTTTGGGATCTCGCGATCACAACCATGCTTCAAGAGGTATTCCTTATACTTTGTGGTTTGATGAAACGATCCGAGAAATGTTCTCGTGATCATGTGGTTTCATCTTTAAAGTTAAAAATTTTAATTTCCGCTGCATCTAGCATCTAGTACGACTAGTTGCTCCGATTGCATACGATGCGATCGACACGCTTCCGTGATGCGCTTAAGGATACTCAATATCCTTCAGACAAAACCACTCATCCATCCCAATATCACCATTAAAACGCGATCTATTTTTAAAATAATAACATTGTATTCCTTTTTTATCGCACCATCCACGTTAAATATCACCATTAATTACTAAATTTAGTATACTCAATGAGGTAGTATATGTACATTTCCTGATTTTTCAGTTCATTGGCATCTTTCTTGCCATGGAACGGGCATCTCGCTCGCCAGTTCTTCGAATGTTGCAACCATCTTCTTCGTCAGTTCCTCACATGTCGCATGTCGCATCTCTCAAAAGTCATGATTTTATAGAGTTAAATATTGTATTTAACAAAATATCCAGCAACTTTTGTTGATCTCATGTGCATCGATTATCATGCCACATCAATGTAGATATCCAATGACGGATGAATATGCTTTTGATACATTTAGTTCTAATTTCCTTGATTCTAGCAATATTTAAGATGGAAATGGTATTTTTCTCTCGGATTTCCTATTATATCAGGTCCTTTCTTTACATATTGCAATTGCTCCAATATCATATATGCGTATTTTCTCATTTATTCAATTTCCACTATTTTACTATCATCTTGTTATTGTCATATGTATTTTTTACATCAATTTTAAAGTAATAATCTTCATAATTTACGTGCATCTTATATTAAATAAAAGTATGTATTTTACATTCGTCATTATTGATTTAAACTAATTTTATCTATTTTCACGTTTGATTTACTAATTAGCGTTTCTGTCTCAGTCATAATCTCGATTTCTTATTTAGAATCCATCATTTCCTTTTTGAATGCATTACATTTACATTTCCTCCAAACATTTTACATTGTATTGTCATGTTTTACAATCTTATCAATTGTCTTACTTTTTCTGGAGAAATACGATAAATAACTAACTGATATTTTATTTTATAGATCAAGATGCCAATTTTACAATGAATGTGTGGATTTTACAAAGCTACACAAAACTTTACAAATGGATAATGAAATTTGATGGATGCACGATATATACAAAATAGTTGGTCGAAAATAAAAAAATAATTTATACAAGATTAATATGTATTTTATTTCACAAAAATCATATGTAGTTTTAAAAGAGAACACGAAATTTACAAAAAAATCATAGCTTACAAACATTAATCCCACAAAATGTTGGCTGAAAATGAAATGAGATATTAGCATTTCATTTTACAAAACTAACATGCATTTTACAAAATAGAGCACGAACTTTATTAAAAAACCTTGCAGTACAAATATCTCTCACAGAATGTCAGCAGAAAATGAAACTAAATATAATTAAATAAGGTATTACGAAAAATACTAGGATTAGACCTATATTCTTTGAATATGACATGAACATGTTGTGTATTTTCCTAATTTGAATTTTTAACAATACACCGCATATTTAATACCTCCTAAAAATAGCAGGCATATGAGATATACCATATTTAATTTGTTAGTAATTAAGCCTACCTGATTTATTAGGAAAATTAATTGTAAAAAAAAATCTTTCATTCTAGGAAAGTTTCCCACGTGTAAATCAATTAGCTAATTCATTACCTAAACACCCTAAATATAGCCACGTATAAAAAAATAACTACACAAATTTTCATCAGATTTAGACTTTTCTACGAACATTAGTGGTCATAATTTTGTAATTTATAACACAGAATTGTAAAATATACCAATCGTTTGTAAATTGATAATAGTTATTTCAAAACGTGAATATTTCTTCCATCAGATATTTTTGGAAAAATATGCACACCACTCGACATATACCTAAATATATAATGATCAATGACATATATTTTATTAAATCAGCACTAATTTAATCCACCCTCCGTATTAGAAATGCTAGTTGGCACAAAAACCACCTAGTGGTTTCAATCTCACTCATACACTCATCATCCAGTGATCTAAGAAGGCACCTTTCCATAACAGTGAATGCTTGAAATCCTCAGATATGTCAACTCAAATAAAGAGGCAGATATATCAATAAAGTTCTCTAACAGTGAATACGTGAAATAAGCATCAAATGAATTATCCTAATATGCCAACATGTAGAGATTTAAATCAACTTTCCAACGAGACCAATTTCACTCGCTAAGGATCTATAGATAAAAGGATATTCAATGATGAACCCACGGGTACAAATGTGATGAAAACTGAAGTTTTAATAACAAATAAGTCCCTATAGGGACTTAAATGCAATTACAGAAAAACCACTTATATATAAACACAATTTAACCAAGGACGAGACTTATCTGCAATTCAGTGAATTCTTCAGCATGCTCTTGTAATTTTCACATAGTCACGTGCTTAAAACGCGTGATTGAACTGGATCCAACTGCAAATAAGGATGTTCATGGAAATACTCATGTATCACATATAGGAGGCACGTGATATGACAAGGTTCGACAATGCATGTTCGGAATGACGCTGCACCTTCTGGCACCTCGCAGCAGGTTCAGACATTCTGAGGCTCCACCTAGAATCAATGACTCAGACACTGATGTGGTGTGCGATCAACCATAGGATCTCACCCAATTAAGGACGATCCATCGACATCTGTTAGCTGAAGGAGGTATTCTTCCTACTGATGCTCCTCCTCACATGGTGGAACAAAGCATGTGCTCCGATGAAGGTAGCTCCTCTCCTCCTTGCAAGTTCGTTCGTCGTGAAGGTCCTGGGAAACTCTGAATGCTCTCGTGAAAATGTCGGAGGCGAAGCTGATAGCTTGAAATAGTTGAAGCTTCCTGGGGAAAATGGTTTCTCGAAGAAGAAAGTGCATATCGAAGATTCTTTGATTTTCTGACCAATAAAGTGGTTGCACCTACTGTAGGGGTTAGATAACGGTGCACCCAAATACTATGAATCTAATGGGATGCTAAGGGAGAAATATGGGGGTTCTATGTGATGAAGGAAACAAACCCTAATGGATTCTTCCTCTATGTAAGAGGAAGAAATGGATCGAAATGATTATACACATGGAGAAGCGGATTGGATTAAGAAGAAAGCACGCGTGGATGAATAATGGAAGGCCAAGGTTCACATGATTTTGGATCAACAATTAGTCAATGAACATATGAGGAATAGATCAGTGAAGACGACAGATATACAAATGTCAAGATCTTAGAGGGAATGGAGATGAAATCAGTGATGGATTTTAGTGATGAATCTTGACCACAAGAAGCGTTAATACTTCTCAAGTCTTTGATAACAAGGTAGGCAAATCTTGAAGCTCAAGCAACGTCAAGTGAACAGCTGCATCATGTGTTGCATCATGTGTGATACCTCGTGGATCTCGCCAGCGTTGAGCTCCATCGTAGCTCATCCTTCATCTTGTTTTCTGTACGTAAAGGGGGTAGAAGGCTTGGATTTGGCACCCGGAATGGCGGATAGAGGTTACAGAAGTTGAAGAAGGAGTTTTATGAAGGGGAAGTTATGAGAGTTGTGAACTCTGATGGTGGTTTCATCCACCTGTAACTTGTGATAGAGAGAGAGAGAGAAGAGGAGTTACGGCATGGGTGAAGATGAGGGTTGAACGGGGGTTTAATAGAGTGGTGGTTACTAGCTAGAAGCTGCTCGGAGGTGGTTGGTGGAGCGGCGAAAAGTTGGTAGTCTGGTGAGGCGTCACTTAGACAAAGAGGTGGTTCGGAGGTTGAAGAAATCCAACGACTGCCAACGAGGCGTGCTTCTATGGCTGCGATGCAGCCAGATATCATATCAAACAGTGTGGATCAGGGTGCAAGCTAACAGCTAGGATTGGATCTCATTAGAGATCCAATGCTGGAGAGGAAAGTGTAGGAGAAAGGACCATGCATGTGGTGTGCTAAGAAGGTGCCATGTGGCCCAATGGAATAATTAAATAGACAATAAATATTAACAAATTTGAAAGAATTGGTTAGAGTGAGAATCAAAAAAGTGATGAACACAAAAGTTGTAGATCTCGATGAGATCTGCAATTTTCGTAAGAAATCAATGAGAAAAGAGGTCATCTATATATACATAAAATTAATCACATATTAAAATAATAAAAACAATTTCTTTTATGTTCTTTTATTACTATTTATTTTTTAGATTTTTATTTTATAATTTATGTAGAATTAATTATATACAATATTATTCTATTTTTATTTGATTTTTAGTGAGAAATAATACATAAAATAATAACATAATAATAAGTTTATGTAATATATATTAATTAGAGTCAATTATTTACAATACACATATTATTAATTAGTGTTAATAGCCAATGATTCTTGGTGGGTAGCTTAAGTTAGAGAGATAATATTACAAAATAATGTAGATAAGTATGGGATTTATCAGGGCACAATTGATATTCAGAAAAAGGAGGGAAATAATTGAAATTGTAATATCTAAGAGGGGTGCAAACGATAAAATCTTTTTTACAAATGATATATCATATTCTTACTATTAATAGTCATTTTCACAAAAAGTAAAACCTCAAATAGTAAAAATGATCATTAGTAAAAATAGAATAGACGTTAGCAATATGAATAATGACATAATCATATAATATTTACTTTTTTGTGAAAATGGTTATTAATAATAAGAATATGATATATCATTTGTAAAGAAGATGTATTTTGATAAAAATAGTAGAAAATATTTGTAAAAATGAGAGTACTCATTACTTTCATATTGGACAACATCCATTGATAAGACCCATGTATACTATATTTATATATGTATATTATGTTGATGTTAGATTGCTAAGATACCGAACTAAAATTTGAAGTTAATGTAAACATATGAATGACTATCACAAGGTGCGAATAGATTGCTGATACTGTTCAATAACAGTGGACTGGTTTTAGGGATACAAACGAATAAGAATATATCTGTATCGATATGTCATCATGTCCATTTTCTATAGATTTTGACATTTGTATCCACATTTATTTTAAAATGGATAATAAAACAGATATCACTTTGATATTCGTACACGTTCGTATCCGTTTATCCGCTTTCATATATAGATATAGTCGTAGATTTATTTTTTATCGTATATAACATAATTTTATACCTTCTTTCATCGTATTTGGTATAATTATTATGATATAAGCATATTTACTACATTTATACTATTTATTTTCCATCGAATACATGTATATTTAAGCTAATTTACAAATTATATCAAATTTTATTCATATGTGATCATTATCCATTTTACATATGTAACTATTTTTTTAAATATAGCAACATAGTTTTTATATATGTAAATATCTATATCAGCACTCATATTCCTATTTAAAAGCGAATAAGGATATGATAACACCTATATCTATATATGTATCCACCTGCTTGCATCCCTAACTGGTCTGATTCAATTCGGTTACTTCTTATTTGTATTGGTTGTATCGAGCTAGTGAAACGACTGCATTATATATCATAATATAAAAAACTCATACGTCAATATTATATATTTGGAATAAAATAAAAATGTTTGATCGAATCTGACATTTAGTATCGAATAAATTTTTTTATCCAATCTGATCCGTGTGGAAAAAGGCTTTGTTGTTGTTGTTACAATATGATAAATTAGCACACATTATCATCCAAAAATTTGCAAACCCTCCCTCCTCAAAAACACACGAAACAATGCTACCAACAATTCATTTTTCTTTAAAAACATAAAAATTTCCATCTCATATCACAATAATTTCATCAATATAATTTTATTTCACACCAATAAGCTCAAATTCATAATTAATAATATCGTACTCGAATATAATAATGTTCTTCCGATTCTACCCCTCCCTCCTCCCCTTCGTCTCCAGCCCGAACCCATACGCGAAGAGCGGGTCGTACCCCTCCTCGTCGCCGGCGTTCATCGGCAGCTGGTCCACCGACCGGAACCACGTCCTCGGAAGCCTCCCGGAGAAGCCGTACTCCCCGAACAGCACGTCAGCAACCCCTCCCCCCTCCGTCCCCGGCAGCCACGCCGCCACCAGCGCCTCCACCGCCACGAGGTACTTCTCCACCACCACAGGCCTCCCGGATACCACCACCACCACGCACTTCACTGCCCCACACACGTCGTCGATCACCTTCCCCCCTGGCGCCGCCAGCTCGAGCTCAAGGCTGTCCCCGTCCCCTTCCGCGTACGGGGTCTCCCCCACGACAACCACCGCGTAGGAGTATCCCGCTCTGGTGATGGACCATGGATTTGGCCTTTCGTCGAACACCACGCGGGTGGAGGGGTCGACCGCCGATCTGATGGCCTCCAGGATGGTGGTACCTGTCGAGAGAGGCGTTAGAGGTGGAGTAGGGAATGTGGTCGTCAAAAAGTTCGGATTTTGAAGGGTGTGAGATTGGAAGTTTCCCGTGTGCACGGAAGGGGTTCGACGAAATGCTGCAATGAGTACCTTTGGTTACATTGTTGCCACTGACGCCTTGCCACTGGATGGTCCAGCCGCCGCATTGGTAGCCGAGGTTGTGTGCGTGTGTCCCCGCGACGAGGATCTTGCCGGCCTTCTTGGGAAGTGGGAGCATCGGACGTGCCGGATCCTTGCCGTTCTTGAGGAGCACAAGGGATTTGCGCACTGCCTCCCTTGCCAGCTCCCGGTGCTCCTGTGAGTTTTGTATCTTAATCAATGTTTGGTAACACAGCCAGTTTGAAATATAATATGTGTCTTTTAGTTACTTGGTTAGTTTTCATTATTCGATGACCTTGTTTTAAATGATACACGAGTAGATCTAGACTTCTTGCAAGCTTTCACTCATCATGTAGCTTACGTGAGGGTTAAGACACAATGTGATACAATAATTCGTATGCATCGGTTCAAAGATTCAGATTTTAGATACACTGCCAATATGAACGGAATGCAAGTATGCAAGGGAATCGTGGTGTTCTTGACATAGTGAAAGTAATGCAAGTAATGCTTTCTTTTCAAACATAGAAAGTCTAGGCAAAGTTTGCAAAGGCACCTGCGAAGATACGAAAAACATGAGAGTTTATATAATGTTTGCAATCACTTAGTTTAATCTCATGCTGTTTACAATCAAAGTGGATTTATTATTTATTCATTCCTTTGTTAGGAAATGGAAGAGCTTAACATACCTTGCTACCGAGCTGATCTATATAGCTATAATCCGCCAATGGGTTCTCAAAGAGGCCCATTGTGAACTTTACGCGAAGGATTCTTCTCACAGCATCGTCAATTCGCTTCATAGGGATGAAGTTGCCGTTAACTAAGTAGGTAAGGTCAGTTAAGTATTCACTCAAATTGGTTGGAATCATGATCTGAAAAGGGGAAAAAGTGAGCATAACATGAGACATTTCTACAAATGCAGGTAACATTTTCTTTATTTGGATGTCTAACCATGTCAATTCCGGCTAGAATCCCGGTTTGCAGTGAGTACGTATAATTGGCGCCCCAAGGGTAAGTGAGCTTGTCGATGCCCTTGTAGTCTGAGATCACGAATCCCTGAGAAGCACACATACAGCAGCATGGACAAATTAAGGGAAAACCTTTGAAATGATTTCACTTTTCAACTGTGGTCATAGAAAGGTTTTGAATCGAATCTCTTAAAAATAAGAGTTTTTGACTTGTAGTAGGGTGCTCTAGTCCCCTTACAAAACTTTCGTCAATGAGTTCGCTGCACACTTCACACGTTTTTTCGATTTACATGGCATCATCAAATGATACAAGTCTTAGATAAGGATCCAGAACGCACTTAAAAATATCTAGGGGTTTTCCAAGCAATGTGATATGGAAGACCTGTTAAATCCTTTACCCTTCTCTTACTAATACTACAGAATGTTCTTCTCAATTATGGCCAATACCAAGTACACATAAGAAGTGATTCAAATCCAGAGGTTAGTCGTATTCTGACAACTTTATGTAAGACGGAGTTTGATTTTTTGGGGCTAATAGTGGAAAGTTGAGGGATAAGTCCCCTTACTGACACTCTACAAAACCGTAATGAGGTTTTCACCTCATTTGGCTCCTCGTTGAATTCTCACGAATCCCTAAGCATACACTCAGCAGCATGAAGTCATAGAAATCGTTTCACATTCACTTTTTTCCCTACTACACACTTACCTGGAATTTGAGTGTGTTCTTGAGGAAGGTGGTCACGAGTTTGTGATTGCCATGCATCCTGATACCATTCCAGCTTGAATACGAGACCATCACGGTGGAGACTCCTTTAGAGATGGCGTCGAAGTATGGAGGCATATGGATCTTCATTAGACCTTCACGGGTCGTGACTGTATTATTCTCGTTGATGCCTTTGAAGGTCCCCCCGTCCCCGACGTAGTGCTTTGCACAGGCAGCAACCTTGTTCCTGTCAGCATTATAACAACCATCCAATTCGATTGGCATCTAATCAAATTCTAATTTGGGCTTGGATAGTATGTGCTATATCATCGCAATATTGTTATTTGATGTCAGTAAGCTCTGCACATCTGACTATCTGATTTTTTTTCGATCAACTATGTGATATATTTAAATGCCAATATGTTCACTGACCTTCCTGCCACATAGGGGACACCTTTCCTACCTCCTGCCGGTATATTGCCTTGGAGTCCATCAATCGTTGATGTCATCGCTTGAACGAGCTTAGGGTCTTCGCTGAAGCTCTCGAAGCACCGACCCCATCTCGGATCCCTGCAAACCTGCAAGTGTTTCCCGAAGAGCATCAAGAAGTGGAGAAATGTTCAGGAAAATGAACTTTTCTGCTGATTGGGAGTTTCCGTCTTACAGCCAAGCATGGGGCGAACACATAAGGAATGCCTGTTGCTCTGACTTCAAGTGCGGTTGCCGCGCCAATTCTCTTAACAAGATCTGGATCCCTGACGGATAGATCGATTGCATTGCAGATATTAAGAGCAGGGATGGAGATATAAAATACCAAAAAAATGCAACTGCTAAATTTTAGAAACAATTGGACCCTCTATAGGGGCTATTAGTTGTATATTTCGATTTACAGGTTGCATTTGGAAGCCATCTTGCCTATTTGACAACTTTTCCATTTATAAAAAAATTCTGCCGTTCTTCCTAAAGTGCTTGCATATGCAGATTGATATGACACTCTAATTTTCTGAACATCGAAATTGTTGTCGTTCAGAAGAGCCATCAAGATCAGGGACATCATAGTCTTGAGATCTCACCATCTAGTCCAGATATTGATCGGGTAAAACCTTTGAAATATATGAATAATTCTTCAAATTGTCTATTTACAGCTACTAGTTTTTGTTTGATTCCTAAAAGCCTTTCTGACATATTAAGAAAATTACCAGATGTAAAATGATTCAGGAAGTTATTTGCAGGTTATAATCTTCAGATCTTGTCATCTATTTCAGATGTTGATCGAATAAAACCTTCAGAAAATATGATTTAACTCTACAAATTGTCCGTTAACACTGACTAATTATTTACTGAAGTCCAACTTGATATTTTTTATTCTCAACAGCCTTTTCTGAAATATGAAGAACTGGAAACATCTGAAAGTGATTCTGGAAGTTATTTGCAGGTCGAATTCCAACGCACATTCGTATTCGGACAGAGATACCTTGTTGCTCCAAGACCAATATTGTGGGGGAAAACCGTAGCTTTGTACACATTATTATGGCCATGGACAGCGTCGATTCCATAGATCATCGGTATGCCGAGACGTGTAGCCAACGCCCCTCTCTGGAAATCGTTCACCATATCAACCCAATCCTTCGCGGTTGCCTGAGGTCGCGGTACACTCCCTCCTCCACTCAACACACTCCCTGCACCATCAACGGCAAGTGATTCGAAAAAGGTACGACTTGAGTTTGCTTAAAGACACCATCTTTTTAGCTGAATCTTGTTACCAACAAAGTATTTCCTCATGACTTCTTTCGATGCAACGTCACGCTCAATCTGCGCCATCTGCCCGATCTTCTCCTCGACCGTCATCCGACCAAGGAGGTCGTTGATCCTCACATTCAGCGGCTGCTTGGGATCTTTGTACTTTGCGTACTCCGCTGCTACTCCAATCACTCCCCACAAGCAGATTAGAAGAGACAGCAAGACTGCTAATTTACCACCTTCCATCATCCTTCATAAAACAAGAGAGCAAGTCTATATTTTCTTCAGCAAAACAAAAACTGTACTATAAACCCATTGCACTGAAAGAGTGTTGAGAGGAGGAGGAGAAGCAAAGATCACATTTTGGGATAAACCAACTTCTGATATGACTACAAGTTCTCGAAAAACATAAAAATGCATCGATTTTTTGGAGGAGAGAAAAGTGGGTATTTGAAAAACTAATAAAATGCATCATTTTTTAAGGAAAAAAGTGGGTATTCTCGGATATTACTGGATGGATCTGTAGCAGGAAGCTGGTTAGGTGTTCTTGGGTGGAGTGTGGGTTGTGGAGATTGGTAGGCAGGGGAGAGGATCTCACCTGGAGAGAGAGAGAGAGAGAGAGAGAGAGGTTTGATTGAGTACCACCGGATGGATGAGGTGAAATGGACACCATTTATAGGTCTGCAAACTTCGGTGGTGGAATGCAGATGTTTTGTCGGCTTTTCTTCAGAAGATTGGAGATATTTTGGATCCCAGTGAGATAAAGTTAAAACTCTGTGTTTGTGCCTTACCACCAATAAAAAAATGGGAAAATGGAAATGAAAACTTCCGATTTTACTTTTCAATAAACCAGAAGTTTGCTTCAATTAATCTGGAAGACTAATAACGAAATCAACATGTTGGCATTGCAGGTGTTGCAGCACCTGAGGCTCGAATCAGGATCTTCCCTGCTTATCTACAATAGCACATTGTGATGTACAATGGTTGTTTAGAGAACTTCCTCTTAAAGTGGCAGTCGTACTCGTAGAACGACGATCTAGTTGAATGATCCGGTGGTGAGCAGAAACCCAAGATTTAAATCTTGCAAAAAGGAAGAAAGAAAATACAAGGGAGATGTATTATCTAGATCGCCGTCTTTTGCTCTGTCTTCAGATTCCTAACTCCATATTTGTTGCAAAGAAATTTTCTTACGTACGTCAAGGGAAATCATCCACTTCAATAGTCTGGTGGTGGTGCAGTGTGTTTACCACCCACAAGAACATGGTTCAAATCCCTCCTTGTGGGGGTTGCATTAAGTAGTTGACAACCAGCTTGAAAAGTAAATGGATCTTTCAATATAGATTTGAGCAGGAATCCATGTAACCGACCATAATATTTCCGGGCATGTTCAGATGCACCCTAAAGACAAGGGGAAGGGTTGTAAATGTGATCATCTGAATTTTAAGCTTCATGGAAATCACCCCCATTCAAATGAGGGTAAGTGATGCTTTTGGAGTTTCCATATTTGTTGTTTGTGAATAATGGCTCAAGTCTTTGATTAATCATATTCCTAACCCAACAAACTCCAAGCATATTATGGATTTTGCTGATGGCATAAATTCATGATTCATGTTGTTGATATTTGACATAATACAAATCCTACTATAAGATAAGGTAATCAAAGAATATATTTGTCTCGTGATAAATAAAATATATATAGTGTACCATGAAACAAAATGATGAAGAGGTGGAGTTAATTTTTTAGAGTGCCCTATGTCAAAACTTCAGCCCACTTTTCCACATGCACTTCAAGTTTATTGTGAATTCTATTTGCTTCCAAGATTAATCAATCTCATCCATTTGAGAGCAAATAGTCCCTAGCAATAGTAGATCTCCCGATGCTAGGTTGGTTAGGGTTTAGTTCTGAGGAAAATTGAAGTCGATAACTCATTGGATTGAATATAGATAAATTGATCTAGTGACAATCACCCAAAATGATCATACGCTTGAATTACTGAATGAATTGAGTGTTGTGTATGTGGATAAAAAATTGAAAGATAGTGATTGATGTAATCTTGATGTTACTACCTTATCTCGGAATTTGTTATCAAGAGATGAGATTCAAACTTTAGCCTAGAATGTAGAAAAATACCGCGTTTATCAAGATTCGAACTTTAGCCTATAATCTAGAAAATTAATAGCTATCAAGCTTCCAAACTAAATAGAAAAGTTTAAAATGTTGTTTCATGCTTCTAATATCAAGATCCCTTTGCGATCCGCTTACAAAGTTAAATGGATCTAGATGACCTGGTTGTCGATAATCAAATTATGCATGTGCCTTAAATATGCGTATGTTTGGGTCATGCATGGAATTATGGGTCTATGTATAGTCACCTCTGTCGAGGAAACCCTCGTTTGACAATGAGTTTTGAAGGCATTGAAAAGTATCGAGAAGATACCATTAAAAAAGAAGAGATAAAACCCTCACAAAGCAGTGATTGTTCTCAATATGTACATCTGAAGGTACATCAATCAGATCCCTTCTCAGTATTTTTGGATCTATTATTTCAAAAATTACAACTTATGGAAGAAGACGTTGAGGACGAATATAAAGCCTTGTTCCTATTAAGGAAAAAGGAGTATGCTTCCTGGAAACATGTAACTTACACGCACCCACCTTCTTTCCCATATTTTTTTGAAATAAAACCTAGAGGTATTTAAACCATCATATATCACTATAGTATTATTCAAAATTCAGTTCAGTTCGAGACTTATATCCACTCCATTAAGACTATCAAATTTTGACAGTCTCAGAATTGCTGAAATCGACAATGTCTAGATGGACATGTTAGAATGTCTGTTTTACACGAAGTTCGAACATATTCCTCTTATTATTCTAAGTTAACCCTCTCAGGGTTTCATTTCAAAAAAAATATATCGAAAAAAGAATGGGAGCATGCTCTTATATGCTCCCAAGGAGCATACTCATTTAACCCATCTTATTATTAGTTTTATACCTTAATCACATAAACACTTCAGAGAAAATCTAGTCTATAGGAAAGACAATATTTCCTTGGATGACATGGAATTTTGCCTATCATCGAAGGAGCTAAAGGATCATGAGTTAAAGAACTCATTTGGATATGTACCCTCATGGAAAACAACTTATAGCACATCATCATATGCATATGCACGATTATGCATCATAAAACATATCACAATCTGAGACATTCAATGAGTGCATGATTTAGCAAAGGAAGGAGCCATGTAAATGCTAACCTTCATGATGATTTTTTCATGAGGGTATGCATCTATCTAACTTGGATCAAAAAGACGAAGCGTTCACGAACACATGAAATAATGGAAGAAGATGATTAAAAAGATATCGAGGAAGATAATGAAGAGGATGAGATCATACAAAAGGTCGAGAAACTTTAATGCTTTTGCGAGAACAAATATATAGTGGCATTTTCACTTTCCTTCATGCACAACCCAGCATCACAGACCACTCAAACTAGATATTCGAGCATTTTTTTATGTATGAAATATCAGATATCACACTAGAAGTTGGACATCAAAATAGAATGATGTTGTAGAATGAATAAAAAGGGTAATTGCCGAGAAAGCGAAAGACATGTTGTTTCATACTGACCTAAATGAATTCAACTCATTTGTAAGTGCTTAAGGATTTAGCTAGAGGAGTTACGATGTCTGATGTCTGGGTATACTTTAGAAGGCCATGTGATCACACACGCACGCACGTGCGTACGCATGCATGCACGCACACGCCCACCCATCCACACACAACACACACACACAATCATTTACGATTTACTTTTTTTGTGAAAATGATTTCCATATGATATATCATTTGTAAAACAATAATTGTTTTGATCAAAATGATAGATAGCATTAGTACAAAAATGAGTGTGCTTGTTACGTTCCTAGTGGGCACAATGCCTTGGATATATGTATGTATGTACATGTATGCACATGCGTGCACGAGCGCGCACATATGTGTATATGTAATATGAAATTAGTCTAGTGTTATTGTCAAAGTGTCTTACATTTGATGGAGATGAAGTGCGCAATAAAAGAACAATGCACATTGATGTTATAGATCGTCTCTTTGGCGATCCACCATCTAAAAACAAGAACTTAGTGAAGAAGATCCGTAGAACAGAGTTTCCCACGGATATAAGATGACCGATCCCCTACATGCGACCAAGTTCACATTCTTCATGGACTTGGTTGGCTTGTTGAGGCCGTGAGGCGCCTGTGGACCGTGAAGATAATAGTTTCTCAAGTAAATCTTGATGGAGTTCAAGTCAAGGTAGAGATTTATTCATTCACACCTTCGATGCCACGATCCAAATGCAACCTTAGATATGCATAACCTTAGATATTAGCATTTGGGGGAAAAGTATTTTCATGATCAATCAAAGAAAGAAAGATATTTATATATATTTGAGTGATGGTTTCTTTTCCCTGTCATTATCACTCATCGAAATGTTTGTGTTATGAACATGGCAAGTAGTGAGATGTCCCAAACTAAAAGACAAAGAAGTGACACAAAGAATAAGCCATGTTATTTCAAGGAAGCTATAGGTGTATACATGCACTCTCTCGAACACAGATACATATATAGACATACGCACATGTTCTACATATATAGACATACGCACACGTTCACACATACGCACACGGATGCGTATGCATACTCAATGACCTTCTCCCGCTATCATGTGTTGTACTTCTTTACAAAATTTTGGATTTTGATGCGTGCATGTAAACAATTTGTAGGATGTTCGATGTTTGAAGAGTTTTTTTTGATGAGTAAGTAATTGTATTTATATCATTCAAAAATGGTATACAAGTATGCAGTGTCGTCCCTGACTTTTCATGGGCCCTAGGCAAAAGAAAAAAATTGGGCACTTATAAAAAGTTTTAAATATATATATATATATATAATTTTTTAAAAATCCTAAGCTTCCTAAAAAAACTCCTAGAATTTTACAAAGACCTATGGATGTGATATAACGAGCATCAAACAACAAGTCATGAACTAAAAATCATGAAAAGGAAAAAGAACAATGTCATCTGCTAAAAGAATCAAATAGCACCGGGTAATTGCACCGCCGCAACTCATCAAACTTGGTAGAACCCTCAATCACAATCCGGCAAAGAACAACTCCAAATAAAATTTTATGTGCCCCACTTCTATTTAAGCAGAATCAAATAGTTGCTCTTAAATATTGAAACTTAGAAGTCCAAGTGAAAAAACACATTGTCCCGACTCCCATCTTATGATTAAAAATAAGATTATAAGAAATGAATCTATATTTTTTAAAAAAATTCTCATCAAACTTCAGAAGTTTTTCTTTGGGGTATATTATAATATCGAGAACAATGGTGATGTTTTTTTGTTATAGGTGCGAACACGGTGCTTTTAAGAAGAAGAAGTTTGTTTTATTGGGTGTTTGGATTTCATGATCTTCTTCCATCAAATCATCTATTCTTGATTATTTTCTCCAATGATTTCTGCTAAACATCAATTTTTTTGCTTTGTGGACATCTTCCGATTTGGAGTAGTGGTGATAAAATTAGCTAGAGATTAAGAGTGACAACATTGATTTGATGATATCGAATGCCCTCCCCCCTCCCCCCACTATTGTTGAACATTACAGCATAAGTGCAGCGGTTTGCGTTGAGCTTAGGAAAATGAGAGGACAAACGGTGCATATTAGTGGGATTGTAGAAATTGAAGATGATGTAAACAATATATCAAACTAAATACATCCTGCAATATTTCGAGTTAGATAAAATAAGGATTACTGGATCTATTAACGTACCTTTTGTTTTAAATAAAGAATAGTGGGAGAAGTGTTCATATCCAGCATCAAAGTCTCACAAACAACAACACATCGAGATGTAACTTGTATTGGAAGGGAAACTAATCTTCCAATAAAAAATTGTTCTTCGAGTTTATAATTTATGAAAAATAAAAATAAGTGAGTGATGAGAACCACCTCGGTTAAAAGAAAGACTCCTTGTGGTATTATTTCAATTTGGAGGGTATAATCGTTAAAAAAGAGATCATATTTTCTTGTAAACTATAAAATAAGATGATAAAATGCAGACGAAACTGGATGCGGAAATAGCGCTGCAGAGAAGATTCGGTGACGGTCCAGCATCACTGCAGTAATGGAGTTCATCATTTAAGAACTCAATGGGGATGGACCAACGAGAAAAGATGATGTCCGGCAACTCAATGTCTCGACAATATTACGATGATGCAGCATAATGTGCACTGCAAATGATGAAGAAACCGTGATTCGTGAGAGAGAAGGGGGTTTGGAGTATGGACTTTGGATTCCGATCGTCGATTTGGTTTAAATGGTGGCGGCGGAATGGGAAACATCGCTACGAATGGGAAGGGGAACCGAAGAGTGTGGTAACTGTTTTTAGGAGTGGGGAGGAAGGCGAGACATCTAAGGAATATTTTTGTAAATGGGTAGTATGAATGATGAGCCTTAAAATGGGCCCCTGAAGTTGGTAGGCCCTGGGCGGTTGCACCCAAAAACAACCCTCAGGGCCGGCCCTGCAAGTATGGGCCAAAGCCACGTTGAATTACACAAAAAGAGAAGCACAAAATTGGGAACACCAGGTTATGGAAGGGGCCAAACACATGACAGGCATAGCACCAATATTATCCAGGCATTAGCTCAGGATAATTCTCACACTCTGAGTGACATAGCGGACGATGGAGGATATAGGGGAGGATTGCTGCCCGGTCCATCTCTGTTGCGTTCAAACCAGATGCTCCATACCATAGTTGCAAGAAGGAGGCCAAGCTTTTGCCGGACATCCTTGATTGTGTGCATGGAAATCCAATGAAGAGAGCCCATTAGGGAAGTCAAAGGAGGTAAAGGAAGGTCCAGATCAGAACTTGAAGCAGACATAACAGAGGCCACAAAGTCGCAGGCGAAGAAGAGATGGCTATGTGATTCCAAGTCCAACCCACAAAGGTAACAAAGACTATGGGGACAAACTCCCCAAGAAGCAAGCCGATCCGTAGTAGGTAGGCGCTCCCGCACCCCCTGAATAGAGTAAATGAGAAGCTCGGCGGGGAGCCCTTTGACCAGACAATGGGAGCCCAGAAGGGGGGCTCAGCGCGGGGGAGCAAGAAATCAATGGCAGCAGCAAAGGAGAATCGATTTGGCTGGGGAAGCTAGCCATAAGGTGGGGGCCAGAACCCGAGATAGCAGGGTGAATCCGTAGTCTCAATTGAAGGATAGCCTTCCAAACCCTTGAAGCCGAGGCCGGGGGGGTAACGTTCCAGAAATGGCAGTTGGACAGGTACCTGGAATGCATGAAGGAAGCCCAAATGGAATCAGAAGAAAGAATTCTCCAAGTCCAACCTGCAACCATTGCATCATGTAGAAGAGAAGTTGAAGGAAGCCCAGCACCCCCCTCCGCTTTGGGGAGACAGAGGGAACTCCAGGCGATAGCATGTTGCTGGCGGCCCCAAAAGAAGTTTGCACAAAGTTGGTCAATCTTTCTAGCGGTGGCAGTCGGAAGGAAGGTGCAAGCAGACCAGTAGAGCACAATCCCCTTTATCACGAGTTAAGCAGTTGAGCGCGACCGGAGTAAGAGAGGGCCTTGGCTTTCCAGCCATCAAGCAAGGCCCGAACCCTATCAAGAAGCTCCCTAAAAACATTGCAACGACCATTCACAGAGCACAGCGGAAGGCCCAAGTAGACTGTGGGCAAGGACTTCCGTAAAACGCCCAACCTCAGAGTGTCCATGAAGTTATCGACATAGGAGATAGGCCGAATGATCCTACTCTTCCTAACATTAAGAGCCAAGCCAGAAATAGCCTCGAAAGAGCAAAGGATATCCTTGATCGTGAGAAGAGAGCTTATGGAGCCATTGCTAAAGAAGAGGAGATCATTGTTGAACGCAAAATTCGAGGGATTGGTGATTAATTGTAAAAATGTGGTCGTTGTTTATCCCCAAAATCCGCGTCAACAAAAGATTATTTTTTTTTAATTTTTGCTACTTATTAACCTGTATAGCGGACAGGGTCGAACTCAGGGAGGCTACAATTCCCGAGGGTTATTCAATTAATTAGAAACTAATTAAAAGAAAACAGGAATCTCAAAGGACAACTATCCTTGGTTTTTGTGATTTTTATCTTTTTAGTTTTTTTTATTTTTTTTAATTTCTAATTTTTATATTTCTGATTTCAAATTTTTAGTGATTTTATTTTTGCAATTTTTTTATTTTCAAAACTAATGCAAAGCAATATGAACAAAGATCAAGAATATCCACACATCAACTCTTTTAGCAATTTTTAATTAATCAAAGAAACTCAGAAAAAATCCAAGGAAAATCTTTTTGTGTTTTAAAGTTTTGAAATGTTTTTGAGAATTTTTGTGGAATTTTCAGATGTTTTTGTATTTTTCTAAAAATCAAACAGTGAAGAAATGAGAAAATGTGGACAGCCTGGAGTAATTTGCAATTAAAAATCTTTTAAGTGCCCAAAACTCCTGGCTACTATTTTTAAGACAAAGTAGAAGAAATTATCTACAACCGAAACTGAAATCACAATTTTTGGATTTTTGTAGAATTTTTTTATGATTTTTATAAGATTTTTGATATTTTTCAATTTTTTGGTTTTTATAAGGAATCAATGCGTGAAAATTGGTCAGAAATTAAAAGACAATGAAATCAAACTACTCTAATTTTTTTTGAAATTTTTGGAGCTATTTCCGAATTTTATGAATTTTCGAATTTCAAGAGACACAAAGGCACTGTTTTTGATTTTTTAATAATATCAAATGAAGTCAAATTGCAACAAAAATTTCATGCTAGATAGATATGAACATCAGGAGCATAGCACAATTTTTGCAAAATTTTTGGATCACAACTGATATTTATTCATGAAAAGACAAAGCCAATTCAATATTCTGCAGTTCAGGGGCTAAAATGTAAATACTGTAAATGTTTGGACTGAAATGTAAAGATTCAAAAATTTTTTTTTGTTCTCAAATAAATAATAAAAATAAAGCACATGAGAGAATGCGCAATTTTACCAATATGTTTGTGTTGAGACTCTGGCAGGGACGTAGTTGCATTTCTGAAACTTCGAAGGGCTTTGTTTGTAATTTTCGCAACTCTCAGGGTCTGAAAATGTAATTTCGCCAATTCTTTTAAGATCTTCAAAAGCCCTAGGCTCTTTCGTTTCTTGCAGATGAAGCCAACAGGAAGGGCAAGGCGGCGCCGACTCTTCCACCCTTCTTCTTCGTTGGTTCGAGGGATGGCGGCCGGCGGACTGCCGCGTAAGGCGGCGCTGGGAGGCGGAGGCGAGCAGGTGGCCTGGAGGCGGGAAGACGCGCGGTGATCGCGGAGCGATGTCGGCGGAGTGCGAGGAGGTCGGAGCAGCGCGGTGGCGTCGCGCGGCTGAGGGGCGCGGGCTGAGGGGCGCTCGCCTCTCGCTGGACGCGGGCTCGCGGTCGTCAGGCGGAGGAGGGCTGGTGGCGAGTCGGGTCGGAGACGACCACGCGCGGGGCGCGTGAGGCGCGCGCTGGTGCTCGGCGGTGCGGCTGCACTGCGCCGCTGTGGCCACCACCGCAGGAGGCGGTTGGGGGCCGGACGGCGGCCGAAGGAGACGTGACGTGCGAGCGGCGCTGCGCCGTTGGTGGGCGGCGGGGCCGATGGCCCTGCCGCTGTTGCTTGCTATTTTTTTTGTTTTTTTTTGTTTTTTTTTTTTTTTGTTGTAAACAGTGATGTAACAGTGAATAAGAAAGAAGAAATTTTTTTTTATTTTTATATTTTCGTAAATCCGAAAATAAGGCAAAGATGAATAAAGATTTTTTTTTATTTTTTTATTTTTTATAGTTATCCTGCAAAACAAATGTTAGATAATAAGGAAATAAATTTTTTTTTGTGTTTTTATTTATTTACCCTGCAAAACAAATGTTAGAGAGCAACAAAAAACGAATTTTTTTTATTTATTTACACATAGGAATATGAACGAAGATCCGACGAACATGAGAGATTGGATCCGTCTCTTCGACCACCGTGCGTGGTCGAAGTTGATAGATCGTGAGGGATAGAAAATGAAGGCGGAGAGATCGAGAAATGAGATGAAAAATCGAGTCGGTGGCGGATAAAATCGAGATGGATTTTAAATCTAGAGGAACAAAAATGACGAGGAAAATCAAATGCGAAAACTAAACTACGATTAAACTAAGATAAAAATAAGAAGAAAAATTTGGATCTCACCTTAGGAGCGGAAAATGGACCGTGATCGCCTCGACAAGGCCGACTCGCTGTCACCGGACGGCTTGGAGGCTAGGCTACTTCCTCGACGAATTTCTCTCGGAGATCGGCTCCTCTCTCTAAAGATTGATCCGGTTGGAATGAGGGAGATGGAGCCATATAAATAGAAAAGAGATGAATTTGAATTTTGAAGAAGATAAGAGAGATTTTTGAATTTTTGGTGGGAGAGATAACATGAGAGAATAAAATAGAAGGACAAAATTATCTATTTTTTTGAATTTCGTCACTTTATTTATTGGATTTTGAAAATGTTATTTTTTTTATTTTTTATGATGGTTGGTTAAAAATTGCAACTATATACATATACTATACACATATATGGCATTAAATACAAGGATAAATGGGAAATTAGCCTTTTTTTTGTTTTAAGAATTTTATTAATTTTTTTACTTTTATTTTTGTTTTAAGTAATTAGTAAAAATATTTACAAATATATATACAAATACAATATACACAAAATACAAGGGAAAAATTGCACAAACCACCCCAGAAAACGACTTTTCAACCGTAACTCCAAAAATTATAAAATAACAGTCATTTTGAAGATAATTTAATTTAGAATTCAATGGAAGTGATATTTGTTCAATTTGAGATCATATGGAGCCGGAATTGATCTTTCAATTAGTGCTTAGTGGCTTTTTCCAAGTGTGGCTACTTTTATTCGTTCATGATTTAATTGTGCAATCAGTTTTATTAATTAGGCCGCATTTTTATTTAGAACTTTGTTTTGAATGTTATTTGATTTGGGGTCAATTAAGGTACAAATAAATTAGTGTTAGTTTTATACAGATATACACAAAAAATAAGTGAGAAAATACATTTTTTGGATTTTCTGGTGAGGACCCTATCTCCCCCTACTTTATTCCTGGTCGATCAGGTCAAGTCTTGACCTTCTCTCGGGGTTCGGGTCAGCCTGTATACAGTCTTCCTTTTTTTTATTTTCTTTTCTTTATTTTTTCCTTTCTTTTATTATTATTATTTTAGGTTAAAATTTAGTAAGAAATGTACAATATTTACACACAAATGCAAGTTAGTAAGAATATGGAGTTAGCGTTATATGCAGGTGTTTTATAAGGGATTTTTAAGCTAAAATAAATGAATAAAGATGAGAATCGCAGATTCATCATCCCCCTACTGCTTTACCTTTGCTAGTCCCTTAGCAAACACTTATTTGAAAGAATAAGTGAAGAAGAAAAAGAAAGGGAAAATAAAGAAAAGTAGGACAATATTGAGTATTAAACTTATCTTCATAAAATTGTTTTTGGAGCTCTGTCGGACCTTTGGATTATTTGTGTGTCGGAACTTCTGTGAGACTTAGAATTTTAAAACCAAGAGCCATGCTTTCAAGTTACATACATACTCATTGGTCACCAGGGTAATTTGTCACAGTTTTGGCCCAGAAGTCATCTTAGATCGATCCTCTTCCCAAAGCATACCCTATGAACATTGAATAATCGACTCATGTGTGTGAAAAATTTTAGCTCTTCCCATCCAGAATGCCGGACTACCATGCAAATCTCCTCTCCAATAACTCGTCCTCGGGGAGTCAGGTATTTCCTTCTAAGGTCTGTCGTGCTGTGTTCACAATCGAATTGGGGGAGAAGTTAGAAGAATGAGAAAAGAACTGGAGGGTGGTTTGGTGTGGTCACCTCTCCTTGTGAAGCTGGCCAGTGTAGCCGAGTCTCCACCAAGATCTGCAGGTTTTCTTGAAGCTTGGACCTTTTTGGTCAGATTTTTATTTGGTAGTAGCTTCTTTGTATTTGGACTTTTGGTGGTTCTGCTTGGATCTTGTTTTGCCCCTACGGATATAGCATCTTTTTATTCCGTACATTTTTTGGGGTCTTAGAAAAAATTGTGCCCAGCCGTCCATCCCTTTTCCGAAGCTTTATTTCAACCCGTTACTCCGGTCTTTAGATTTCCACGCTACCAGAAAAGAAACTCACACAGTCTTCCAACATCCCGTCTGAGTTGAGCTAAGTGCATAGTGCGAGAGTACAAATTAATTCGCTATTCCAGAGTTGTACCCAGAATGAAGAGACCAGGTTAGACACTAAGGGTCAAATGCTGCACATTGTCATGTGGAACTCAAAGAATTAAGTCAAAGACCTGAAGCTTCTAAAATCCTATTTCTCGGTGAAGTTCCTCTTAGAATTAGGTGGATTAAGGTCCAACTAAGCTCCATTCTTCAATTTTATTCCAGACATAGTTTAAATATCAATACTATCCAGAAAAATGCACATGCAAATGCAGACTATGAACGATGCAGAGAGTTTTTTTTTTTTTTTTTTGAAGAATGATGCACATGTGAAAAGAACCAATTTTTTTAAACAATTTTCTAATTTTGACTTTTTATGGATTTTTTGGAGAAAAATGCAGATGTGAAAGAAAGGTTTTTTTTTTTTTGTTATGCAAATTTTTTATGATTTTTGGTTTTGTAGTTTTTTTTTAAAGGAGAAAAGGTTAGTAATATATACAAGTATATACAAGAGACTTTTTTTATGTGTTTTTTTTTTTTTGTTTTTTTTTTCTCTCTCTCTCTTCCCATTTTTTGTTTTGTTTTGTTTTTTTTTTTTTGTTGTTGTTTTTTTTGTTTGTTTGTTTTTTTGTTTTCTTTTTTTTTTGTTTTTGTTTTGTTTTTTTTTTGTTTTGTTGTTTTTTTTTTGTTTTTTTGTTGTGATTTTATAAAATATACACATAACCCTCCAAATAAATATATTTAAAAGTACGAGTTATGTCTAAAGTATATATACAATATATACGACACCCCCCTATACTTAGCTCGAACTATGTCCTCATAGTGATCAGAGAGCGACAAAGGAAGACATAACTCGTGCTAAGCAAAGAGAGGTGAAAAGACTCCTATGCTACAACGACTCAAAGAAAAGATAAAAATGAAGAGAAGTTGGTGATCCCCCCCTATACTTAGGATCAAGTAATCCTAAGTATAGTGGAATGTACAAAGGGGAAAACCGATGAAGAGAATGTACAGACTCACAAAGACACGATATGAACAACATCACCCCCCCTATACTTAGGGTAGAGTATCCCTAAGTATAGGCAACAATAACAAGGGTGATAAACAGGACGAATATGAACAACACAAATCCTTCAACCCCCCTATACTTAGGATAAAGCACATCCTAAGTATAGCATATATACACACACACACGGAAAAGGGGTGAATGATAAAACGGGAGAAGACGGAGTGAAACGAAAGGATATACAAGAGGTGTTGAGCTTATGTATCGGACGCAAAAGGTGGAATCAAAAGATCATCGTCTGATACCAAAGATATAGAATCCACAACGGACAGGAATGTATCATGATCTAGATATGGCTTCAGCAACTGTCCGTTCACAACAAATGGCTGTGCGTCAGATGACAACCCAGATATGACAATACTCCCATTGTCACGCACAGCTCTCACGATGAACGGTCCTGACCACTTGCTTTTCAATTTTCCTGGGAATAACTTCAACTTAGCATCAAATAACCAAACTTTCTGATCAGGGGAGAAAGTCTTTCTTCGAATGTGTTTATCATGCCAGCGCTTGACTTTCTCCTTATACATAAGTGAATTATCATATGCAAAGTCTCGGAATTCCAGTAATTTATTCAAATCCAACTTCCTGTTCTTTCCTCCTTTCTCATAATCTAAATTGCATACACGGAGTGCCCATAAAGATTTGTGAATTAATTCCACTGGCAGGTGGCAAGGCTTTCCATATACCAATCTGTAGGGAGACATACCCAAAGGAGACTTGTACGCCGTCCGATAAGCCCATAGAACTGAATCAAGCATCTGGGACCAGTTCTTCCTATCTGGACGTACAAGTTTTTGCAATATCGTTTTGATCTCCCTATTTGAAATTTCTGCCAAGCCATTAGTCTGAGGGTGGTAAGGAGACGCAACTCTGTGTTCAATAGCGTACTCCTTCACAAGCTTCTTTACATCTCTATTAATGAAATGGCTTCCCCCATCTGAAATCAATATTTTGGGAATGCCGAACCGCGCAATAATATGGTCCTTAAGAAAGGAACACACCGTACGACTATCTGCGGTTCGGGTGGGAATAGCCTCCACCCATCGACTAACATAATCCACGGCGAGCAGGATGTACTGAAATCCCTGACTGACAGGAAATGGGCCCATGAAGTCTATGCCCCAAGCATCAAAAACATCAGAAATCTGTATATATCTTAGGGGCATGGTATCTTTGGAACCAACTGTTCCTCCCATTTTCTGACAATCAATACAACCTCGAACATACTCTGTAGCATCCTTAAACAATGTGGGCCACCATAGGCCACTCTGTAAAACCTTTGCTGCCGTGCGTTTCCCCGAATGATGCCCACCAGATTCTAGCTTGTGACAGTGCTCAAGTACACTGGTGTGTTCCTCCTGAGGAATGCACCTTCTCCAGATACAATCCGCACCCTCACGAAATAGGTACGGATCCTCCCACTGGTAATAATGAATCTCTGACAGAAATCTGTCTACTTTGTACTTCGGCCAATCTTGTGGAACTTTCTTGGAGACAAGATAGTTCACAATATCAGCATACCATGGAAGCGAGTCCACAGATAAAATGGACTCATCTGGAAAGGTTTCAGAAATAGGAATCATGTTCTGCTCAGAAGTCTCGGTGTCTGTGATACGGGAAAGGTGATCTGCCACAACATTTTTCACTCCAGGTTTATCTCGTATCTCTAAATCAAATTCCTGGAGAAGAAGGATCCATCTGATAAGGCGTGGTTTAGCATCCTTCTTTGCCTGTAAGTATCGTATGGCAGTGTGATCCGTGTATATAATCACGTGTGAACCAATGAGGTAAGATCTGAACTTTTCTAAACCAAATACAACTGCTAACATCTCCTTCTCTGTAACTGTATAATTCCGTTGTGCTTCATCCAGAGTCTTGCTAGCATAGTGTATAGCAAATGGTACCCCATCCCTTCTCTGTCCTAAGACTGCTCCAACTGCGAAATCTGATGCATCCGTCATGATCTCAAAGGGAAGAGACCAATCGGGTGGTTGTAAGATAGGAGCACTAGTAACCATTTCTTTCATCTGATTGAATGCAAGGAGAACTTTCTCATCGACAATAAAATCAGTCTCCTTACACAAAAGCTCCGTCAAAGGTCTGGCGATTTTGCTGAAGTCCTTTATGAATCGCCTATAGAATCCTACGTGTCCCAAAAATGACCTTAACTGCTTCAAATTCTGCGGTGGCTCTAACTTGGAAATCACCTCAATCTTAGCCGGGTCAACCTCCATACCATGTTTGGAGATGACATGGCCCAATACAATCCCATTAGTCACCATAAAGTGACTCTTCTCCCACGAGAGCACTAGGTTTACCTCACAACAACGTTGAAGAACTCGGTCTAAATGAGCAAGACATGTGTCAAAACTATCCCCGTAGACCGAGAAATCGTCCATGAAGACTTCAAGAAAATTACCCACCATGTCGGCGAAAACGGCCAACATACACCTTTGAAATGTAGCGGGGGCGTTACACAATCCAAAGGGCATCCGTCTAAAGGCGTAAGTGCCAAACGGACAAGTGAAAGTAGTTTTCTCCTGATCCTCAGGAGCGATAGCAACTTGGTTGTATCCCGAGTACCCATCCAAGAAGCAAAAGAACTCTTTCCCTGCCAACCTCTCAATAATCTGATCAATAAAGGGCAGTGGAAAGTGATCCTTCTTGGTAGCTGAGTTTAGGCGTCGGTAATCTACGCAGACACGCCATGAAGTAGGTACCTGGGTCGGAATCTCCTCACCACGGTCATTCTTTACGATCGTAATCCCAGATTTCTTTGGGACCACATGTAAAGGACTGACCCATTTGGAATCTGAAATGGGATATATAAAACCAGCATCACACCATTTCTTGATCTCCTTCATGACAACCTCCCTTAGATTTGGATTTAGACGGCGCTGACATTCACGGGAGGGTTTACAATCATCCTCTAGGTAGATATGATGCGAGCACAACGCTGGATTGATCCCATGGAGATCCGAGATATTCCATCCTATGGCCTTGCGGTTTCTCTCAAGAACCTCTAGCACGCGAGATTCTTGTTCAGCGGTCAACTGCGAGCTGAGGATGACCGGAAACATTTGGGGGGGACCCGCAAGGAAGGCATATTTCAACGTTGATGGTAAAACCTTGAGCTCAGGTGGGGTCTGAATCGTTTCTGTGATAACCTCTGCTGCTGTACTGATAGATGGTATGTGATCTATGCTCTGTAGACTATCCACCTTGGCTATCGACGGCTCAGCAAATAGAATATTTGATAGATCTGCGATGAATGATCTTTGCTCAGAGAGGAATGGCTCATCAGGATGGTCAATATTATTATCAACGAACGGCTCAGATATCTCAGCAATAATCTCAGAAAGATGTCTCTCATCTGTGCATAAATCAGGAAATTCAATGAATGGCTCAGATATCTGGACCTCAGAACTCTGCTCAAACTGCTCATCGGCAACTATCTCAATTGGGCCACCAAGGGAGCTCATGTCGACTGTGCTTTCCAGAGAGTCCTTTTGGGGAAAAGACTCCTGTGTATCTATAAAATCCGTGAAAAGGTCTGTCTCTTTGAATTCAGCAAGAAAATCACAGTCATCTGGTTCTGATATTGCTTTCTCTGTATCATCTGTTGCTGGTGGCGGTGATGGTTTAGGATCAGAGATCGTCTCAATTTTCACCTTGTCACTACGAGAGTGAAAGATGATCTCTCCAGTACCATAATCAACTGCTGCTTCGGCCGTTCGGAGGAACGGTCGACCTAGTATGATCGGGGTATGGAGTAGCGGTGCAGAGGTGTCCATATCCATTACAACGAAATCAACAGGGAATTTCATTCCCTGCACCGTTACAATAACGTCCTCTAAAATGCCTCTTGGCCTCTTAATCGATCTATCGGCAAACTGAAGGATCATTCTGGTAGTTTTAAGAGGCCCTAACTGGAATTCAGTTAATAGAGAGGAAGGCATGAGATTAATGGAGGAACCGCTATCGAGAAGAGTACGATCAAATTCTTGATCAAAGATATGGCAACGGATGTGAGGTGCTCCCTTATCTTTCTTTTTTGGCGGAAGGTTGCTGATGGCATGAACTGTGGCCATGGTCAGGATGTGTTTCTCTGTTTCCTTTCGTCTGTTCTTCCTTGGTTGACGCTTTTGGGTACATGCCTCTTTCATTCCCTTTTTTACTGTAGGCATGTATTCCATGGCTTTAAGTAGTGGCATCTTTAAAAAGATATTCTGTAAGATCTCAACCACTCCAGGATCAGATAGTGCTGTTTTTAATTTTTGAATTTTTTTAGCTTTGAGAGCAGAAGGAAATGGCACAGAATCAGAATAAACATGCAAACGTTCATTTCCTTTATTCAGAATGGAATCATCATGTACAAGAGGACAACTAGAATCAGTCTGTATAGTGTTGTCCAATCTAGGTGAAGGAAAAACAGAATCTAAAACAGGACGGGATGCTGCTACTGGTGAAGAGGAAGAATCTGCGACTGGTATATTCTCCCTTGCTGATGGTGATCTGCATCTGTCTGGTGAAGGTGGTGGTGAAGGCGGTGAAACTCCAGATGTGGGTGCTGCTATACTGGGCCTCTCGACTATTGGTGAAGGAGATGATGTAGAAGATGAAGCTCTCTCAGTGGACCGATCTCCCAACCCCAACTGCTGCGCAGGCAGCTGCAATCTCCTACCGCTCCTGAGATGAATGGTGTCAGATAAACATGTAAAATCAAGGGACATACCTGTCTCGGGGGTGGGTGGGATTTTAGCTACCTGCTCTTTGCGTTTGAAATTATTGGGGTTGGCTTCGACCTGTGCTGGAATTAGTGTCTTGGTGGTAGTCAGGTCATCGATCCGTTGAGTCAGTTCATTCATGTTCTTCATAATCAATGCAAGTTGGTCCAGTGGTGGATTGACTGAAGGGGCCTCAGGTTGCTCATTGACTGGCTGTCGCTGAGACTGATAGTGCGGAGGCTGTTGGTACCCATACGGATTCTGGTAATGAGGAGGAGGGGGGGAAGGATACTGTCCATAATATGCAGTCTGCTGCTGGTTCGGCTGAGGGAAATACATGGACTGCTGCTGTGGCTGGCCTTGTCTCCAGTTATGGAACTGAGGTGGAGACTGATACTGAGGCTGGAACTGCTGGTGCTGGTACTGTGGTCTGCCTCCTTGAAGCTGGTGGGTGGGCCTCTGACCCTGCTGTGAACCCAACTGGCCTTGCCCTGACGGACGGGGCTGGTTTCGCTCACGGTCGAACCAGATACCATTCACCTCCTGAATGATAGGTGGAGGTGGAGACTGCTGCTCAGGAATGTAGGTCACTTCTTGTTGGTACGGAACTATCTGATGTGCATGCTGCTGAGCTTGATCAGGTGTCTGCACGTAGTAGACATGCTGGACTGTAGATGGTCCTCTACCATTTTGCTGAGTGGAAAGAGTATGCTCCCTAGTAGAGGGGTCTACTGCTGCAGTTGTATTGTGGACTGCACTGATTGTACTCACAAGAAGTTCCAAATGCTTTGTTATCTCATCCAGCTTATCCAGGTTCTTTGTCCTCTGCTCGATCACATGAAGCTTATCGAGCTCCTTGGATCGCTTCTCAATAATGTCTACCTTGGATAGGTGGTTTCCAATGATAGCCAAGTCTGTGTTATCCACCTTATCCACTTCTTGTATTGACGTCATTTTGACATCCTTGTGGGGTACTGCAGGGGCGGTGACAGGGTGCTTCTGAAAAGCACGTGAAGAAGAAAGAGCTGCTGAACTTTCTGCCATCTCCTCAAAAATTTGATAAAGGACATCCTCGTCCTTGTTAAAGTGGCTTCCCCCACAAGCGGCATCTACCAGCTTCTGATTCTCAATGCTTAAACCCCCAAAGAAATTTTGTACAAGACTGGTCTTTGGAATATCATGATGGGGGCATTTCTCCGTCAGATCTTTGAAACGTTCCCACGCCTCGTGAATAGGCTCTTGGGGCATCTGGGAGAAATTAGCAATCAGGGATCGCATTTGGTTGAGTCGTCCAAGTGGATAATACTTGTTCAGAAATGCAGATCTCAACTCTTCCCAAGTGGTGACAACCTTCCCCAAGTGATTTAACCAGTACAAGGCTTTTCCCATCAGGCTGAATGGAAAGGCGGTCATCTGCACTACCTCTAATGGAACGTTTGGGTAGTGTACTGTTCCACAAATGCGATCGAACTGCTGGAGGTGTATATAAGGTTCTTCATTAATATTTCCATGGAATATTGGGAGAAGAGGTAAAATAGTTGGCTTAAGCTCAAAATGCCCATGAACCGCAGGGATTTGTATCCACGAATTTGTCTGCCCTGCCCCTGGATTATAAGCATCTTTGAGTGTAGGCTTAGGCTCTACATGAGGTTCTTCTCCATTCCCACCTCCAGGGTTTCTGTTATCCCCCCCTCTCCTGTCTTCTCTTTCTTGTCTTATCTCGAGAATCATCTCTCTCAATGTGGTTTGGAACTTAGCCTGCTCTGTTAACTGTGCTTGGATTGATTGAATGGAGGCTAACATGGTACTGTTGATCTCGCTTTGTTCCGACATGGCTCCCTTTCCCTTTGGTGGCATTAAGTATTCGGCTTCTGACTCTGAAAATGTATATGCCACTCGATTAGTGCTCAGAATTGATGGAGTCTCAGATATTAATTCGAGATTAAAGCCGATCTCAAATAGTGGATTTATGGATGTTGTGAATTTTGAAGTGGGGAAAGAGGAATATTCGTGAAGTGAGTCTCCCCGAATAGAAGGTGAACGGCTCGGAGCGTAGAATGAGTTCGCGGAGTCCGAACGAGAAATACTCCGGGCCGACATCTTCGAAATCAATAGGCAGGATGCGAGAGCACGAATGTCAATGCAAGAGTGAAAGTGAATGAAGGCGCAAATTGCGCAGAAGGATCTTTAGCACTAACAAGCAAACACAATACAAACCCCCAGTTCACCAACTCAACTCAATGTGAAGACCGTGAAGGTTCGGTCAATTATCTTGTTGATTTTAGAGTTTGGTGATAATTACAAAGTTGTACAAACACTTAGGCTGAATTATGGGATTTGGGCACTAACCTTAGTGTGTGCGCGAGCAAGTAAAAACGAATACAATGAGGGGGTTACTCTCCCCAAGACAATGATTTTTCTTTGTATATTTTTTTTGGGTCGAGTTTTCTTTAGCAGTCCCGGTTTTAGGCAGTTGTCACTTGGTTAAGATATTTTCAAAGAATCGCCTACCGAGTGTCCAATTTCCTTTTTAACTTATGTGAGTGAAAACAAGGGAGGAGATCGGAAATGCCAATGCGCGATTAAAAACGATGATGCATGCAGGGGTTAGAGATGCGTACCTTGTCGCCAGCACTCTACATGCAAGTGATCCGCGCAGAATTTAAATACAGAAAATAAACTAACCTATATGCAATGCAAGTAAACCGTCCTAGATGATAACTTCTATTAACGGGCAAGAACAAGTTAATTTGACTAAGTCCAAATTACGATCTACTCTATAGGCACAGAAATTCTTGTTTAGGGTGTTTGGACCTAATTAATTACCTGGCTCAAGCAAATTAATTAAAGCAATCAATAGGTGGCTTTCGAAATCCGCGGGAAACAAAGAAAAATAAAGGCGATGAAAACAAAACCGGTGAGGTCCCCCAAGTGCACCGGCACTTGGCGAAACAGACCCCGCAACAAATGAATGTCCGTTTACAAGAGTTCAAATGCTAGAAAATAAAAACTCTCTCTCTTTTTTTTTTCTTTTTTTTTTCTCTCTTTTTTTCGGCTCTTTCAATTCTTCCTCTCCTCTTCTCACGCTATCCTGCGGCTTGGTGAAGAATCAAGCCGCCTCCACGTCGCTTGGGTGCTTCGGCTCTCCTAGGATCGCCTCCTTCGCTCCGCGGGCCCTCGCAAGAAAAAGAAAAGAGAATGTGTAAGAAACACAATTTTCAAAATATTAGAAAATGATGGAATGAATGCAGTGAATATAAACAGTGGAATAATGTGGCAAACAGATATTTACAACCAAGAATAGCAGGTCAAAAGAGAAACCTAACTACCCTCGCCGTGCCTCCCCGGCAACGGCGCCATTTTGTTGAACGCAAAATTCGAGGGATTGGTGATTAATTGTAAAAATGTGGTCGTTGTTTATCCCCAAAATCCGCGTCAACAAAAGATTATTTTTTTTTTAATTTTTGCTACTTATTAACCTGTATAGCGGACAGGGTCGAACTCAGGGAGGCTACAATTCCCGAGGGTTATTCAATTAATTAGAAACTAATTAAAAGAAAACAGGAATCTCAAAGGACAACTATCCTTGGTTTTTGTGATTTTTATCTTTTTAGTTTTTTTTATTTTTTTTTAATTTCTAATTTTTATATTTTCTGATTTTCAAATTTTTAGTGATTTTTATTTTGCAATTTTTTTATTTTCAAAACTAATGCAAAGCAATATGAACAAAGATCAAGAATATCCACACATCAACTCTTTTAGCAATTTTTAATTAATCAAAGAAACTCAGAAAAAATCCAAGGAAAATCTTTTTGTGTTTTAAAAGTTTTGAAATGTTTTTGAGAATTTTTGTGGAATTTTCAGATGTTTTTGTATTTTTCTAAAAATCAAACAGTGAAGAAATGAGAAAATGTGGACAGCCTGGAGTAATTTGCAAATTAAAAATCTTTTAAGTGCCCAAAACTCCTGGCTACTATTTTTAAGACAAAGTAGAAGAAATTATCTACAAACCGAAACTGAAATCACAATTTTTGGATTTTTGTAGAATTTTTTATGATTTTTATAAGATTTTTGATATTTTTCAATTTTTTTGGTTTTTATAAGGAATCAATGCGTGAAAATTGGTCAGAAATTAAAAGACAATGAAATCAAACTACTCTAATTTTTTTGAAATTTTTGGAGCTATTTTCGAATTTTTATGAATTTTCGAATTTCAAGAAGACACAAAGGCACTATTTTTGATTTTTTAATAATATCAAATGAAGTCAAATTGCAACAAAAATTTCATGCTAGATAGATATGAACATCAGGAGCATAGCACAATTTTTGCAAAATTTTTGGATCACAACTGATATTTATTTCAATGAAAAGACAAAGCCAATTCAATATTCTGCAGTTCAGGGGCTAAAATGTAAATACTGTAAATGTTTGGACTGAAATGTAAAGATTCAAAAATTTTTTTTTTGTTCTCAAATAAATAATAAAAATAAAGCACATGAGAGAATGCGCAATTTTACCAATATGTTTGTGTTGAGACTCTGGCAGGGACGTAGTTGCAATTTCTGAAACTTCGAAGGGCTTTGTTTGTAATTTTCGCAACTCTCAGGGTCTGAAAATGTAATTTCGCCAATTCTTTTAAGATCTTCAAAAGCCCTAGGCTCTTTCGTTTCTTGCAGATGAAGCCAACAGGAAGGGGCAAGGCGGCGCCGACTCTTCCACCCTTCTTCTTCGTTGGTTCGAGGGATGGCGGCCGGCGGACTGCCGCGTAAGGCGGCGCTGGAGGCGGAGGCGAGCAGGTGGCCTGGAGGCGGGAAGACGCGCGGTGATCGCGGAGCGATGTCGGCGGAGTGCGAGGAGGTCGGAGCAGCGCGGTGGCGTCGCGCGGCTGAGGGGCGCGGGCTGAGGGGCGCTCGCCTCTCGCTGGACGCGGGCTCGCGGTCGTCAGGCGGAGGAGGGCTGGTGGCGAGTCGGGTCGGAGACGACCACGCGCGGGGGCGCGTGAGGCGCGCTGCTGGGTGCTCGGCGGTGCGGCTGCACTGCGCCGCTGTGGCCACCACCGCAGGAGGCGGTTGGGGGCCGGACGGCGGCCGAAGGAGACGTGACGTGCGAGCGGCGCTGCGCCGTTGGTGGGCGGCGGGGGCCGATGGCCCTGCCGCTGTTGCTTGCTATTTTTTTTGTTTTTTTTTGTTTTTTTTTTTTTTTTTTTTTGTTGTAAACAGTGATGTAACAGTGAATAAGAAAGAAGAAATTTTTTTTTTATTTTTATATTTTCGTAAATCCGAAAATAAGGCAAAGATGAATAAAGATTTTTTTTTATTTTTTTATTTTTTATAGTTATCCTGCAAAACAAATGTTAGATAATAAGGAAATAAATTTTTTTTTGTGTTTTATTTATTTACCCTGCAAAACAAATGTTAGAGAGCAACAAAAAACGAATTTTTTTATTTATTTACACATAGGAATATGAACGAAGATCCGACGAACATGAGAGATTGGATCCGTCTCTTCGACCACCGTGCGTGGTCGAAGTTGATAGATCGTGAGGGATAGAAAATGAAGGCGGAGAGATCGAGAAATGAGATGAAAAATCGAGTCGGTGGCGGATAAAATCGAGATGGATTTTTAAATCTAGAGGAACAAAAATGACGAGGAAAATCAAATGCGAAAACTAAACTACGATTAAACTAAGATAAAAATAAGAAGAAAAATTTGGATCTCACCTTAGGAGCGGAAAATGGACCGTGATCGCCTCGACAAGGCCGACTCGCTGTCACCGGACGGCTTGGAGGCTAGGCTACTTCCTCGACGAAATTTCTCTCGGAGATCGGGCTCCTCTCTCTAAAGATTGATCCGGTTGGAATGAGGGAGATGGAGCCATATAAATAGAAAAGAGATGAATTTTGAATTTTGAAGAAGATAAGAGAGATTTTTGAATTTTTGGTGGGAGAGATAACATGAGAGATAAAATAGAAGGACAAAATTATCTATTTTTTTGAATTTTCGTCACTTTATTTATTGGATTTTGAAAATGTTATTTTTTTATTTTTTTATGATGGTTGGTTAAAAATTGCAACTATATACATATACTATACACATATATGGCATTAAATACAAGGATAAATGGGGAAATTAGCCTTTTTTTTTGTTTTAAGAATTTTATTAATTTTTTTACTTTTATTTTTGTTTTAAGTAATTAGTAAAAATATTTACAAATATATATACAAATACAATATACACAAAATACAAGGGAAAATTGCACAAACCACCCCAGAAAACCGACTTTTCAACCGTAACTCCAAAAATTATAAAATAACAGTCATTTTGAAGATAATTTAATTTAGAATTCAATGGAAGTGATATTTGTTCAATTTGAGATCATATGGAGCCGGAATTGATCTTTCAATTAGTGCTTAGTGGCTTTTTCCAAGTGTGGCTACTTTTATTCCGTTCATGATTTAATTGTGCAATCAGTTTTATTAATTAGGCCGCATTTTTATTTAGAACTTTGGTTTTGAATGTTATTTGATTTGGGGTCAATTAAGGTACAAATAAATTAGTGTTAGTTTTATACAGATATACACAAAAAATAAGTGAGAAATACATTTTTTTGGATTTTCTGGTTGAGGACCCTATCTCCCCCTACTTTATTCCTGGTCGATCAGGTCAAGTCTTGACCTTCTCTCGGGGTTCGGGTCAGCCTGTATACAGTCTTCCTTTTTTTTATTTTCTTTTCTTTATTTTTCCTTTCTTTCTTTATTTATTTATTTTAGGTTAAAATTTAGTAAGAAATGTACAATATTTACACACAAATGCAAGTTAGTAAGAATATGGAGTTAGCGTTATATGCAGGTGTTTTATAAGGGATTTTAAGCTAAAATAAATGAATAAAGATGACGAATCGCAGATTCATCAATCATCCGCATAAATAAGGTGGGAGGGGGCAGCCATACGACCCCTCCCAAGAGGTTTAAGTTTATTAGAGGCGGAAGCCTCATCCGCCAAGCAAGTAAGGGATTCCATGGCAATCGCGAATAGGAGAGGGCTGAGTGGGTCACCTTGACGAAGGCCCCTGGTGCCACGGAAGAATCCCCAAGGGGAGCCGTTGACCAAGACCGAGAAAGAGGCCGAGGAGATGCAGTTATCAATCCATTTGATCCAAGTTTCGCCGAAGCCCAAGCTTCTAAGGGCCGAGAGAATAAAGCGGTGCTCGATGGAGTCAAACGCTTTGGAGATATCCACCTTAAAGCAGGCTTTATTTGAGTTCTTCCGTCGGTCAAAACCCACAAGAACTTCTTGGGCCAACTTGAAATTGTCAAAGATGGAACGCCCTTTGATGAATGCAGACTGATTCAGGGAGATAAGGTGCGGAAGGACCTCCGTGAGCTAGTAGTAATTAGTCGTGCAAAAATTTTGTACGACACATTACAACAAGAGATAGGGCAGAAATCTCCAATGGAAGAAGGAGAATGCTTCTTACGCACCAACGTAAGGAACGTGTGATTTAACTGCCGAAGCATAGCACCTCCACCATGGAGGAAGTCCATTGCCGCATAAACATCATGTTTAATCAAATCCCAATGGCGCTTGTAGAAGGCGGCATTGAAGCCATCGGGCCCCGGAGCACTCGAAGAAGGTATGGAACATACAGCCTTCCAGATTTCATCTCTCCCAAATGGCCGAACGAGCCAATCCCTGGACTCGGCGGTTAGGATGCGTGATGGCTGAGGTGGGGCAGCAAGGTCCCGTGCCGACGTAGTAGGAGCAAGGAGAGATTGGAAGTGCTCTAAGGCCGAGCGACCCAGAGCGCCAGGACAGTCCACCGGGGTGCCATTGGAGTCCAACAACATGGATATACGGTTTGAAGAGTTTTATATTGTTGTCAACAGGTCCGATCAGACTCCAACCCATTAAATTTTTAGGGTGATCGATTTTTTTCTCGATAAGCACTTGGATCTACAACAACAATAGCGCCAAAAAAACTGAATCAAACGAATTATTTACACCTCTATTTATGGTGTTTTAATGTAAACTTGAACATTAGTCATTTAACTAAATCTTGCCCATTAAATGCCCAACATTTACAGTTCATTTGCAAACCATTCGGTCAGCATTCATCACCACTTCATATCAAAAACCAAAGGGATTTTTACCTGGCAGACCTTATAAACTTTGTTAATTACCTCCACAACCTTTGAAACAACCTAATTCCTCCCTCAATCCCGTAAACTTGCTAACTTTTACCCTACAGACTCCGTGGTTAACATCCATCCATTTACCCGCTGAAATTAACCGGATTCCGTTATATTCTTTTACACTATGCCCATTTATTTATCAAATTTACATTGAGTGACACTCCCCCTCACCTCCTGCTCATCTCCATTTCCCACCCATCACCCACCACCTCCTCGACCTCTGCTACCATCGCCCTCCTCCTCATCGACCTCCGCCCTCGCCATCCTCCTCCCCAACCTCCCCCTCAGCCTCCTCCTCCACGACCTCTGTCCTCGCCCACCACCTCCCCGACCTCCCCCTCGCCCTCCTCCTGAACATGCCGCGACACCTCAGATGGCTGAGGATCAACGTCATGAGGAGTACAACATCGATCTTGCGATCTGATTGGACGATCGATGCCTTCAGATTGATGGCATTGTAGCGCACGCGACCTCCGATCCATTGCTCCAAATGATTACCTCTGCTTCAATTCCTTCAAAAGTTCAGTCTTCTCCCTTCCACGCCCTCACCACCTCCTCTAGAGCCCTCCTCGATGTCCCACATTCCCCCAACACCTCCGACGTCCTCTCCCTCGCCTCCCGCAACCTCCCCCTCACCCCCTCCCTGACTCGCCCTCCATCAACTCCCTCACCTTCCTCTCCACCTCCTCCGCCCACACCAACCCCTCCACGTACCCCTCCACCCCTACCGCCATCCCCAGACCTCTACCATCAGAACCCTGTTCATCCTCTGCTCCGCGTACAGCGACCACCCTACCAGCGACACCCCTTCCCACAAGTCCTCCATCACCGAGTTCCACCCCAAAGCAAAGGAACACCACTTAACTCAACTTAAACACAAGCTAGTTAACCCTAGCGGACTCAAATTAATGGCAGGGTCTGTGGGGTAAGACGGGGTAAGTTTAACTTTACAGGGTCCAGGGAGGAATTAGGTTGTTTCAAAGGTCGTGGAGCCAACTAACAAAGCTTTTAGAGTTTGTCGGGTAAAAATCTCAAAATCAAAATGAGATCTGTGTAACATCACTTGTACCCTTACTTTCTTGGGCAACTAACAGTTGTGCCCTCATTTCAGTTTGTCAGTTTGAATCAAATTTCTATGTTGACGAACTTAGAGTTTACCGCTATGATTTCAATTTACAGTTCCCTCGCTGCCTTTGTTTTGTAGTTGCTTTTATGGGGCATTGGCCTTATAGATCTTCAGAATCTAAGCTATCTACTTAGTTTTAGTGCACGTCGACTTTGCAACATATCTTTCTATACATAGTTTGAGGATTCTTCGTTTAGTATGTTTTTTAACTGTCAAAGCAATGTTGTATTTGAAGCGTGTTGAGATTATGTTTGTAACGATACATAAATTAGAAATTAAAAAAAAGAATAAAGTAATAAGAGAGAGATGGGCCGTTATGAGGCTAATTCAACACCTTTATTCCATGTGCATGATATCCATTTTTGGAATGTGACTATTTCTCATTCCTTAATATAGAGAAAGAGAGAGAACGAGTGAATTGAGGGAGAGTGGACGAGTGAAGAGAATATATATATAGAGAGAGAGAGAGAGGATTGATGAGTGAGAGAATAGAGAAGAGAGTGAGCGTGAGAAGAAGATAAGAGAGAGATATATATAGAGAGAGGAGGGACACGAGAAGGAGAAGATGCGAGGTAGTCTGTCGGGTTCAAGTTCGACAACGACATCCATCCCCATCGATGTTGAGTTTTATCGATCCTGAAAGAATCGAAGGAGCGTCGATGTGATCTACAATGGTTTGGATAGATGGAATCGAGGTGTCTTCACGGTCGGACTTTTCAAATCGTCGAGGTATGTGTCGAAACCCTTAGGAACGCTACATGATAAAGTTGACGATTTCCTCCAACTTACAATGATGTCGATTACATTTATCGAAAAAAGTAACATGATATAAGAAATATGATGAATATCAGTGACTATTTTCCGGATTGTCATGAATTTATGTCGCCTTGATTGTTCTTGGCACGTAAGTACTTTTCTCCTGTATTTGTTGTAAATGCTATGATTTACTGAGTCGTGAATTCATCATGAACAATATTAAATGTCCAAACTAATGTTTTAGTCATCGTATACCTTATTGTTCAATCCTCATGACATTTAAATAATATATTTTACTTAGTGAATAAAGTATACACGTTATGATTACAAATTACGTAATTAAAAAAAGGGGAGACTTAACAATCTCTGCACCCAGTCCGAATTAGGTAATCGTTGACAAAAAAAATTGATGGGAAAGTTTTTTTGATACAAGCTTTTACTTTCAACAAAAGGGAAAGTATCAGTGGCTTTGCATAGAATACATACATACATATATAGGGTAAAATGGGGTTGCCCCCATGGGGGAGCTAACTTTCGCAACCCTATTTTGTGATAATTTTTCGGCCCTATTTAGAATGTTTAAACACAAAAATATCACTTGAATAATGTTTCTCATTAAATAAGGAAACCGTGGAATTTGAGTTTGCGTGATTTGGAATCCGATAACTTAAGATATGATCGTTTTAATGACCATATGTCCACTATTTCAGGGATGGCGCTTAGTGACGTAATTAAGATGTTAATTACTATTTTAGAACGCCTGGAAGTGCATGCTAAACACATGGTTTATGTTTTAAATCAAATCGTCAAACTTTAGAAATTGATTTTGCTTAATTTGAATTTAAAATGAATGAGATATTTTAATTTTAGTGAGTAGGTGTCACTACTGAAAATTACATGCTCAACCATGAACCTTGTGATTGTCATTTAAGTAACTTGTGAAATTAATGGTTAATTTCCTGAAATAATTATAGTTAATATTTGGAAAATATTATAATAATAATTATTCCCTTAAATGACATTGCCTCAACCAATGAATGATTAGATTAGATCTAGATCACCAATTGGTTACATGATAAGTTTCATCAAACTTGTTACTTGAATTGGTTTTGGGAATTTGTCTAGCAAATTTCCTTATAATCAAAATGATTTTGATTATTACTATATGGTATAATTTCGGTTGAAAAATCGATGATCATCTCAAGTATACAATGACCGATTTGGCATTATCCTTTCCTGAGGTGGATATGGTGTCTAGTCAGGGAGCGTTGGGGTAGCAGGTTGCACCGTGTGCGGTTTGTCCCACTCCCATCGGTACTGGCCATGACAGCGGGTAGGGACTCGATAATGTTGGAAGAATCATGGTGTATTTTCTAATTATTAAAATTCGAATTAACACGTACTTTGAGATAATACCATATATTCAAGTAACAATCAAGTTTGTTGATTAAATTGGATTAATAATTGATTTAATATGATTAAATGAATTATGTCCAATTAAAAGTACTCTATTATGAATAGATGTGCATTTCCCTTGAAAGAATTAATTACATGAATAGTATTCATGGTAATTAATTAAAATTTGAATATGAGGTGGAGGATCACACAAGTGACATCCATGGCCTCCCGTCAAGGCGAAGGGTTTCGTCGCCAAGGGTTGCATATAGGAGACGCCTGTCCGAAATGACAGCTCCTCATACAAGTTCACCTGAATCGGGCCTTTTGCTTCTCGAAAGAGTAAGGTCGTATGCGTAGTGACCCCAGTATCGGTTCCTCATATTATTGGGGCGATATTGGATTGCGCACAGCGAGTATTAAGCATGTTGATGGTTGGTTCAATTAACAACGGGTCAACATCACCTTAGGGGTGGTGGGCCCGGGTGTGAAAGACCGAATTGGGCAAGTTGGACTTGCAAGGCAGAATGTGTACCCGCTTTTTTTATCTAAGTTGTAGTTTCTCATATTATTTGGATGCAACAAAGTTAGGAAATGAGATCCCAGATCTTGCTAGAGATATAATGGTAAGAATATCTCTTACATTGAAAGCGATTAAGGGAATGACCTTTCATTGTTGACAAGGCAAGACAACTTTAATATATAAATTCCTAAATCAAAGTAAAATATGTATATATAATATATATACACTTATGCAAATTTCCTATTTCAGATAATCCTTCATTAAACTCACTCAATTCTATACTCAATTATAACCAGTAAATTGTCATGGATTGGATCCATGATCAAGATATTGGACTTGCAATTGGACAAATATTGTATGTGGTTGCAATGTGCAAGTTTCATCATAATAATGAGGAGTGACAATTAAAAAGATAATAGGACTACAACCCTAGGGTTTGTATGTCTCTTTAGTCTTGATCTTTCATCGAGTGTACTTTGTAAGTGACATGTCGATGATGATCATAATTGTCAAATAATCCTTATAAAATATAAAAGGATGTTATGGCATACATATGTGCTCTCAACATTTAATCACGAATGACATGGTTCTCTGCATATGCAGAATTGTGGCTCTATAGGTGAAGATGTATTCAAAATGTTTGAGTACCTACCTGAACCAATGATTTTAAGAGTTAAGATGTATGTTGATATGATGGGTGTCATCATTCTACTGTCTATACTCAAGTCATTCATGATCTTCATAATATTCATATTGTATGAATTAAATGAAGCATGTATAAATGTTGAAATACTCAATGGAGTTGTAGGGAGATACAATTAGATCATTGTGACGTGATTTGATAAATGATTAATCTTAGCATAGTTACATCTTAGTTTCCAAGGTATATATGTAGTAGAGACTACAATATATATCCTTAATAAGGTTCCATGCAAGTAAGCTGGAATCTAGCACCAGAGAGTACTACTTCATTAGGAAAATAAAGAATGGTATTGGATGCCTACTTTATGACCTTGAGATTCTTAAAGAATTTCATCTCTAAGAATATGATTCTAAGTTGATGACTTTCTTGAGAATCAAGATGAAAATGAAGTGAAGGAACTCATTGAATCTTGAGAAGATAATGAGGCTCCTTAAGTCGGAAACTAAAGGGACAACTAAAGATTAAACACTAATACCTCTTCAAATGAATTTGAAGATGAGTTCCATGTGCCAGATAAGTCTTACAATGATCTGACTTCATATGATGAAGCTTCTGAAGATCATGACATGGAGAGATGTATGTTAGCAGTAAAGTCTAAATGTAGACTTCATATACAAGTGTTGTATATGGACCCTCGAGGATCCACCTATAAGGGTAAGACCCGTTAAGATGTAAATGGATCTTCAAGAGAAAGAGGGAACCTCATGAGAAGGTAGAGACTTCAAAGCACGACTCGTAGACATGAGCTACACACTGAATAGAAGACATTGCTTGCGATGAGTTTTCTTCTTCAGTGACCATGCTTAAACCCATCAGAATATTGCTAACTATAGCTACACAACTTGACTTTGACATCTTCGAGATGGAAGTCAAGATTGCATTCCTCTATGAATACCTCTCCAAGGATATTCATAAGTAGTAGCGTCATGGCTTCATGGTTGAGGAAATAAAGGTGTGCAAGTTGAATAACTCCATCTATTGACTCAAATATGCTTTTTGTAGTTGGAACATAAGATTTGATGAAATTATAAATGTTATGATTTCAAATAGAATCTTGATGAACCATGTGAAGCTTAGTGGGAGTACCAATGTGTTCATCGTGCTAAATATATATAATATCCTAATCATTTAGAATGATATAAGGATATGATAATAAGTGTTTTATGATATGATTATTTCATACCTTGAGATATGATCTCAAGGATACCTCTTAGATCTTAGTTCTGAAGTTGTTCAAAAGCAAAAAGAAGAGAAAGAATTGTGATTGTCACATTATTGGTACATCCTGGATATATTCTATCCAAGGAAGGTTCCTTTCCCTTAATATTTAGTATTGACCAATATGAAGGGATAGCATATCAAGCGTTGATGATGCTAAAACTGCTTGCCCTTGTGCATCGATTGCTAGAAGCCTGGTATATGCTAGATATGTACGAAAAGCCAGATGTCTGCCATGCAGTGGGAGTAGTAAACTGTTGCTAATCCTACTATGGAGATAAAATACTTAGTTGCAGTAATAAAACAATATCTTCAAAGATGACAAGACTAGAAATAATGATCTCAAAGTCTCATAATCAAGAACCTAAGACTTTATAGATAGCAATCTAAAATTTCTTTACTGCAGATACCTTAAGAGATAGAGATCTCTGGCAATAAGGATAAGGATAATTGAAATTACACACTGGTTATAATGATTGTTGAGATGTAGTGTCAAAGACATTATGACTGCCTCAATATTGAGTATTTGTTGCATAAGATGCAACATTCACATTGGATGCGAGCACTATTACTGAGGGATGTGCAAGTGTCGTAAAAGGACTTGGCATAGACTCTCAGGAACAGAGTGACTGATCAACTTACCTGACTATATTAAATAGACTATCATTGTCACATGAGTGTGGGTTTAAATGATTAGCCCATTAATGGCTCTTTGGGCTAGTGGGAAATTGTTGGACATGCGAGCTCACGACGAGCCATTATGCAATAAATTTTATTACAATTCATTCCTTAATCTGAAATTAGGAATAATTAATTTACATAATAGGTCTCTTAGTACAATTAGGGTTATGTACCATGGCCATCTTAATGAACATACAACTATTGATTCAATAATTGAATCATAGAGGTTGGTGCTTGGATGAATATCCAAAAAGTTAGATTGATGACTTATCGAGCATCGTGAAATGATTGTTAAGAGATGATCTCCAGCCTGAGTAGGAGATGACAATCCTTATCTCTAAAGATTGATATCTAACCGACCTCTTGATGCAGGTCCTCTGCATAGGATATTAGGAATAGAGATTCGGAGGTGTTAGATCAGTTAGGTCAAAGAGTTGACTTAACGAGATCGAGATAACCAAAGTCCTATGGCGTATGTTGTCACGATATAGGCACGCATCCTCTGAGTGGAGACAGATGTGTTACTATATGTCTGAGTATGTACATTTGGTAGACCAATAGGTTGATGACCTGACCAAGGTTTATACACCGGCGCGTTGGTGTGCATGCAAGGGCATATGAGTAATACGATCTCTCAAAGGGATCATACAGGTTCATTATTGAACCGGAAGACATGAGCTCACTCATGAGATATTGGGAAGAATCAAATTCCGTGCACAGTCATCTCGCTTTGAAAGCTTGACTGAATTTATAGGTTTGATATATATACTTTTGGAAAGTATATGATCTGGGTATGATATATGCTTTTGGAAAGTATATGATCAATACCAACTCCCAATGATCGAATGAGAAAACTTACTAATGAAACCCTGAAGTAGAAAGTGTAAAATAGATCTTATACTTTGGGTTTATTTTGGGTCTTCCAGTAGGCAGGATGTACATGTATTAGGAATACCTGAGGGTGATGTGATCATAAACGATTATATAACCATGAAGCTTCCATTCCTAGGGAGTGATGAAACGGGTCTGGATTTTAGTGACTCCTCTCAGTAGAGAAGAGATATGATCTTGGTCCAATTGTTGGACATTAATCTGAATGTGATTCAGATACAATGAGAAGATTAGATTTGCGGTCTTGATTTAATCAAGCATCTATGAGAGTTCTGTAAGATCTGGATTTGAGATGTGATCTCAATATCCGAGTCACTATACATGGAACAATGCAATCGCCATGTCCTTATCTCCAAGTATCCGTGGAGAAAGCACATTATCCTTGAAAGAGTTCGTGGATAATTTCATTGTTGATATATGTATCCATGCATCGAGAAAATTGATAATTAAATGTGATTTAATTATCATGGATAATATGAATTTGATTCATATTATAATAAGAGTTATCTGAGATAATTAAATGTGATTTAATTATCAAAGATGTAAATAATGTGAATGTGATTCTTATTATTTTGGCGCATGAGAATAGAGATCCAAGATGATTAAATACGATTTAATTAGCATGAGTATGAATAATGTGGATAGCACTATCCATATTAATCATATATATTATAAATGAAATTTATAATATATTAGAGAGAGCATATTCTGATTTATATTTGTTAATTAATTATTGATGTGAATTGGATTCACATTGAATGATTAATCAAAATATATTTTACATTTTGTTTTAGGATGTGAATTTGATTCACATTTTTCCAATGGCATGATTGCAATATTTCACAGGATAATTATGGATTACTTTTTTGAAATAATTTACAACAATTGTTGTTGTAAGTCCTGGAGATATCATGAGATATTGGTATCTCATGAGATAATGAGATCTCATAAGATGTTGATAGCCGTCCCCCCTTTTTAAGGGATATGGTTTATCTCCTCATTATCTCCAAGGATAATTAATTGATTTGGTTTGAATTTAAATATATTGATTTATCGATATATATTAATTTAAATTAAATTAATTGTTGTTGTGTTTTCACAACAAGGACATAGCCGTTGAAAGAAACACAAATCAATCTCAACCATAGATTGTGTATTGTTCATGGATTGAGATCCATGGACTCCCAAAACCCTATATAGGAAGAGGCACCCCTTGCTTTTTGGGTGACACAATTAATGAATGCTCTCTCTGTCTCTCTTTTTTCTCTACACGCCAAGCCTCTCTCTCTCTCTCTTATAATGGTTGTCCAACCACGGAGTCGTTGTAAGAGTCGTCATCGACACAGCATCGTCGTTATGCTGTCGGATCATCTACTCGTGGATTTCCATCTCTTTCGGTGCATCTCGCTCATGAAGAAGATGTTGGATCTCGTGTGACGAGATCAGGAGATCCGTCGCTTGGATCATCAACATGGATTGCGAGGAGCACGCGTCTCATCAACGTGCTCGCAAGCATCTCCTCCGTCGGATCGGACTTGAGACAGGAGGTCTCTTCGTTTAGAGACTCAATCGCAACCACGCTTCAAGAGGTAAACCTTATACCTAATTGTGGTTTAGATGAAAACGATCCGAGAAAGGTTCTTGGATCATGTGGTTTCATCATATTAAAAATTTTAAATTCCGCTGCCTGGAGCAACTAGGGCGACTAGTCGCTCCCGATCGCATTTGATGCGATCATCACGCTTACGTGATGTGCTTGAGGATTCTTCCCATATCCTTCAATCACCTCCGCCTCGCTCCGAACGCTTCCCCCTTCCCCTCCGTCAAGTTTCATCCTCTCGCCACTCCTGACAACCACCATAACCACCATGACGATCCTATTAGTTCGAACTATGGATATGTCTTTTAAGTTATTATGGGATATTTTGGATATAAATCGAGACACTTGTGATTTTTGAAGTTAGGAATGCATTTTGAGGTTTTTATTTGATATAAATTCTTTGTGAAATCATTTTCCTGCGATTTGCATCTTTGGCATTGACTTTTTGAAATTCATTGAGAAAGGTCGTCAAACCCATCTCTGTGATAACCGCGACGAAGCACTGGCAAATACACTAATATCTGTAAGGGTCATATGTGGCTGCCCCCGCCTTATTTGGGCAAATTTTTTATTTTTTTTTGAAAAATAGTGTACATTCATCCCTATATCCCTCCTATATACCATTCGAATTTCGTCAGAAACAGAGACTCCTACGGCCTCCATCCGGACAATAATTTTTTAACGGTAACAGGATTTTTTTAAATCGATACCATCGAGATGGAGGCCGTAGGAGTCTCTGTTTCTGACGAAATTCGAATGGCATATAGGAGGGATATATGGATGAATATACATGGTTTTATTTTTCAAAAAAAAATTAAAAAAACACCGAAAAATGGGGCGGGGGCAGCCATGTTGGCTGCCCCCAGGGGGCAGCCCCATTTTTTCCTATCTGTAATGCACGGGTGAAAAACTATCAGATGTTTGTGTCAGCTCCCTTCTTTAATATATAGTAAAGTAATAGTTAGGTAATTTTCACTTATTATATGTAACTCATAAACTGTGCGAGACATCTGCATACATCATGTTAAATTTGTATATATGTTGTTAATTTTGCATCATGTTAAATTTGTATATATGTTGTTAATTTGGTCTTGTATGATGGACTTGTTTTTTTATATAATATTGTATATGCAATGAAATTGCGAATTTTACCTCTGCAAAGCAGGGGTATACATAGGGATGAGCATTGGGCTGGGTCGGTCCGGCCCAGCCCGAACCCAGCCCAAAAAGCCCGGTCCGGCCCAGGACCAAATGAATATCGGGCTGGGTTTGGGCCTAATATTTAGGCCCAAATTTTTTTTGGGTCGGGCTCGGCTTGGCTCGGCCCAACCCGACCCGACCCAATAGTCCGACCCGAAGAGGGCCCGAACCCTTTCCCACATCCTACATGCATGAAAAGTCCCACCTATTTCATGTTCACTCTCTTCTTATTTCATGTCTTCATACAATGTTTATAAATAAAATAAGACGTATGACATGAGTTGATGATCATTGTAATTCAATTAAGATTTAATTTTCCTTAATTGGTCTTTGATTTAGTTTCTATTGATTATTCTTGAATTTGTTAGTATTTATTTTTTTCAATCAGAACATTTCTATTAGTGTACCATTGCCCAATATGGGCCTTATGCTCATTTTTTAACATGTAGGATCCAGTGCACCCGTTGTTGTTAATTGGGTAAGTTTCTTTCACTCTTTCAATTTCTATACATGAGAGACATTCGTGGTATCTAGCATTGAGTGCACATGTGTAAAATGAGAAATTTTTGGATTCGGTAGAATTGAATTTTAGTTGTTTCACAAGTATTATGATACGTGTTTTAAAAAATTTTGCCTTGTGTAACTTGAGTTGAGATTAACTTGAAACAAAAGACTCAATTTTGGCGGAGACAGGCCGGACTTGGGCTTGGGCCGAATAAAAAAAATGTTGCGGGCCTAAACCCAGCCCAAGTTCCGGATTTTTTAAAGAGATTTTTATACCCATAACCCTGAGTAATTTTGCAATAACATTCATAACCCTACATAATCGCGAATTACATGAAAAACCTTGAATAGTCACTCCGTCTCACACTCATAACCCTCTGTTAGTTTAATATTTTAATTCAACTATATGAGTGAGTTAATCTAACTGATCATATATCCAACGGTCAGGAAACGTTGATGCGGGGTAGGGGGCTTTGATCTCGACTGTGGGGGGGAGGCGAGCAGGGAAGGAGCAACTCGTGCGACCAAGGGGGGTGGCACGAGCAGGGGAGGAACAATTCGGCGGTTTCAACTCGGCAACGGGCAGGGGGCGACCAGGGGGAGGAATAGAGCTTCGGGGGAGGGCCTTGAGCCGGCCGCGGGGGGCAGGAGGGGGGTGCAGTTTCGGCTCGGCAGCGGGGGGCGAGCAGGGGGAGGAACAGAGCTCCAGGGGAGGGCCTTGAGCGAGCCGGCCGTGAGGGGGGGAGGGGGTGCGGTTTTAGGTCAGCAACATGGGGGAGAGCAGGGGGAGGAACAGAGCTCCGGGGGAGGGGGTTTTGATGGGGTAGGGGGGCATTCACTGGGCGGTGGGGAGTCGGGAGGGGGCGGGCTTTCACGGGAGCAGTTGGGTGGGGGGGGCTTGTTGTTGGCAGTTGCAGTCGGGGGGTGGGGGCATTCATTGGGGCGGTGTGGAGTCAGGAGGGGGGCGGGCTTTCACGGGTGCGGTGGGCGCGGGGGCGATTGGGGGAAGGGGGGAGAGGCGACGACTTGTAGGGTTCCGGAGTGGCGGACCGGTCGGCGGAGGGGCGGGGGCGACCCCAGGAGATGTTGCAGAGGTGCCGTGGGTTGGGGGGGTGACGACGGGGGATCCGGAGGTCGGCGGAGGTGTTGATTACAGAAGTGCAGTCCGGCGGGAGGGGGTCGGAAATTTGCAGAGCTGACGGGGACACCGGGGGGCATGTTGCAGAGGTTCGGTGAGGTCGACGGGCACCTCGGGAGGGGAGCTACGATGGGGGAACTCGTAGAGGTCGACGGCAATCGCGGGAGGGGGCCTTGCAGGGGTGTCGGGGTTGGTCCCGGAGGTCGACGGCCGCCAATTCTTCCAAAGCGACGGAGACATAACACGATGGCATAATTTGTAAATAAAAATGAAGATTAAGGACAAGTTCGTCTTTTTCTAACAAAAACCGTTAAATATAACGGACATTTTAAAAGGAAGATAACACAGGGTTATGTCATATAGAGTTAAGCATTACTCGGGGTTTCTCATGTAATTCACGATTATACAAGGTTATGAATGTTATTGTGAAATTACTCAAGGTTATGGGTGTAAAAATTCCTTTTTTAAATGAGCTTGGACTTGGGCCCTTCAAAGCACGGCCCATACTCATCCCTAGGTATAAATTAGTTTTATTAGAATACAGAAGCACGGTCCTGACAGCAAAAAGTTAGAGGCATGAGTGTTATTGGGAAAAAATTATAGGGATTGTCGGGCCCATATCGACATTTGGAAGGTTTGAACGACAAATAATAGCTGATATGTTCATAATTAAAGGATTGATGATGTGGATTAAAGTTAATGCATATCCATACATGTCCAACCATATATGTTCCCATATGTCCAAAGTGGAGAACTGTCCTCATTTTAGAACAAACCCAAATATAAATCCAAAGCCCATATTTAATGACACACTGTATCAAATTTAGCTATAGTGATAATTTTTTCAAAATATATCACTAAATTAGCCGTTGTTAAATATATAACGACGATATATCCATTATGGAATGAATTTTTGTACTTAAAATTAATGACGACTATCATGTATGTTGCTATATCATTAGCAACGGTTCACATAGTGATGCTTATCTGTTGCTATTTTTCAAAAATATCAATTAATCGTCATTATTTTTTAGTTCAAAATTTTACGATGATTAGTAAGAAGTTTGAAAAATAACGGCAGATAAGCATCGATGTGTGGACCGTTGTTAATGATATAACGACGTGTATGATATTCGTCACTAATTTCAAGTACAAAAAATCATTTTGCAACGAATAATATCATAGTTAAATATATTTAACGATGGCTAATTTCATACATCTTTTGAAAAAATCATCATTACCGCTCAATTTTGTTACACTGGCAATAACAATATTAACATTAACAAGAGAGAGAAGAAAACTTCGGATATATCACTCCACGAATTATTACAAAGCAATTATTCCCACGCATATACATTACTTCTAAAGGGACATTAAATTATTTAAACCAAGAGAAAACCATAATTTTTCCTCTTCGGTGATGAAACCATTTATTTGCCCAAAATCCCAACAAAGCAAATACTATGATCCTTTTTTTAAGTAGTAACCTCGGTAATTTCGGAGATCAGAGCATCCTCACTGAAATTCAAACATTAGTCCTTTAAAGTGGAAGCACACTGCTATACCATCAGACCCCTCTTTAAGTTCACGATCCATTTATTCAAGTTATGGTGCCCTTTGTGGTGAGCCCAAACCCAAATGGGAACAAGGGGTTGTAGTTAGGGTCCCCGAGATTCAATGGGAGCTGGCTCACCGACCGGAACCACGTCCTCGCCAGCTTCCCCGTGAACCCGTAGTCGCCGAACAACACGTCGGCGACCCCCTGGCCCTCCGTACCCGGTAGCCATGCCGCCACCAACGCGTCTACAGTTTTCAAGTACGGCTCGACCACGATCGGTCGGCCCGATATGACAAGCAGCACGCATTTCACCTGGGTGCACACGTTCTTGATGGTGGCCGAGGCAGGGTCCAGGATGGTGAGGTTGTTGAGGTTGTCTCCGAAGGTCTCTGCATATGGCTTCTCACCGACTACGATGACGGCGTAGGAATACTTGCCTTTGGCAACTGAACCCGCCGTCGGTACTTCGTCGAAGACGACCTCCGTCGACTCATCGACCGTGGACTTGATTGCATGGAGGATGCTTGTTCCTGTATTCAACAAAGAAAAGATGGGTTCTCATTCGAGAATCGGGCCAACGATCGAAAGGTGCGAGATTACCGCCGGTAAAATTGCTACTATCACTTGATCCTTGCCATTCGATTGTCCACCCTCCACACTGGTATCCTATATTGTCCGCATGGCTTCCCGCGACAAGCACCTTCCTGGCCTTCTTCGGCAGGGGCAACAATGGCTGGTAAGCGTCCTTCCCGTTCTTCAGGAGCACGAGCGACTTCCTCACCGCCTCCCTCGCCAATTCCCGATGTGCCTGAGGGAGGATGAAATTTGACAATGAGCTAATTTTGGATTCAAATCATTATGCGAACAAGAATCGACCTTGCTTCCTAGCTGATCCACGAGGCTGAGATCGGCGAGCGGTTTCTCGAACAAGCCCATCGTGAACTTCACTCGGAGGATCCTCCTCACCGCGTCGTCGATCCGGCTGATGGGGATGTAGTTGCCTTTCACAAGGTAGTGAAACGTGGAGAGGTACTCGCTCAGGTTGTATGGGATCATGATCTAAATGAAACACTGGTATAAGGCGATCGATGTTCACACAAATCGAGGAGGCATATGTATAAGATTCGGGAAGAGGATCCTCTAGTGTAGAGGGGATTGCGGCAGAGGTGTTGTAATCCCCAACAATTTTATTTTGTGATTTAAATTTTAAAACCCAACCTTATAGATTGAATCTTAGATAAATTTTCTACATGTTCTCCAAATTTCGCTTAAATCCGATATTATTTGATATTTTATCTTAATGATAAATAGTCGGTCAGAATGTAAGAAACTTAAACTCCATTTAAAAAGTTCCGAATCTTCAATCATTAAAATAAAATAGCAAATAATATCGGATTTAAGCGAAAATTGGAGGTCATGTAGAACAGTTATCTAAGATTCAATTTATAAGGTTGGGTTTTAAAATTTAAATGATAAAATAAAATTATTGGGATTACAGCACCTCTATTGCAATCCCCTCTACAGCAGAGCATCTTCTTCCATAAGATTCGAACCATGTCGAGTCCGGCGAGAAGACCGGTCTCCAGGGAGAATGTGTAGTTCGCGTGCTCCGGGGTAGTGATCCTGTCGACACCCATCCAGTCGGAGATCACGAAACCCTAGAATTCCGACAGGAAAAGCAAATGAGCCCCTGATCAACTAACTTAACCGTTTTTCAAATTCAAGTTTCTTTTCCCCGCCATTAACCTACCTTGAACTTGAGAGTGTTCTTGAGGTAGTTGGTAATGAGATCACGGTTGGCGTGCATCTTGACACCATTCCAGCTGCTGTAGGAGACGATTATGGTCGAAACTCCCTCGCTGACCGCGTTGAGGTAGGGCGGCATATGGATACTAAACAGCCCGTTCCGGCTGATTATCGTATTGTTCTCGTTTATTCCCTTGTTCGTGCCTCCGTCTCCGACATAGTGCTTGGCACACGCAGCAACCTTGTTCCTGCACGATCGAAGTACATGAACTAGCATGATTAGGAATTTGAACGATCGAACACGTAATTGTAACTCATAAATAGCACCGCTTTAGAACCCCTCTAATGGTCTGGTGGTAGAAGCAGTGGCTCCCACTTTAAAGTAGCAGGGTTCGAATCCTACTAGTGAAAAAAAATAGCACCGCTAAGTAGCTCTTACGTTCCGGCCACATAGGGCTCTCCTCTCGGTCTGCCGGCAGGGATATCGCCCTGGAGGCCGGGAATTATCGACGTCATCTCCTGGACGATCTTTGGGTCCTCGCTGTAGCTCTCGTAGCACCGTCCCCATCTAGGATCCCGGCAGACCTAACACGGATCGATGCAAGACATATCAACGAAATGCATCGCGTACACAAAGACCAAAAGCGTATTCGATTCGATCTCTTCACTCACCGCGACGCACGGTGCAAATACGAACGGGATACCGGTGGCGCGGACTTCAAGGGCGGTGGCCGCGCCGATCCTCTTGACGAGGTCGGGATCCCTGTGATGTGGAATTTGCAATGAATACAAGTCATGGCACTAACTTGAAAGCTACTCTCGCACCTAATTTCTTCGCGTTGTATGTTTCAATATCCATCTCTGTCAAGGTGGGATCTAACGATCTTATTTTAATAATTTCCTCATTAGAGGTAAAATATTGTTGATCGTTGGAATAATAGAGTTTGAGGAGGCGGATCGTTTGCTGCTGTAGGGTGTAGTGCGGTAGATTATGCTGCAACCGCTCAAGCCGCTTGATCTTGATCGAGCGATTCGTACGATCTTGTATTTTTTTGTGGGCCCGTACCGTGCAAGATCGTGTGAAACGCTCGATCAAGATCGAGCGGCTCGAACGGTTACAGCAGATCATCTCTAAGAATTTGATCTTGTCAAATAAATTTCTACCAATCGTGGAATCCAATGGTATACAACCTTATCGATGCATATTTAACAACGATGGCATGAAAGTGAGCGGATCCTTCGAGCGGCTCTCCTACGTTACATCACCTGCTGTAAGAGCAGAGGATCCACCTCCGTGGGATTAAAAGCCCTAATATTCCATTAAGTAAAATGTATTTTGAAGTCAACAAGTCAAGTAATATAGGTCAAGATGCTTTTAATATCAACCCATTGGATTATAATTTATTGTGAATCTAGTAAATCCGTGTGTTCAGTTGAAGATGATGTACTTGCCTAGTGACCCCAAGGCCGACATTGTGAGGGAAGACCGTGGCACGGTAGACGGTCCCGTGGCCATGGACCGCATCGATCCCATAGATCATCGGGATCCCGAGGCGCGTGTCCAGCGCGCCCCTCTGGAACTTGTTGACCATCTTCACCCAGTCCTTCGCGGTGGCCTTCACCCTCGGGTAGCTGCCTCCGCCGCTCAGCACGCTCCCTACACCACCGGAACGTAGAACAATCGTTTCATGTGGTATCAAAAGAAATTGTATCTCGTTCAATCGGTCGTTGATTTTTTTTACCTACGAAGTACTTGCGCAGGACCTTGCGTGAGGCCTTGCTGCGCTCGATCTGAGCCATCTGGCCGATCTTCTCGTCGATGGTCATGCGGGCGAGGAGGTCGCTCACGCGCGCCTCCACCGGCTGGCTCGGGTCCTTGTAGAGCACGTACTCGGCCCGTCCTCCGATCGCTACTAAGCTGCACAAGAGCACGAGCAATACTCCGATGCTTCTGCTCGTTTCCATCATCTGAAGCTCAAATTGTTCAGATCTCAGATCTAAAAACAGCAGCAGCAGCAACTACTACTATTAAGATATGCATAATTTCTCAAGCAACAGAAGAACCACGAAGAACAAACAATCATGAGAGAGAAAGACCTTGTGGACAGTGGAGGCTCCGAGGGGAAAGGAAGAGAGAGGAGAGCTCCGGTGCTCTGCTCTCCCTTTGTTATGTACACAAATATAAGGTGGAGGTGTTTGAAGAGGATCTTTTTATAGACTTTGTTGATTTTTCTTTCTTATCTTGGGTAATTTTCACTAATAAACATGTAAGAATTAGATTTTGCGCAAATGTCCAAATATGTTTTTATATTTACAAGGGAATCTAAAAAGTTAGCGACGATGAGTCAAAATTTCGAAAAAAAAATAATAACCGTCGGTGTTGATATAACGATGAATACGATATTCACCGTTAATTTCAGGAATTAAAAAATAATAATTTCGCATTTGCTTCCATTTTGGAAAAGACATGATAGATGATGTAACGTGTGATCACATGATCTGGTTGTTAAGAATAAAAACTTCCTATTCAAGGTCGTCTTCAACTTTGTGATTATATTTATCTGGCACTGCAAAATGAACGTATTATGATGACGACATATCCACCACAAGAAAAATGAGTTGTGGCTACGGAAACTTGTGGTCATGATAATTCCGTGACCACTAGTTTCTCGTAGACACAATCCGTGGCCAAAGTCTTCATATAAGAGTTGTAGCCACGATAAGTTCTGTGGTCACTTGTAGTGGCCACAGCATATTCGTAGCTAGAGAGCTCCCGCGATGAGACTTGTAGCTACGGCTACTGGCCACGACGTGTCATGACCAGAGCCCAATTCTCTGGCTACAAACCCCATATCCGTGGTCATAATTCTGTAGCCACAACTTGTTTTCCCTGTAGTGATCTAAAGCTTTCAGTAACGTAATTTCCACTGTCACCAGCTTTGCAAACATTGTGGTAAACAGGAAACTCTTTTTTAATAAGCTAGAATATATATTGGAGTAGCTTAATATATGTGATATAAATACTTTTATCTGATGTAATACTATGAACCAATCAATAAAGAAAGCCATATATAGTAAGATCAAGTGTGTAATTTTACAAATATCTCAAAAATATGTTGTAACGACGATCCGCAACATCGGTTATAACAATCATGGCAACAAATGTTTTGACTTATGATTGTCTACGCATCGCAACAAAATTGCATGTTCATCACTTCGCAGTCACTCATTTGTATCGAAGTCACCTCCTCTCCTCTGTTCCTACTCGTCGTTGTCGTCGAACACATCTCTTACTCCCTTCGGTGTCATCTCTATCTCTTCCCCTCTCCATCCGCCCCTACCCATAGTTATTTGAACTTATACAGGAGATCTTGCATGTAGAACTTACTAGGGCTAATAACGCAAAATGTAGGATACACACCAGATCGATTATATCTGACCAGAATGTAGCATGGAAAGAGGAGATGATCCTTTTGTTCCGAGAAGAGTTGCAAGTTCTTGAACCCTCGTCGGAGCATAATCCAAATCAGGGGATGACTACCTAGAGGACAAGGCGTTAGAGAAAGCGGGCCTCCACGAAAGGTTGTCGCGCTGATGATTTGAGATGCATGTATCTCACTTTTGATCAATGATGTTTATTGTCACTTTCGTTAGTAGGAGACAGATCCTCTGCTGTAGGGTTTGCCGAGCGGATCCCGCGAATTCGCACGGTAGGGACCTACAAAAAGTGCAAATTCGAGGGAACCGCTCGATCAAAATCGAGTGGCCCACGTCACTACTGCAGAGTCTGTTGCAGCAGACCCTATAGCAAAGGATCTTCTCTATCGTTAGTAAGGCATCCTTGAAATTTCTCAGGCCAATGATCCGTCGATTATCATTTTGACGAAGGTGAGCGATTTTCTTCTACGCCACCTTGGGTTGGTTTCTGTAAGTGGAAGTTTCAGCACACAGGCATAGTTTTTTTCGGGTTTTATCGTTTTTATCGATGATAATGGTTAGATATAACATGATGTGATTTGCAAATGAGGGTAAGAGAGGTATTGAAGAGACTACTTTTTTATCCTTGGTAAATTATAGAGTCCATTCCCTATTTGTAGGGTTTTTGTCACTGATGATTATATGATATGTTGTGATAATAGGCTCAAATTATGTGAAATACAATATCAATTCCTAGGTTACAAACTCTAAATTCACACAATATATGTCTACATTATTCCATGCACATAAGCGTATAATATCATCATAAAATGAAGAAAACATCTGATAAAATATTCTCATTAATTATCATCATTAATCAGATTTATCAAAGAGAAATTGAGTACACTCATAGAGCACTAATTTATCAACATCTAACATATTGACTTGTCTCTACAAAATATCTCTTACTTTTTGTTGGAAAGAGATGGGGAAGTGTGAGAGTGAAAAATTCTCACTCTTTAAATGTCATACATGCATGTGCACCTTGCTCTCTCTCTCCCCCCATTTCCCATGAAAGAATCGGCCATGTTAAATCCCTCTCGTCTCCCCATGCATGAATGAAATTAGTTGATTTTGTCTTTACTTGCATGTGACTCTTCATTTTGAAGAGGCATATGGCTATTATAAAAATCCCTCCCCCATGCAAATGAAAAGAGGACGTCCCTGCCCCATTCCATTCTCCCACTCACGCACTCTCCCCTCACGCATTCTCCCCTTCACGCACTATCTCCCTCTCGCACCATGCTCTCTCTCTCATTTTTTATGCAGGCACAAGGATAGCGCCAACAACCTCCGGCTACTTCTCCTCCTCCTCGCGGTTCTCCTCCAATCCGCACCAGCTGTGCACCACCGTGCACCACTAGCGGATACGCCTCCAATCCACACCAGCCGTGCACCACCGTGCGCCTCCTTGCACGTGTCCAGCTACCGGCGCATTCTCCTTCTTGCACAGCCACTGCACGCCCAACGACATCTCCTTTCGCGTGCCCTCCTCAACTGCTTTGCGCGAGTGCAGCCCGCGCAGCCACTGCCCTTGCGCACATCCAGCTACCAGCGCCATTCTCCCCCTTACACGCGACCAGCTACCGGCGCCATCCTCGCTGCATCTTGCAGCTATGCGTTTGACACCCTCCTCCGCCCAGCTCGCAGCCGCACACCCCAGCCTCCTGCGACCCTCTCGCGTGTGTCCAGCCTCCTTTGTCGTGACGCCGGATTCTCATAGAGAAGACTCTCTTATCTTATTTACTTCTTGCAATTTCATCATGATGGTTAAGTTGTTTTAAGTTGATTTTGGAAGAAACAAATTTTCAATCTTTTATATCTTTCTTGCATTTTTGTTGTATTAGTCGTTGTTTAAGTTAAGGTGAGAGAATGTTTATTTGGAAATATCTTTAATTGACTCTAATTTTTCTTTATAACATTTAATGCAATTCTCCATCCTTATTTGATATAACTTTTACTTAGTAATTTTTCTTCCATCTTAATTTGCAATTCACCCCTTCATTTCTGTATTTAGTTGCATTCATGCCCTCCTTCATTTACTTTAAGTTCTAAATAATATTTTCACCATAGATCACATTCTCTCATATTTTTTCTTTCGTCGCAATAGATTAAAATTTGCATCAAGTTTGAAAGAAGAACAAAAATTACGAGTTTGCTTAGTCCGTGTGGTTACGAACCTCTACTTGCATTATACATCTCTTATATTTTCATCATGCTTGTAGTTGTAATATTATTTGTTTGATTGCGGTTTTTCGTGGAACAACAACGACGTGGTAAAATCAACTTTTTAAACCGCGTAAAATTGTATCAACGGTCACTTATGCTCATCTTACTGCAATATCAATTATGCCCCTCTCTTTTTTTGTAATATCAGTTGTACTGTTGACTTCATATATAACTCGTAGTTTTGCCCTTCTGTTAAGGTAAAGTAAGGACAAATACAATACTTCAAAAGGACACAACTCTGAATTTTGGAAGGAGACAACATCACAATTGATATTAAAAAAAGGGGACATAATTGATAATTGATATTGCAGAAGGTAGCTAAGAAAGATACAAATACTAAAAACCCTTGCATTTAGTACAAGACTCGTTTTTGATCAAGCAGTTAAAAGCTATCGCAAGAATTTTCTAAGTCTATGATGATGATGGACAACGCCGTTATTTTTCTTAATTTAAAGAGCAAGAATTTGATTTCAACTTTTCAGTGGTCTTTTTTTTTGGGTTTTCATCAGTTGTGACCTCCGACATATTTCAATATCAGTTATGCTCTTCTCATTTTGGGAATATTAATTGTGCCTTCAACTTCTTGTCGTTCTATCACTTGTACCA